>JARLTB010000051.1:2527500-3127500 GCA_030141615.1 Unio pictorum | reverse complement strand
CTGCTTCAAGTTTAGGTGATTACCCTTTCTTTCTCGTAGCAGCAGAGAGGGTGGACAAAGTTTTCAAGCCGAAATAAGCCTTCCACGGAGACTTAATTTTTCAATTAAAGGGCTGCATGTGGTTTTCTATTTTACAAAAAAGAAGGGACGAACAAACCGATACTATTTCAAGCAAACCGAAACTATTTCAGTAAAATCCAAAAGAATTTCAAACCGAAACCAATTCAGGCAGACAAAAAAAAGAGAAATCCTTTAGGATTTTACGCTTCAGACCCGGCTCTGATGTCGCTGCGGAGACGAATTGTTATGGCAAAACTCTTTAGGATGAAAGTCTTAAGACTTCACAAACAGACTAATTTGTAAAACCTCACCACGTAAATCAATTAGATTATTGGACTGGTCAGTGAGTTTGAAATTAATTCTCGTTAATGAATCATTATGACATCGCATATACACTGGATTAGTTGGATCCTCAACGATTAAAAATCCGGGTGGAGCTGTTGGTGCAAACGAATATAAAATATACCCCTGTTGGGCTTAATTTGATCTTTCGAGATTTATTTGGTAACTTCCTTCGATGACATCACATACTAAATTCACTGCAATCACCGAGGATATATTGACGTTTTGAGGAGCGATATGCCTACCACTCCCGTCTGGGTCGTTATTATGTTTGAGGATAGTTGTTTGTTGTGGCATTTTCTTCCATGCGGCGAGTATTTTGTGGAAAGTATTCATCAAGGAGATCGTTTTTTGATATTTTTAATTGATCAACATTATACCCGGGGAGTTTATATGCTGAAATATTCTCTACGCGTATATTATATGTTTTTGCAAATTCTGTTCTTGATTTAGGATTTACAGCATTTCAGATTGTTTGAATAATCCATAAATTAAATACTTCCATGTCAGCGATAATTTGATTACATATTTCTATGTATTTGATGATCTCATCTCGCGGAGATTCTTTGGAACGTTTTTCTCGCAATATATTTTTATGTATTTCAAATTCGTTATTTATTTTATAAAATGTTCAGTAGATTTAATTTGAATTGGTTGAAACCATCCACCGCTTGGTTTTTCTATCCGCCCACTAAAGAAATCTAAAACTTCAAAATTTGTATCGTATGATATCATTGCATCAAGATATGATTTCTTATCAGAATTATAGTCGGATTTGTGTGGTTCTGGTGGTATTTGATAAGATGTTCGAGGTGGGGTTTCAGGCCATCCTAGCACGGTTCTTATAGAACTCTGATAGATATCTACGAAATACCCGGGTGAGTTTATCTCAATGGCAGATGACAGTGTTGGATCATGAACCGTTATAGAGATTTTCGATTCTTTTCCAGTAATGGATTTTATTCTGCGTTGTAATTCATTATTAATTTGTTCAATTTGGTAGGACCCAGTTGGTATGGAAACAACGTTTAGTACCATCGGATTTATTCTTACTCGCAAACACCAGGGAATTATTCGGTTGTTGTCCGCCAAATGATTTTGATTTAATATTTGGCCAACTGTGATATACTCGTAAGTTTACTAGTTCTATCTCTTTCACCGAAATCGCAGTGGGGAAATTCACACTGAATTCAGGATTCGTTGAGGTTATTGACATCATGCTGGTTTTCACCGGTGTGGTATTTTCCGTTATTCGTTGAAGTAGTTCTTGCGATGTTGCCATTGTTATTATACTCGTGTTGTTTTTCTAATTTTGACATCGCGGAATCATAAACACGTACCATCGCTGAAAACTCACTATCGGATATTAATGTGTCATCGAGGGAGGACGATATCATCGAGGATAATTGGGAGTACGCGGTTGACACAAGATGGAACTTAACTACATAATCCTGCAGTTTGCGCTGGCTACATGATGATATTTTTTTTGTTATCATTGAAACAATTTCAGCGATTGTTCTCGCCGCTGATATACAAATTGGAACAGCTATTGAGGCAATCATTGTCACCGAGGAGAATATTATACCAGCTCCGGTGATTACACCTGATACCGAGTGCACGGTAACATCAACTGCGGTAATTCTTCGTCGGTATTTTTTTTTATTTTTACTTGATACTCCTCAGTGAGTGTTTTGAGTTTAGTTTGAAATTCTCTGACCTGATCATAGCAATACTGATGTGACGTTGCCAATGATGACATTTTATTTATTATAATAGATTTCAAATTGATGGCGTTAAATTCGCCAGCGTTAAAAATCCTATCGATTTTTAATTCAGCTGTTTACTGAAATCCGCTACGAATTCAACATACCATGTTACTGAAACCCTAACCAAATTATTATCAGTGGATATTATTGTGAATGTTCAGTTGTTACCTTGTCGATGATTGTTGATATTATATTGTTGATACCAGATGAACTCGTTGATGAAATATTAAATTGAGCCGGCGACACTGTGTTAATCGATAAATACCTTTGATGGTAGCGTTGATATTTAATATGTTAGTGGATGATGTCCACGTAAATGATCCGTGTTGGATCGCGTACACATTATTTACGATATTATTTTGTTCGTGTGGGATTTTTTTTTCTTCAAGTTTTTCTATCATCCTCGGTAGATCATCCCTGATGACATCGTTGGTCGTTTTAATATCTTCGCGAACAACTTCTATTCGCCGATTATTCGTTGTTATTTAATCGAGTTTCGTGATAATACCAGCAAGATCGGTTCTGATTTCTTCGGGTTTAGCATTTTTACCAAAAAATTTACCGGCATCATCGGTTTTTTTTAAAGTTTTTACGTAACATAGTAAATTGTTCAATTTGAGCGTCATAATGGGATCGCAACTTTGACAAATTATCCATGGAGGTTTTTATCTCCTTGAGTTTCGGTGTGGTCACCGGTGGATTTCCAAAGAAATCTAATAGAGGTTTGTCAATATTGTCAACTACACTTCTTTGTAATTCAGAAAACTGATCGAATTTAGTTATATGGTCGTCGTATTCATCGCGTTGTTTTTTTAATGGTTCTAAATTGTTAATTCTATCCACAATAGTTGAAATGAGAACATCTGGTTTGAGTTTACCCTGATCGGAAAAACACCGATAGCATTTTCCGTTACACCGCGTTGTTTAACTAAAATATCATCAAGGGAAACATTAATAGTTTTCAATTTACCCTGGCGATCTTGAAATACAACTATTTCATTGGGATCAACTTGCAAGGTTTAACATTTCAGGTATTTCATCTTCGATTATTTTTTTTACATCATCGGTTGTAGATATTTCCCCGGTGTTTTTTTCAGGCTTGATAAAGATCTCCCCAAATATCAATCATTATACTCTAAGATCTCTCTAAAAAGCGACTACTCGTATATTCATGTACGGTTTTATGGGGTGGTTTTCCCGATGATGAAATAGCGTTGAGTACATTTAATACTTATATGCCGCATATTGGTGGGTCATTCATTTTCTGTGTTGGTAATGTTGAATACCAGATAGGAGCTTTTAAGCGGTTTATATAACGCATAAACTCTTTAGGCGGTGCTAATCCATATGAATTGAAATAAACAATTGCACGCGGATCAATCGCGTATGCAACCCAGTGGGTTCCAGGTCCGGTGCTGTTATCGAGATTAATGATACCGATATCAACGCTGTTTGGTTATTGTGGTAATTGATCTCTCATAAAGACACCTCTAAAGTTTTGTATCGCTAGTTTTTTTAGCAGCGTCGAGTAAATCAAAATTTGACATCGGCGATATCTGCGACATTGTTGTTAGTAAACTGTTTCTTGTCTCAGGCCGTTTCCGCTGCACCATGAATACGGAGTTCCTGGTAGTCTTAGACCCTTTCCTGATCGTTTCTTTTGTATCCCTGTCCGGTAGTCTTCTTTAGTGCTATCCCTGCCACTGTACCAACGGCTCCTAGCTCGGCGGCTTTTGCTACCGCTGGGGCCGCCTCCGCAATCAACGCTGGTAACGCAGCGAAAAGTGGGAATATACCACTTGATGTTATCATGTTCTTAATTGCGGCCGCAGAGAGAGTTACCTGAACACCTTTTTTATCTTTGATGGCATCACTGAAGTGTTTTATCTGACGAGCTGTCAATGACAGTCTGACCACCAGACATCTGATTGTGCTTCAGCGATATTGTGGTTCCACATTTTTTAGCTGATTCCGATTGCAATTTTTTAATTTGACCAGGAGTTAACGTAACACTAACATGACTATATGACATTTAATTTAATAACAGATTGATCTAATTGTTACATTACATATTTTCCACTGGTGCATAAACTACTCTCATTCGTCCACCAACACCTTCGAGTAGCATTGATTTGTCGCTGAGAATAACAGCAACTGCTCTGTAAATTGGCATAGTGACAACACCACCTATAACCGGACGAGTTACATGAGCTCTGAAGTGTATGTCAACTACGGATTGTCTTGTTAAATCAAGATGTTACAGCGAGAAGTAATAGATGGGATATCGTTTTTTAAAATCACATTGTGATATTTGCAGACCGGTATCCACATTATTGTCGCGTCCCATAAATGTCAACAAACGATGATACGCGCGTGCTTTTTGGTTGGTTCCGTAATCAAGAACCTCGGATGGTTCCTATTAACACCTATTTGATCAAATATCATATGACTCCGTTCCTGAGAGTTTAATCGCGTTTTATCCTGTAACGCAATAAATATATGACGCGGAGCTGAAACACCTTGTTTTGATGCTAGGTGCCATGTAAGTGTACCATCAATATTAGAATCTATTGTCGACGCTGTCCTTGCAATATTGATACGCGTGTTGAAAACCCCAAGTTGTGATTAGGATTAGTACTTTTTATAACATCAAAGTTACCAGCTGGTCTATCCTCGTGTTCAACATCATCTGGTTGTGGATCAACTGCAGTAGTTCTTGGTGTTAGCAATTTAACATGTGGAATGTGTTGAGCGTGATTAATGAGATCCTTAGAGAACATCATAGACGGACCTGCCGATCTTGTATAATCATCAGAATATCTTGTCAACCACACTATTGTTGTAGCAACATCAACCTCATGCTCCATAGACTCGATTTCTCTTCCATCAATCATGTATCTAGCACTTTCGAATAGCGCCATGATACCATTATTGACAAAAAAAACTCGGACATTTTGGTCATCTGCATATGGTGGATCATTAGCAGCGGGATTATTTGTTAGAATTTCTCCTTCTACTTCGATAAACGCTTCAGAGGGTAGAAAGTATTTGCTGCTGATATCATGGACCTGAAGTTCGATTCTTGATCGAAGATCCGGTTGTACTGCATGATAGGAATAGAATTGATAATCGCGTACAGAATCATTCTTGGGCACTGGGGCATCCATATCGAACGCTGTATCAGGAGCCGATTTGAACATATTATTATATATTTCTTGATAGCTCGCGATCTAAAACCACTTCCATCTATCATATTTGCAGTAATATTTCCCTGAGTGTCATACCGTGAAGCTATTTTTTTGATCCACTTCGTTATTTATTATTTTACTAATACTTGCAGGCATAATTTCCGTAGATGGTTTCTTTCGTCGCCTAACTAACGCTACTAGTTTTTCCTTAGCCGCGGAAAATGCTTTCCAGGCAACATTACCAGCAGCACTAATACCCTTATCACGAATAACATCAATAGCTTTCATTGATAATTGTTTTGCGATTGGTGCTATTTTTGGAGCCATTCTTGCAAATAACCCTGCAATGGTATTGCCGAGACCATCTCCATAGTACGCTCTATAAACTGGCAATCGTGAGTTTACTACATAGACCATGGCTGGTTTGTTGTGGTTGTAGTGTATGATCAACTTATTTAAATGACATTTATCTAATGTGGTGATTTAGTCACTGTGGTAACCGTCTGCTATCTCATCAATAAACTCTCGATATACACCAATATCCATGATGCCACCCTCAAATAGTCGTCTGTAGATATCAGCTGCTTCATTAATTATTTCCGGTGAGTTATTTCCAGCTCGTTTCCATCCTACGAGAACTTCTAATCGTGATATATCCCCGAGAATACTATTAGGACAACGAACTAGACCACTACCTGAAACCCCCCTTGGATATCCACTAGCAAATTTTTCAGTTGTACCAGTTGCACCTTGTGTGGGATCAACGTCTGATATTACTTTTATTTCGGGAGGATCGTATAGTGGTGGTAGTAAACCACTTTTTATAACATCTATTTTATTCATGTAACTCTTAAAATCCTCATCCTCTTTGATCAATTCCACCGTGCTTTGCCAAAGCGGTTTTTATAGCTTCTTCATATCCATCATTTATATATGTTTCCCTCGTCTTTTTTTAAATGAATTAGCATCAAAATTAGCTAATTGATCATCCGTGGAAATGTTTCTAATTTCATCAAACGCCTCCTTAGTAAATATCTTTTCAGGTGTATGTTCCCCCCCCCTTTCTCTTTTTCTCTCTCTTTCCCTCTCTCTTTCTCTCTCTCTCTCTCTCTCTCTCTCTTTCTCTCTCTCTCTCTCTCTCGGGTTCAGGTGGGTCATCAACGGGTTCATGTGGGTCATCAACGGGTTCAGGTTGTTCTTGTTCTCGTTGTTCTGGTTCTTGCTCTTTTGTTGTTTCTGAAGTCGTGCAGCGGCTATTATATCACCAGCAAGTGTTTTTAAAGATTTCTTTGTTTGCTTGGATCTCTTTGCTATTTTTTTAAGTACAGGAAGAAGAGCCGGTTTTTTCCATCGTTGTTCCTCAGGAATATCTCCCCAAATGGCTTTTTCAGTGGTCGATACGACTTTCCCAGTTTCAGTGGTTATTGGTTTGAATAATTGTTCGGTGTCCGTTGTAAAATCGGTTTGAAATTCTTGTCTCGTTTGGAGCTTATTTCGAACGGAATCACGAATCGTAAATTTCTTAATCGCAGATAATCGTTCGCGTGCTAATTTAGTTGTTAGGGTTTCACCTACCATTATAAATATAATATACGATCTAAATTGTAAGTGAAAACTCACCCAACCAAAATTCTTTTGAATTTCACTACTTCCACGTATTGATTAAATCACCAGTGATAAATCTCCGAACACTATCTTACCTGTCTATAAAAATTCGTTCTTTGCGAGTAAGCGCATACCTGTCTATAGAATTATTTGTCTCAGTGATTTAATCACTGGGAGGGGGCTTTATTGTCACCTACACCGGGTTGGGTATCAGAGATTTTTCACTGTGTTGAGGTAACCAATTTTCATTTTGTCTGATGATTTCTTCTCTTATTGTTTTGATTTTCGAGTTTATTGTGCGTTTGATATCATATTGTTTGCCCGATTCACTTCTGACCCTTTCGACAGCAATGAACAGCGGGATAAATTTGTTGATGTAGTCACAAAATGCAAGTGAGTCATTTTCTGCGTGCTGAATTCGTTTGATCTACCCATACTGTTTGGCAAGTACATATCTATTATTCCGAGCGCTATCATCAATATCTTGAAATTCAGAAAGAATCTGATTACAACCAAACTTTGAAATCTCAATTATAATGACATTCATAATAATGATTTTTGAAATTCATTATATGAAATAGTATATATCTAATAAAAAAAAATTAGGGGTTATTTTTGACCCGTTTTTGTATGATATGATTATATATGAACTCAATTCGCTCTAAGGTGTTATTCACATCTTATTGCGTTACAATACAAAACAGAAGTCAGGTATATACGAATTGAATTATATGTCCGGTTCTCTTGGAAATAGCTGATCTAGTGATATTCTCTGCAATATATCTTTCTCAGGGTATACAAATATCGAAATACTTTCCAGCTTCATTCATTTATTGAAATACTCTTTCTTCGTTTTTTTCTGTATTAAATTATTTTACAGGTTTAGCATTTTTCGAGTGTTTTCCAGTCCCTCCTCGTTTGGTGTTTTCACTTTGTGTTATAGCTCGTAGATTCGATAAAGAATTGTTTTTAGGATTGGAATCAATGTGGTCTATTACAAATCAATCTTTTATCAATCCATGGAAATACTCGTTTACGATTCTGTGATTAAGATGACTTTTCCCTGCAGCACCAAATAGAAGAAATCCCATACCATTGTCAAAACCAACTGGTTTCTTCAGCCTGCGGTGTCTGACAATACCATCACGAGATGCTTTATAATTGGTAATCACGGGATGTGGTTGAAATTCTTGGTTCATTTATATACTAAATACTATTTGTCTAATTAATTATTTGGTTTAATTATTACTTGAGAATCTATCAATGTAGTCTTGAGGTGTTTTTATGATTTTGTCTTTGACAGAGTCAGAGTCATTGACGGAATCTTTGATGGAGTTTTTAACGGAATCTTCGATTCTATTATCATAATAGCGCTTTAGCTCTCTATATCGCTTACCACCACAATTCAGACATAACTGCAACTTACCACGCACACCTACCCCACATCGTATGCAAGGTAGCGGACCTAAGCTTCCACGACTTACGCTTTGTAAATGATATCCACATAATTCATTTCTGCATGATTTGTTACAAGCGGTTACTGATCCTATCATAAGCCATTGGCAATGATTCATCATATACTAAATTCCTTATTTAAATACTTGTTTTAATTATAATATAGAGGAGTTCGAGAGATTATCAAAAATTAAGTCTTGGAAAAATGTCGAATTCAGTCTCGATATACAGTCTCCACTGATGTACCAAAGGGTCTAATAAGTGATAGAAGCATGATAGGTAAAATCCGTGATGCATTTAATGAATTCAAGCGCGATGGAGCATCTCACTGTTGGTCAACCTTTCGAATTGATGGTAGTGTTGATGCTGCCATGAACGACGAAAGAGTAGCAGTGATAATATCACATCTTGACAAGAAAAGGTATTTTTTAGAGTGAAATTCATTATCCGCTCAGAAACGGGGAATTGAATTATACGCGACAAAGTTGAACCCATCCTAAAAAATAAGAGAACTGTCGCTGTGAATCAGGATTCCAAACCAGGAATTCTGACTGGAATTGACAAGCCGTATTACGAGAGATCTTATCCCGTAACCGCGGTTGTTTATGGGATCTATCCGATAAATGATAAACCGAGTATTGAAAAATTAAAACCTATGAAATATTCGTCGTTGAATTGTGTAGCAGAACGAATAATAGAGCATTTTACAAATGCGTTGCGTCGAAACAAATTGACGGATCTAAGACGCAAAAAAAAAAATGAAAGGGGATTAACAGTGAAGGAGAGCGGAGCAACAATTCAAAATGTGGCCGCGTTAGAGCAGATACTAAAATTCCCAATATCCGTAGAGACGGTAACAGGCGAGATGTTATATGAACCGAAATATAAATCGAGAGGATCTCCAATAAAAATTATTGACCATAATGCACACGCGTAGGCATCCGCAGTAACAATATTTCCGCGGGATAGAACAATAAAATATCTACACGTGGAGTTCTCCGGAGAAGAACACTCTGGGGGAAATTTTTTTGATTTTATTTAAGTAAAAACGATCCTGTATCAGTGTGGTTACTTCACAGTTTTGAAGACGAAGAGGGTAAATTCGATCAATTTGTAAAACCCAATGGCGAAATATATCGTACTGAAGCCCTCCACAATGAGATGAAAAAACTAGCTAGTGGTTTTTCAACGGATTACGATGAGCAATTATTAACAAACTGTTTTACAATATCGTCAGTCGCAGCTCATTTCACGAGAAAGAGAAATCTATGGAAACCAACACGCGCAGAATTTCTCTCGGATATCGAATCAAGCTGAATGGGATATGACCATTGTGGATTATGACCCCAAAATTATTATTTCGGTTGATATGATTGCGTGTTATCCAGGGAGTTTTCTTGGGTATGGAGAGTGTTCTGAGTACTTCAAAAGATTTGGACATCCCACACACGAGATGACCCGTGTTGCGATTAATGGACCACTGCCCGATTTCGATTTATCGGATTCGCTCATTTGAATTGGCTAAAGGACTTCATCCATGTTGTTATATTTGGTTTGGTAGACACATTTCTGAAAAACACTGGATGCCAATAGTGTTATTACGGTATATGATTGATTCTAAAATGCTGATATCGCTGATTGTCAGTGAAGCAATTATATCATACCGAAAACAAACTGAAGTCTGGTTACCACAACCCGATAGTCTACATAGTATAATCACCGAGAACAAAAAACAATTCCCCGATCTCGACGAAGAATATAGCGTAAGGTGGTCCAAAGAAATTTTTGAAGTTAGAAATAAACACGCAAAAAGATCTCGGTAGAAGAATAATTGGTAAATTCACACAAGGTGGAAAATACGACCACAAACGATATTCTTCGCGGTTGATTATAGATGATGCTGAATACGATTTTATAATCGCAGATGTAACATCTAGGGGTATATATGTCGATCGTAAAGACGCTTTCTTATCCGATGGAACCAAATTAGGTACAATTGTTACTTACACAGATGGAGAAAATCCTCAATATACGTACTTAAGGTCGTCTATGCTGGATTATGCTTCAAATAATTTACTTTCGATGATAAATAGATTTCCTGACACCGCAATTAGAGTCTCCACTGATTCATTTTATATAGACGTAAGACATAAAGAAGCAGTGGCTGAATTCACTAATTCAGACGAAAATTGGGGATCACGGAGAATTAAAAAGGAAATACTGCGTCATTACTCGAAATCAGCAGATGTTACAATTGAAAACAATTACTTGAAAAATAATCAGATATTAGAACCAGCTAATGCACCGTCGTGTTCCGGTCCAATATGTAGATATAAAACCAGTTACTTAAACGGCTGTGGTGGGTCAGGTAAGACGACTCGATCGATTGAATTATTTCGAGGGAAATCAAACATGATTGTGCAAACACCAACACACAGACTTGTAAGAGAGATGAAACAACGAGGAATTAATGCTTGCACTTATCACAGGTTCTTTCGATGGAAAGGTGACGAATGGACTCCTGATCGAATGGGCGAGAAATATATTCCTGAAATCATTTTTTGGGATGAGATATGCACAGTGTCGTTAGATGTATTACAAAGATTTCTCGATTGGTTATTGCTAGCGAATACAAAAGTGATAATGTGTGGCGATCATGATCAACCACCACCATTTGTCGGTTTATCCCCACATAATTGGCTGAAGAATTTCGTAGACTATTATGAAGAAATTAATACCGATCATAGATCACTTGATAAACAATTACGCGAGTTCAAAAAACTAATCAGATTACAGCCGGATAGAATCCAGTGTGAAATAGCACGTGAAAAAATTTCGGAAACCCCATTAAATAATTTCTGGGAAGCGTGGAGACCAAACGATTTCATAGTGGCAAGTAGAAAGATAGTCAGAAACACACTTCAGATGAAGTTATTTAACACACACAAAGAAAAATTTGCAACACTTACAGTGCCATTGTGTTATAGACCCAAGGATACACGAAGACAAAATATCGAAGTTGATATTCCAGGCATGACAGAGAAGCAAATTCTAGTGTTAAATGATATTGTGTTGGTTGATATTAGTGTTGTCGAAGATGCATTGCGTGCTGATAAATCCCCATGGAAGCTAGGAAACGCAGCGATGATACATTCTTCGCAGGGATTGACTATATCTGATACAATTATTTGGATCATAGATAATCGCATCGAGTGGTTGAATTTAGTTTATCTTGCGGTGTCCAGAGTACGAAGAGTAAATCAACTTCGAAGAGTTGTTTTAGATTATAATGACACAACAATCAGTGATATTGTCAACCATGACATAATCGAAAAAAATCTCTCTAGCTATAAACAACAGGATAAAAGATATAAACGAGAATTTGATATTGATGCTGAATTTATATTTACACTGAAACAACAACAGAATAATCACTGTGCGAGTTGCAATTGTATAATGAGTTGGTGTTGGTCGGATAAAGACCCCCGCCAAATTACCGTAGACAGAAAAAATAACAGCGTAGGTCATACCAGAGATAATGTGATGCTGACTTGTCTTGAGTGCAACAGAGGCAGAGGTGCTAGTTAAGACCACGCGGCGGTAATTGAATATCCTCGGGTATCACTTGTAATTGTTCATGAGTAAATCTCCGCTTAGGAGCAGTTGAATCCAACCTATAGACTGGCGGTCTACCCGTAGATCTCGTTATACTAGATATTTTATGTGCAGTAACACTCCAAATAGGATCAGTATGTCTTCTTTTGCCACCTTCGAGCTCCCCTGGTTCATATAAATATCTAACAGTGACATTGCCGAGTATTGGTTGTTTTGAAAAATCATTTTGCGGTTTTACAGGTATATATTTTTTTCAATCGCTTGTTAGGTTTCATATTAATTGTTTGAGTAATCTCATTATTCAGGGCGGTAATTACGCCTGGTAATCTCTTGACCCATTCACGAGATCGTTTATCCTGAATAAATTCCTTCGCGTATTGATATCCAAATAACCGCTCAGCAAGTGTCCGATTAAATCGTTCAACAATTGCCTGATCGCGATATAATGCAGTATGTTCTCGTCTGATGGTGACATTATGATGCTTCATTGTTGATAACACTGCACCCTGAAATTCCTTGCCAGGATCAACTTGTAATAGATTTGGCCAATGCAGAGGGCCCTTTCGATAAATCCTTTCAAACGCAGAAACCACCTCAGTTGATGACTTTGTTTTTAATTGCTCTGCTTGTTTGTATCGACTCGCAACATCAACTACAGTTAGCGCTTATTTGTAAACACCATCATGCGGCAGAAATAATATATAGGCCTGATGAACCTCATTAACGACGCTGACATCAAATGCGAGAAGTTAATTTGTTTAGGCGGTGGTAGATGAATTTTCCATATCGCCTGTTTGGATTACCAATCTGCTGCAGTGGTATTTTTCACCTTTGCAGCGCTAGCGAGTTTACCGATTGCTGCTTTACCCCTCCAGTATCCTCTTGGGGAATAAAAAATAGATTCCATGATGTTATTAATTACCAGCACCCAACATCAATTTACTTTTCATCGCCGATTTTATCAACCATGAAGCTAATTTTTCTTTGAAGGATTTATCAGTGATAGAATTCAACGCATGAATTAATTTCACATCTGCGATATGTCTATGTTGCAGATTACTGCTTTTATAAGCAACATCATGAGCATGACACGCCTTATCAATGACGTTTATTGGATATTCACCAGGTCGGGGTTGGTTTTGATCATGGAGTCTGATATCGAGTCTTGTCCCTGGTCCACAATAACTATATCCTGGAAGGTGTTTTTCTCCTGGATATTTGCCCATGGTGTTCCTGGGAGTTTTACTAACTTGGCTGCAATATCACCTCCTCGTTTTTTTTTTTAAACATCTCCAGATTTCATAGAAACAAATCTAATTTTTTGTACCACATTGTACACATTTACCAGTTAGTGCTGATCTGTTATTTTTAGTTGTAATCGTCGCCAAGTCGTTTGTGCTAGTACGCTTCTTACATTTCACACAATATAGATCCATAATTTATTTATAATAACATGAATGTAATTGATTTTTCGGCCACAAAAACACGAGAACCTGTTAAGCATCATTCAGCGCTACCAAATTCTATTCGCATGATTATAATCGGACCATCTGGAAGTGGCAAGACACAACTGCTACTTAATTTGATAACGAGATGGATGAAATGGGACAAGTTGTATTTAGTAGCCCCGAGTGTAGACAATCAGCGATGTTACGAAGTGTTAAATGATTTTAACGAGAAAGCAAAATCGGAAATCGATGAGGATATTATTGAGTTTATAACCAATAACGAGGAAGCACCGAGCATTGATGTTATTGATGGAAGTATTAAGAATTTAGTCGTATATGATGATGTCATGTTAGACAATCAAAAGAATCCCGCTAGGATATTTTCCAGAGGTAGGCATAAAAATACCGATGTGATATATGTCACTCAACGATACACTCAAATACCAAAAGTGATCAGAGATAACTGCAATAATCTTGCTGTATTCAATGGAGTAGACACACATACGCTACGAAATATTCACCAGACTTGGTGCAGTGGAGATATGGATTATAGTCTCTTTAGAAATTTCTTTAGTCACGCTCAGTCAATTCCACATGGGTTTGTAACGATAAATTTGCATGATCCTAGATCAAGATATCGTATCGGACTTAATCAAATATTCGGTTGAAACAATTCGTCTCCGCAGCGCAATCAGTGCCGGGTCTGTAGCGTAAAATCCTAAAGGATTTCTCTTTTTTCTTGTCTGCCTGAATTGGTTTCGGTTGAAACCCTTTAGCATTTTGTTTGAAATAGTTTCGGTTTGCTTGAAATAGTTTCGGTTTGTTCGCCCCCTCTTTTTTTGTAAAATGGAAAAACACATGCAGCCCTTTAATTGAAAAATTAAGTCTCCGTGGAAGGCTTATTTCGGCTTGAAAACTTGGTCTGTCCACCCTCTCTGCTGCTCTCATTCTCAATGTCATCATCACCCACACGGTCAAGATCAGTGAAAGGCTGACAACGAATCTTGAAATCGTAGGTGGGTTTTTGATGTCGAATAGCTGTGCATAATTTTCTCTCGCTTCCTCGTGTGCCGCCTGTATTGTTTCCCAATATTCTGAACTGTAGATTCGGAACGAGAGATTCAGCGGGGATTCGTCTGGTGTTTTGGATATCAAATTATCCGTAGGAAGATTAACTTCTCTCTCAGGCACAGCTTGAATCCGGTAGAAATTTGTTCAGACGGCAAACAATCATAAGTATATACCGTAGACTCTCGGAACGGCAAGCTACACAATAATACAAATTATATTTAAAAAAAAAAAAAAACATTCTTCAATTTCCCTCTACCTTGATCTGTCATGAGATTTACGAGCTTTCTTTTCCCCGGCTTCTCAGCCATATATTCTCTTAAACAAAACCCATAGTTGTGCATAATATTTCGATTCTCTCGAAGCTTATTTTACTGAGTCTCTGATTCTACAGGATAACTACCCTGCTGGATGCGCGGCAAGTGCAACTTCTCTTTGTCAGGGGGTATACCCTTAACAGTACAGAGACCGGAATCTTTAGGTTTGGCATCAAATGCAGTTTTATTTTCGTCAAACTTTCGCATTCAGACATAGCATATATCGAGCTGGATATCACTATCAACATCATTAGGCGTATGTTTCGCGGCAACGTATAGGATTAGCGGTGGGAGTTGCATGCACCGGTTTACCGAGAATCGTGCTTTCTGTGCAACCTCCATTGGTTGGCCACTATTATTATCAAAATAAACATTTATAAGGAATATAATGATTGCTATCCAAGATAATGCGCACGGATCAGGAGGGTTTCGTCATAAATCCACCGTTTGGAAAATAAGATAGAAAGGTAATCAAGTTTCCAATTAGTCAAAACAGGGGAAGGGTGTAAGAAACAAGGTATGTCGCAACTAGTCTCACTATTTATACATTCAGGAATACCGATGGGTTTGAACTCATTACTAAACCATTTTTATCCGTTATATTCGCCGTGCGAGTATGAAAGTTTAGACACTTTCAATTATTTTTGTCAAGCGCAAAATCCAGTTCAGCTGGAACACGTAAACAAATATATTCAGCTGCAACCAATAATAAATCCCATAGATAGCAATATTCTGTTATTCACCCATAAAAATATAATTACAAATCTTTAAACAGAGAATAAAAATAATGCATATATTATGTTCATACAATAAAATGCATCTATCTGATAATATTTTACTAATATGCACTATAAAGAAGTTCAACTACGAGTAAACTTAATTTCCACGTCAGATAGCCTGACTTTAGCTAGGAATTATCATAAATATATATATAAAAATAACGAAAATATTATAAGACATTTTATCATTCCACAGCTGCTCACAGAAATAAATGACTGCCACAATCCATTAGTTAGACATCTGTTAGTTTGTAAGTTCGCATAAAGACTGACAGGGGAAAAATATATCTGACACACTGAGTGACTTCGGCTTCATTTCATTATTTTCAATATTAGTAAAAGAGTTACAAGACGATGCTCGTTGCTGTTGAATGGTTCTATCAAAGTGATATATTAAAATCATACAGAAAAGAAAAACGATATTAGTTCTTAACGTATTTTTTAACCGTTAGGATGTCCTTAGACACAGTAACTTATTGGTTAGCATGTTTAACTACTGTACAAGAGTTCCAGGTTCGATTATCAGGCCAGACAGAGTCTAATACCGTTGTTCTGGAAAACAGTTGACGTTTAATGCCCAACAAATCCTGACCGAAGTCACTAAGAAAACCAGGAATGTTGTTGTGCGTCTCTAATTCACATCAATCTCATAATGAAATTTAAAAAAGCATCAGGATTCTTAATTAATCTCTCAAATAGTGGAGACTAGAACTGTAACCACAGAGTAAGGCAACCGAAAAAGAAGAAGACAAAAAAAGGTTAAAATATTATGAATAACATAAGCAAAACTCACTTCTTGATAATTACTTTTTTATAATAAATACAATGAATAGAAAAATATGAGTTCCAAATTACTAAATCTTACGGATATAATATAAATTGCTTAATCATTACATGTTCTATTTGCACTATCCTCGTCATTGAAAATACATTCAAATTCGTTTCAAAATATTCCCCACGCTCAGTCATCTCTCGGTTATTTAAAAAAAACACAGGATGGACAAGATCCGTCTGATCTGCTTTGCCCTTTTAACGTTTCGTGTTATTGAGGTGGGATCGTATATCGTTGTTATTGGTCATTTCCTAGAAATTGTTATAATTTAGGTACATCACTAACTATTGTGAGGTTTCGAACTCACTGTCAACTTCTACACGACAATCTTGGTCTCACGATGTTTAAAGGTTTTCGTACTAAATTTACCGGCATTTAAAACTCTCAAAAGTCCAGACCATAGTCTGTTAAGTAAATAGCATACATCTTATATATATATATATATATATATATATATATATATATATATATATATATATATATATATATATATATATATATATATATATATATATATATATATATATATATATATATATGAACATGCATTAAAAGCCGGTCCTGAAGATTGTAATAATTAGCTGGGGGTATAGTTTGTAATTTATCGTACATGTTTACCTATACTCTTCAATAACGTAACATCGCATTGATGTCAAAATCATAAAGGTGTCCAAGCGTTTAAGTAGAACTGATTTAATATGTCTTAAACATTTAGTGATTAAACATATATTGTCATAATGCTAATTTTATTAAACTTTTTAAAGCTGTTTATATCCTCCTATGTGCAACTGTCTTCGGGGAACTATTTATGTGTGGTATCAATACAATGATCCACTATCTTTTCCTTATTGTTTTCCTTATTTAAATTTATTGGATAGCTGTTCTATATACTGTCTCATGACTGTAAACCGTTATTCATACTTACATTTTCATCTTGTTTTCCTTCTTCCAATAACCATTCAACAATGGAATCTCTGAACATGATAAATAGGGAGGGGCGTTATTATGTATGGATTATTGTTTGTTGTTTTATCTTTTTACCTTTGAAAATATCTTCATGGACAAGAAGCCGTCAAAACCGGACATATTATTAATGACCAATAATATGCAAGTAGGGCATTTAAAATTCAAATTGCATATATATTGACATAGACTGTTATACATGCCTAACTTTTTTATAGTCTTTGTCGCTGTTTTCAGTGGTCATAGTTCTCACAGTTCTAGCATGTATTTAAAGTAAAATATTTTCATCTTTATCTGTGAACACAATGGCATTTGCAAGTTTGCAAGTTTCAAATTACATTGTTTGTACATTAGCTTTGCAATTTATGAAACACTTAACACTTGAAGCCTGGAAAAATTTTCCTTTCAACTTTAGCATAAGCTGTGACACAATTACACAATCAAAAGTCTACAGATCAGATGTTTGGCCCCGTTGATCATTTTACTGCTCCATCACGTCAACGAAGCGCCGTATTCTAGATTCTTCTTTCACTCCTAAAGAACAAGTAACAATTTACATCTCAAAAACGTGGAAGTCGACGCACTCTAGAAAAATGTGTAATATACGTTTAATCGGATTTATACCATCCAATCTCTGCAATTTGTTCTATATGAAGGTTGCCATTCTAAAATACGAGTTTTACTGCGCGGTCCCCTTTTTAGTATCCCCATTTTTAAACAATGCGAGATCGAAACTTATGTAGTAAGATTGCAAAGTCAACACGTGCAAGACAGTTAAGTTTGATTAGCTGCTGTTTAACGTTTGCAAGACGGGTATAAATCAATAAAGGAACATTTATGTAAATGTTAATGGTAGTTTCGTATGTAATTGGGTCTACAAATCCATCTTATGTGCATTGTACATATAGAAACAGGGCATTAATTTCATCGTAAGTTTTGTCACCACGTAGGTAAGCGTAACGTGTAACAGAATATCTTAACTAGCACAGTGATATTGTTCTGATGCTGTCATATATGCTGCACAAAGGCATGACTCATAAACCGAATCCTGTCAAAATATTAGGTTAATGACGTCCAGCATAGAAACCAAGATGAGCGAGGTACGGCATTGAAATTATAATAATTGTCACCTGTTCAGTAAGCCTAACAGGTAAATACATGGAAAAGGGACCAACCTATTTAATTTCCGAGAGGAAGCTGGTGTTTTCTGCTGAAATATTTTTTTTTCTTTGATCTCAATATTTTTCCAACTAATATAAAAGATATGATAGGTTGTTGTTTTTATTTGTAAATCAGAGCAAGAATATTTATATAAATTTAAGGGCATCAAATTTTGTTTGAAAACGAAATTCTGCCCCAACCCATCACGAATATTAAATGGATATCCCTATAAGTGGCGATGAAACAGCATCGCTTCGAGTATTGCAAACCATCAACACGTTGAGAACGGTTCGTAAACGTGGCAACCTAATAAGTTAGAAAGTCAAACTTCTAAGAGAGTTAGTGAGAGCGCTAATACTGGTTTTCCCTTGAATGCAATTAGATGAAGTCTATTGTTGTGAGATGAGCACCGTACATGCGCGGTTACTATTTTGGTGAATTATCTCTGACTTTCTTTGCATCGGGAAATGTATATCTTTAGCATCTGCTCAATGCCAGTTTGACTGTCTGTGGGCAGTTTAAGAGGATTTGTGTTGGGACTGGCATCTAGGCATGGTGTCACTTGCCTCCTACGGTACTATTTATAACACTGGAGAAGGTGGACAGCTCCAAGTCCCCAGTCAGCAAATGCCGACGGTCTAGGTGTATAAAGAACTCACGGTTAAAGGTTTAACAAATGAATAAAATATATCAAACGTATTCAGCTATTTCATCGACAAAATTTCTCAATTGCAATTTATTTCGAACAAATACAAACAATCACCTATTCACAGGTACAGGTTTGATCAACCCCAACCCCCAACCCATCCCTTGATTTATTGACGGATATTCCTAATTTTCTTTATAACGAATTACTGTGTATGACTGGAAAATCATAAGCAACAGTACAAGCCCCATGTGGTAGGTGAAAGATTTTCGTGACGTTGACATCTGCAGCAGACAATGGGGAGTAAATAAATTTGCGACGATTTTTCGGAAATTGGCAATAAAATCGTGTGGCCTCATGTCAGTTCATTTCTGGGATTTATTGACCAATGCCTAATTTAGGAATGAGAATGAATGTGATCAAACTCAAATTTGAATCCTTGAAGCAAGCCAACTCGCCAGATAAGTTAAGCCGATATTGATAAATCTTAATGCAATCATTTCACCTGACAAATCGGTAAGTTAAATTAATAAAATAGTAATATTGTTTTTATTTAATTTCCATGTATTATTCATCTCCCAAAAGGAACACTCATTTTCAACTCAGTACAGAAAGCTTGGGACCGTAAATTGAATGATTCAACGAAAATACTGTTTTTCCTTTATTTCAAGATATATTTTTTAAAAATTAGCATAACATGACGGATTTAGATTTTTCACATATCGGAGCAATATTATTTATTCGCAAGCTATTATATGGTCATTTTTTTCTCGAAAAACATAAAGCTCTTTACATAATAAATAATCGGTCCCTAACAAAACTGAATTATTTTTTTTTCCCGCAACATCATTATAAACTTGTAATTAGGTTTTGCTGATTACTCTGTCGTCTCGTCGTTCAGTAATTTCGCAACGTCGTGGTCATATTTACTCTCCACTATCTGTATTATTAATTGTGTTTCTGGGGTTCACCCGGATTGAACGCGATAGTAATATCGAGTCATAAAATTACCTAAGATTACCCACAGGGGCTCGTCCCTGTGCCTGTGATTTGAGTTAAATTACTCTGAAATCGTTAATACAAATATATTAGGTACACTTGATCTCAAAGGAGATAACAGCGGCAAAGTGTTGCAAATACATGTACACAATATATATCAGGTGTTCAAAGTCCTTAATTGTGGGTGTGTCCAGAGTGATTTGATTTTTCGGCTGCATCATTGCATAACAAGGATAGCCATTCAGATAGTTATTTTTAACATTACATCAAGTATGCAATATACCTAAAGGACAAATTCAAAGCCAGCTGTAAAACATAAGTAGGTATATCAGTCTTTTGGTACATGTTATCTCTATGAATACTGAATTAGTTTCATATCACTAGTGATCCAACATCTATGCTACTCATTATTCCACTAGTATAGCATTATTATATTGTGCTTGTTATGCCTGTAATAATTTAATATTGTGGTTTCCTGATACTACAGTAGCTACATTTAGTACTCCTTCCAAGAACAGTATTACTACTGCTAATACCACTACTACTGTTAGTACTACTACTACTACTAGTGTTAGGTTTTTCTCTTCTAGCATCAGTATTTGACTTATGATAAGACTACTACTGTTAGTACTCCCACTTCTAGCATCATTAATACATTATTACTACAGCTGATAGCAATTCTGTTAGTACTCCCACTTCTAGCATCAATATAACTACTGCTGATATCACTAGTACTGTTAGTACTCCCACTTCTAGCATCAATATTACACTGCTGATAGCACTATATATTCAAGTGTGACATGTGCATGGTTTGGGATTTTAACATAGCTTTAAAAATATTTCAGTCATATCGCTATGATCTCTGCTGTGTAGCAGTTTACAGCGATGTCTTGCATTGGGATTTCATGCCACAGATATGTATCATGAAGTCCCACCCATTCACATTTTCCTGAAATCAGGCTGATCAGTCCTAACATTAACCTGTTAATGCTGAGTGCCAAGCGAGCCAGTTGTTTGTATCATTTTTATAAGTCTACGGTATGACTTGGCCGGGGTTTAGACCTGTGATCTCCAGTGTGTGAAGTGGACATTCATATCACTAGGCTACCAGAGCATTCTATATATATATTTTTGTTCTTACACGTATTTCTTCAACCAAGTAAATAATAGTTTTAATCTAGTTGCCTGATCAAAGTTGAATGCAGTGGTTTAGTTCCCAAAAAACAAAAAAGAAATTGAAAATTATAATTTTATTTTAAAATATCTAAACCAAACAGAGTTTATCATGTGAGAGTAGTTTGTATATTCTAAATACACTTGTATTTTTAATGAAATTTTTGGAGCATCATTTTTTCTGTATTTGTACACTTTTTTGATCCATTCAAACAAGACTTACTAAGTATATAATGCAAGTGATTCACTCCACTTGTTGCATCTCAATCAAAAATTTCCATTGTTGCTTTCGTTTTGTTTAGGTCCAAGAGATCATGAAGTTGCCAAAATTATTAAAATTCATGAAATCTATTGTCCATCAGATTTTTTTTATTTGTCCTTTCTCCTGATCCATGAATCAATATGATAGAAGCTTCTGGCAGGTCCTTGAACTGCTACTGCATACATTTTCATGCCAGCATGCAGAATGAGAATGTACATCCACCAAAGAATCTGTATTTTTAAATTTTATTTGTCATGTATAACCATGTATACATAGTAATGGTATTCCATCCACCAATACATACTCATGTATTAGATTATGAGAAGCAATGATTGCAGTAAATTAGAAAAGGAATGAAAAGTTGCCAATGGCCATACTTATCAGATCAACACAGCCATGGTGTGTAATTTTTATATCATTATATTTTGATTTGCTTATTATAATTTCCATTTTAATAGATTTGTTACCATGGCAACAGATGTTGTCCTGGTTACTGGTGGTGCTGGGTTTCTAGGGCAACATGTAGTTCGGCTGTTGCAAACACATACAGATCATGTCAAGGAGATAAGAGTACTGGATACAATGCCTTACAAGAATGAACTTGGTAAAATGGCCCTTAATGATATTTCACTCGAAACTGACAATTATGCACATTTCATTATTTGTACCTACTGTGGCCAAAAAAAAATATTTTGTTATATTTCTGTTCTCTTTCTACTTGTAGGTTTTGTTCCCTTTTTTCACCTCAGGATCTTTTAATAAATTATAGTAATACTAGTTAATTTGATTATTTCATTGATTGTTTTACTGATTATTTGATTGATCAAGCTGCATGATAAATTTATAGGTTTTAGTAGGTGTTCATATCTGTACTATACTGCCCTCCCCACTTAAAATTGTGTTCTTTCAACCTACATATATAAAATAGGATCACTTTAGTCTTGATAAATTTATATTTGTGATACTATGCTATCATATTGATGGTGTACTTGTTGTGTAATTGTTTTACTCTTTATGTATTATATAGCTTTATCGTTACATGTGTTTTATTCTATTTGTATTATAGTTATTTTATGTACATATCCCATGTCACATGTTATGATCATCTTTGTCATCTTGGGCTTGAGTCTCAGGCTCGATCAGTGTGGTTATATGAGAAAGCTGCCAGTAGCTTTCCATGGGTTGGTGGGTTTTGCCAGGATTTTTCCGGAATTTTCCTCCACAAGCAATGCTGTCTGCCATTTTTTTATACCCTTTTTGAGCCGTTTTGTGTTTTTGTTTTTTTATGGTTTAACGCCATTTTTAAGCACAATATAGGCTATACATGGCAACCAGTATTAATGGTGGAGGAAGAACCTGGAAAACTCCAAGAAAGAACCACCGACCCACTAGAAGCTACTGGCAAGCTTTCTCACATATATATGTTAGCCGAATCTTAGACGCGAGCCCATGCAGACAGAGGTGAGATGGCAGTGATCCATAATGGACAGCGCTTTAGGCCACATGGGGCCACTCTTTTTTAGCTGAGAAACAACGTTAAATCCAAAACAAGAAGATCAACGTTATGCTAAATATTTAGATGTGTTATGTATTACTATGTGCACTCTATGCTGATCCTACCTAAATAAAATATATATATAGCAATAACGGTTGCTTTACTTTTAGACCATGAGGATAATAAGCCAGTGATAAGCATTGTGGGAAGTGTGTCAGATGCAGTTACTGTGGAAACTGCCTTTAAAGGAGTAGACAGTGTTGTGCATGTTGCTGGTCTGGTGGATTTCTCACTTTTTCCAGATATGAAGAAACTTGAGTCGGTCAATGTAAAAGGTAAGGAATTACTTTTGATATGTTCCCTTGTAAAATATTAAACATCAAATTTATTGTAAACTAGTGCTTAAGAAAGTATTGATATAGTACTCCATCATAATAATGGCATCTGTGAAGCAGACAGCCTTGTATTGGAGTATATATAGCACTCCATCATTATAATGCCATCCATAGAACAGAGTACATATAGTACTCTATCATTATAATGGCATCCATTGTTCAGACAACCTTGCAATGGAGTACATATAGCACTCCATCATTATAATGCCATCCATAGAACAGAGTACATAGTACTCTATCATTATAATGGCATCCATTGTTCAGACAACCTTGCAATGGAGTACATATAGCACTCCATCATTATTATGCTGCCCATGGCATCCATTCAGCAGTTTTGTAATGGAGTACATATAGCACTCCATCATTATAATGCCATATATTGCAGTCATAGAGCAGATAACCTCATAATAGGGTACTTTATATATATATATATATATATATATATATATATATATATATATATATATATATATATATATATATATATATGTCATGCTGCAGGTGTACTTGTGTAATTGTCATGCTCTTTATATAATATTTTGATTTAATATACATTGTATTTACTGTATATGTTGTGACACAATATTTGTTCAGACACCATAAATTAATTTTTGAAGTGATTTTTGTGTGCACTGTATGTTCTGGGATACTTTTTTTTAAAAAAGTTGTAAAGTTGTGGAACACATTTTAAATAATTTGAAAATTACATGTCGAAAAATGCATCAGACTGAAATTTTGCTTTAAAAAGTAGAAACTGTGTACATGAGATAAACTCTTTAATCCACTGAATCTTGACAACAAAACCCTTCTAATGCACACAGACGATCCATTCTTATTGTGCATGAATGTTTTCTTATGCTGCAAGGACTAAAGTCAGACTTGTTAAAATCTGCACCAGTCTTGCTAATTCTCAAACTTTTAACCCCCCCATCTTATCATCAGTTTATCGAGGAATGAGATCAAAGTATGTTAGAAATGTAGCATGACATATAGCGTGATGTGCCAATCAGTCACATTATCCTGATAATACTGAGCAGCTAGCAA
The DNA here is from genome assembly GCA_030141615.1 of Unio pictorum. Taxonomy (NCBI): domain Eukaryota; kingdom Metazoa; phylum Mollusca; class Bivalvia; order Unionida; family Unionidae; genus Unio; species Unio pictorum. The sequence goes on along the minus strand of JARLTB010000051.1, from coordinate 3,102,887 downwards.
GGCAGCTATTAGTACCATCTGTAAAAGTCTTTGGAATGACTCTGCCAGGTTACGAAGCCATGACCTCCTGCATCCAAGTTGGACACTCTAACCACTACGATACACAAAACTATGTTATCTATTCTATTTAGGATATACAGGTATGATCAGTTTTTTTATGAAATTAAAAGTTTTAATTATATTGTACTTAAATTGAAGGGCTTATTATACATGTAATGGGAGCAATGAAATGTTTACCATATGTACTATTTTGTAAGTCAAGTCCATCTGAAAACTAAAAACACCTAGATGTGATGTCGCATCATGCACTACAGATCTGGGTCTATGCAGTCTGTTGTGAGAAATGAGTAGACATAGACCCTGCTCTGCCATCACATTATTTGTAGTTGGACTGGACTTATAAGCAAGTATATACAAAATTTAATTTTATGTTGACAATAGTGTACCCATGAAGTATTATATTTTATTTAAGGTGAACAACTCTTGCATAAAGATAATTACAGCTGTATCACAGTTGTTTCCCATGTATTAAAAGGCTAAAATTGTTAGTTTCTTTTGACATTGTCTGGGGTTTTAACAGAACATAATATATACAATATAAACAAATTGTTTTCCATCACACGTTTTGTCTTCTAACAATAGTGGCTTTAATGTTAGAAAATTATGATGCAAAATAAATTGACCTAATTTTAATATGGTTTCTTAATATACTTTGGTTGAATTGAAGGATCCTCAAACCCATAAATTAAATTGATACATTTTTTACTTTCTTTGGCAAACAGGATAGATCAGCATTTAAATATAGCATCATTTAATGTTATGTATTATGTGGGGATAATTTCCTTCCTTAATTTGGAAAGAGTTTTGTTATCATTTGTCTACATTTATGATTGGCAAAGCTCTGGAACCATTGAGCAGTTACTGTATTATTAATGCAAAGTTTGGTTATAAATTATTTATAAAAAAATATTTACCTGATACATCAATTTTCAGTTTTGAACCAGAAGAATTGGTTATAGAGTGGTATCACAAGCAGTATACTAACCAACTTTCTGGTCATTTAATAATGAATCTCTCCCTCTTTCTGTCATAACTAATATATTGTTAGATGTTGTATCCTGCATGTGCTACTTGCTTTGAGAAGATAATTAGATGAGATACAAAAGGGATTGGAACCTGAAGAAATAAACTTAAAACCTCACCAAAGTACCACATTAAAATTACCCTTTTATTAACTGATACGGTACAGAAGTTTTAATTTTCCTGATATTCTTTGCCATGGTAGCTAGCAGGAGTCAAAATCTGCAAATTGCAATTAGAATTCTGTTTGGGCTAGCCAGGCAAGAATATACACAGCAATTTTGGCCTTTTATTCCCATTCCTTTAGCATGAGATAGTCTTTTAGGTTTATATGTGCCATTAAACACTGATTAATTAATCAGTCAATCACTCATTCTAATTTAATTTAGTTGGACATGAAAATTTTATAGATTTAGAAAATTTACATAAAAACGACACATCACTTAGAAGCAGTCAGGAAATGATGCTATTTTTTTTCATTAGAAATTTTGCTTATTGCCCAAGTCTCCTCTTTTTATCTACTCTTTTTCATCTTTTATTCTGTATGTATATTCCTGTTATAGGCACGCAAAATGTAATTGAAGCATGTATCAAGCAAAATGTGAAGCGACTAATACACTGCAGCTCTGTTGATGTTGTTATGGCACCTGGCATGGAGGTCTTTGGAGTCACAGAGAAGGCTATGCCAAAACCTGAACATTTCTTTTTTGATGGCTATGCACCAAGCAAACAGAAAGCAGAAGAGATGGTCCTAAAAGCAAATGGAAGAATTCTTAATGATGGTAACTTCTGCTATTCATATTAAAGTAATAGAGTCAACTTGAATTTTCTTCACAATGAAAAATGTTTTTAGAGAGTCTGCATTGAAATGTGGCAGTGGCAGTACAGCTCTATTAATGTCCATGAAAAAGGTTAATTTCTTTCCTGCCTGTAAGTAGATTAATATTACCGAATAACTGAACTGCTCAAGATTGGCACAGTCAGGGTCAAATGTTAGTAAAATTCTTCACATGAAGCACAGGCATAAACATGATACCATCATACCCTTTCTGACTTTAGGCATAATTTATGTTGTCATTATCGTCATCATTATCACTTTTCTTTAATAATGACAATGTAATCCTGAAAACAATTATCACTTACTAGTAATAAAATCAAAATATAATGACCCCATTCACCCATGGCATTATGGATTACAATAGCAGTTAGTGGCAAGTGAGTTAGTCTGCTTTACATTATTGTTTATAAATAAGCAAATCAATTAGTATTGGTGTTTATAAATAAGCAAATCAAATAGTATTGGTGTTTATAAATAAGCAAATCAAATAGTATTGGTGTTTATAAATAAGCAAATCAATTAGTATTGGTGTTTATAAATAAGCAATCAATTAGTATTGGTGTTTATAAATAAGCAAATCAATTAGTATTGGTGTTTATAAATAAGCAAATCAATTAGTATTGGTGTTTATAAATAAGCAAATCAAATAGTATTGGTGTTTATAAATAAGCAAATCAATTAGTATTGGTGTTTATAAATAAGCAAATCAATTAGTATTGGTGTTTACAAATAAGCAAATCAATTAGTATTGGTGTTTATAAATAAGCAAATCAATTAGTATTGGTGTTTATAAATAAGCAAATCAATTAGTATTGGTGTTTATAAATAAGCAAATCAAATAGTATTGGTGTTTATACATAAGCAAATCAAATAGTATTGGTGTTTATAAATAAGCAAATCAATTAGTATTGGTGTTTATAAATAAGCAAATCAATTAGTATTGGTGTTCATATCAGTATTTTTGCAATGCCATCATTCCTAGTAGTGTTGAGTCCATATTTTGCCTAAAAATCTTGGTAACTGGTGATATTCTGCAGATGGTTATTTAAAACAGTGAGTTTACATAATAACAAATTATTAATAATATTATTATTAAAAGTAGTAGTAATAATAATAATAATAATAATAATAATAATAATAATAATAATAATAATAATATTATTATTATTATTATTAATAGTATCATTACTATTATTTATTATTATTATTGTTATTATTAATAGTATCATTATTATTATTTATTATTATTATTATTATTATTATTATTATTATTATTATTATTATTATTATACTGTTAAGATTATGATTTCTTATGAGCATTAAAATAGTCATCTTGTGAGGAGTTCTCTGTTTGCATGAGAATCTTTATGCAATTTAAGAGTCATGATCATTATTTTGACAAGATCTAAAAATGATCCGCTACCTGAAACAGGAGATTATGTTTGTCCTATAAAGCTGGCAGATAATATCTTAACACATACATCTTTTATATACAAATAGTGCAGATTCTGTAAATACTTATTTCAATGATAATAATTTTTGTCAAAGTTAATATCCTTTTCTGTTTTATGCTAAACAGTGAATTACTTGATTTTGTAATTGAAATAATATTGATATTTCACTGTAGTGAGCAAATAACTATTTTTTCACTACAGGAACTACTTTTTTAAGTGACACAGACCGTGAATAAAATACACTTGAAATGTCCACTAGATTCTGCATACATGTTTTCAAGTTTCTCACATGATCCTGTATTCTTGTTATTTTAGCCAAAATCAGCTTCATTCACTCACCATTATCACTGATTTGAATGTTAAAAAATGGCATCTCATCAATTTCACTTTTTTACCGTTATACCACTTACATGTAATTATACTATTATGGTGTTCGTAAACACCTCATCCAGAAGCTCAATGATGAAGGAAATCCAGTGATCAAATAGTTTAAATATCAGGATTTGGCTGAAAAATTCTAGTATTTTCATCCACTCAATGAAATATATCAGTTATTCACTCATTTCCTCTATATATGATGTGGTTTCTGCACTGTAACAGATTTAAAAATCACTTTACATGAAGAGCAGTATTCGTATTCATGTCCCTCTAAACTTCATTACAAAACTGTAATTCTGATTTCGAACCATCATTAAATTACATGTACATGTAATTTCAGTTTCTTGGATATTTTTATTTTGGCATTGGCATTCAGACATCTTGACAAATTTTAAATACTAAAGTCAAACTGACCTAGTTTTTTGTCATTTTGGCTCTTGAGTAATCCATGTATGATCAGTTACCATCTTTAGTCTTGTCCAAAATAATTTTGATCATATATTGTAATAAAAACCTTTTAAAGGAAATCAAAGTAATATTTATTGTTTTAAAATGACCTTACTATAATCAAATAAAGTCTTTAATCAGGTCACACTCATTTCTGCTCATACATAGTATAATCCACCTCAACAAACTTCAAACACTAAAGCCAGCTGACCATACCAACAGGATGAAAGGATGAAATTAGCAGCTACAGTATGTTGTTTTGCGTTGCTTTAGTTGACTTGTGTAACACAGGCACAATTACAGTAAATATACTACAGTACTGGAACCAAACTGTGAAAGAAATGGAAAATAAATTATTGATAATTTTGATTATGTAAGAGATCTGAGTGACAGGAGGAAAGGGAAACACCCATAGATTCAGGAAAAAAATCTTCCCCAGCATGTTGCAGTCAAGTTCAGTTTTGAGAAGCAGTCACATCTTCTGCTGTTAATATCATGATAGATCAAAATTATTGATTTTCATTAGAAATTATATCTAATTTAACATTGTAGGCATTGATCAGCATATCAGTTATACAGTTTTCAGTAAATTTGTTTGCATTTGGGTACTTCATGAAAGTCTTGAACTAATAATAATAATAATAATAATAATAATAATAATAATAATAATAATGAGGACTTTGTATAGCGCCTAATCTTTAAAAGCTCTAAGCGCTCATACATAGTATAATCCACCATCAATAATGATATGACTACACTACAGAACAACAAATGACAAAAAGAATGAAATTGGAAAACATAAAAAACATGCTGAAAATATATAAGATACAAAACATGATTAGGTTGCTAAGTTTGTCCCTGAAGTCGAAACTGGTGAGTCTTGAGAGCACTCTTAAAAGGGACCACTAATGGAACGCCTATAAATAAATGAATAAATAAATATATGATCTTTTGATATGAGTTAAAATTCAGTTTAGTATACAATAATCCTTCTAAATATAATTATATTTTTCCTGATCAAAATGCACAAGACTTGACTGTTTTCATTTTTGTTTGCATTTATTTGAACAAAACTGAGATGTGAGCATGATATCATATGCTACTGGTCACAGTATCAACCTAGTGTTAAAAGTTTCGTGAAACTTTATAAGTCCAAAAATTGTGATTCACAAAATTCAACAGAACTCTTGTATATAATTGTAGATAAATTATTTCTTGTATTTTCAGGTGGAACATTACAGACACTTTCTCTCAGACCAGTAGCTATGTATGGAGAACTGGACAAATTTTGTGTGACCTTCAATCTCCATGCTGCCCATAAACTAGGAGGTATCATGTATCAGCTTGACCCAGGGAGGGCAGTCCAACAGTTCATGTATGCTGGGAATGCAGCATGGTTTTTCATCTGTGCAGAAAAAACATTGAGGGGAGGCACCTCTGATGCTTCAGGCCAAGCCTATTTTCTGGGAGATGAGACTCCATTGAACAATTATTTTGATTTCCTCAAGCCATACCTTGCTATCCATAATTTCAAACTGTCTTCTTTTCGAATACCTCTCTGGCTAGTACTGTATCTTTTGTATTTGATATGGTTCTTTTTATGGGTTATCTCCCCTGTCAAGCAATTTAACTTGCCTGTAGGCCTGGCATCTATAATTTATATGGGCAAAACTAGATACTACAGTTATGACAAGGCCAAAAAACTCCTGTCTTATAGCCCTTTGTTCAGCCCAGAAGAGGCTTGGAAAAAAGGGTATACATTTTATTCCTCATTGAAATTTCCAAAATGAGTACAATGTGGTTCCTGTGATATTTGTATAGAGATTTATTTTGTGGCACAGTAAATAAATAAATATCAAAGTCCTGTAGCTGGTGGTGAAAGAACATTTTCAAATTAAAATAAATTGAAATTAAAATTTCTTTTTAAATTAACAAATTACAATTGTTGACGAATTTAGCAAATTATTTAAGAGTTCAGCAATGAAGTTTGTAATTCTTATGATGGAAACAAAAATAATCAAATTTTTGCACCGACACAAAAACAGGGGCTTACAAATCTAGTATGCAAAACCCTGGGTTACCTAAATAATGTCATTTTTTACCATGTATTGAATTATGGTAGCTCTTTGGGTTACTACTTGATATTATTAATATATTTTGCATATTTTCACAACTATAAATATATATTAAATTGGAGAATAATTCCCAACAACTCAGGTTAATTTGAACAAAAATATTCTTCTACCCAGTGAGAGTCAGCCACAGAAGCTCTCATGATAGAACATAAATTTTATAATGCAGGGGTTTTGGGTTCAGTATGTGTCCAGGTCAACTACCTCAGTATGTCTGTTAGATATAGGCACTTTACATAAAGGTACTTGATTTCTATTTCCTTAGCATGATATATAGTGATAAAATTGCCATTAAACCAAGAAAAAAACCAAGCCATTTCTGTCCAGTTAGTAAAATATTAAATCTTGCTTCTAAATCAAATAGTTTAGACTATTTTATCAAGATGTTTCACAGAGGCTCAGCGCTTGACATTAATATTTTATATCACTTGATAAGTCCGACAAGATCTTACAGAAATTTCATGCCTTGACCAATGCATGAGAAGGATAGGAATAACAGGTATAATTATTAATGTATTATATTTATCTAAACCTAAATCTCAAAAGAAAAAGAAAACACCTAGCAAAATCAGAGATCTGACAGGAATAATTATATCTAATGGATATAATTTAAAACAAATTTAAAAAATTGAATAAGTTTAGAAATTATTGTAAAATTGACAAATATAGATGATTGTGTACATATGTAACAAATGCATCTAAATATGATTAAAGCATTAAATTATAAATTGATTATAATCTTTTAGTATTATAGTAAATCCCTGAACAGAAAATCAAGCCACCTGTATTACTCAGTTCTGGCAGAAACTATATTTTTATAAAATTATTATTTCATTTTATATTTCACCCATGTCTTTGACACATGCACATATATATAAATTATAAATTAAAATAAGGTTTTCTTTGGGGTTGAATCATATATTTATTTTCACTAATACAGGAAAATATGCTAATTTAATTAGAACTCTTAATTGAAATATCTATTTTAAATAGTGTAATGTCATGAATACATTTTATGCTTGTTAAATATTTGGGGATATGCAAGCATTTTTTGGACTGAAACAGATCTAGATGACTTGAAGCAGCATGGGTTCATATTTTGACTAGTCCTCAATTTCACATAAAGAAAGAAATATTTCAGCAAATGTGTTGTAATTATTATTAAACATTACAAAGGAAAAAGGCGTAGAATACAATTTTAATTGTCACAATCATTTGCGGTACAATATGTACAGACAATCCTCTACAATTGTTCAGCATAAAACAAATTTATTTATATAACAAACAAATAAATTTATTTATATAACAAGCAAATAAATTTGTGTCTTTAATAGATCTTTTAATTTTTTTCAGAAGTAAAGAGAAAGTGTATTAAGTCAAATGTTGCAGTACATTGGTTAAGTATTCTTCATTAAATTATATATATATATATATATATATATATATATATATATATATATATATATATATATATATATATATCCGTCGGCGGCGGCGGCATCCGTCTGTCTTCGAGAGACGATGGTGTAGCTTCTGATTTGGGTGTCCTATCTGCACCTTCGCGAGTGGCTGAAGAGTCCGACCCGTTGAGTGACAGTCTCTGTTGCACTTGCTGCAGGTGTATGCTGATGCTTGCTGAGGATGTTTTTGGTTCGCCTTCCTCCTGGCTCTCTTTGCAGCGAGGTTTGTGTTTCTCATCTCCTCAGCTTTCTGAGTGCCCTGTCTGACAGCAAGACGCCACGCGGAGCGGTCGTCAGCACAGCTCTCCCAATTGTTTATGTTGATGTTGGCTGTCTTCATGTCCTTTTTGCGGACATCTTTGTAGCGCAGACATGGCCTTCCAGTCATTCGTGCACCTTCTACTAGCTCGCCGTACAGCAGGTCCATGGGTATGCGGCCTGGGTCCATTCTCCTAACATGACCTAGCCAGCGAAGGCGCCTCTCGCTGAGAATGGAGAACATGCTGTTCATGCCGGTGCATTTCAGAACCTCTGTGTTGGGAACTTTGTCCTGCCACTGGATATGCAGAATGCGCCGCAAGCATCTCAGGTGGAAGCTGTTGAGTTTCCTCACATGACTCGCGTAGGTGGTCCATGCCTCGCTACTGTATATATATATATATATATATATATATATATATAATTAATACATCCATTTAAAAATGTGTAACATGATCATGGATAATCATTCCATTTTAGAACAGGTAACTCACTGTCAGCTGAGCTTAATTTTTTTAACTCCCCCCCCTAAAATAAAAAGAATTATACGTACATGAATTTTATACTTATTCATACTATATTAGGGGTATATTTTTGTGTGTATTCCTAAATTGTTTATGTCAACGTTTTCAGACGTTTACATTTAAAATGTATACGCTTTTGATAATCATGAAGATCAACCTGATTGTTTTAAATATGCCTTAGAACTACAATATATTTTCAATATATTTTTAAGTTGATCTTAAGACAATCTTGGCCATTGTGATGATTATTTGATAATAATTTTAATGTAATTACTTTTTAATGTAATTACTTTATAAGTGATACTATTTTAGCAGGTAATTGATACTAATAATAAAAAATTGTAAGTTATTTCTTCAGTTTCCGATCATGTTAGATCTTTCAATTTGTCTGTGTGGCCATTTTCATGTCTGTCCATCTGTCCATCCAACCATCTCTCCCCTATTTCATTCAACTCAATGACTCATGGTATCCACTATTTACCAGTAGCAAATTCTGCAAGTCGCTTGCATTTTGGATAAGGATGAATCCTTCAGTTTCTGAACTCAAAAAGCCACAGATGAAGATCACAGGAGCTACAAGACTTATGACTGTTTCTACACACAACACCTCTGCCAAGTCATGCCAAACACTAATAAAATAGTACTAACAGCTGCCTCACTAGGTGCTCAGCATTAAGAGGTTCATGTTAGGACTGGTCATTCTGGTGTCAGGATAATGTTACTGGGTGGGACATCATGCAACATGTCTGCGGCATGATGCCCTAGTGCTAGACATACTATAAACTGCCACACTGCAGATATAGTAGTGATATGACTGAAAAATTGTTAAAGCTATGTTAAAATTCCCAATCACACACACACACAAATGGGTATTTCTTATAGACTGTAGGCCTATAAGCTGTTTTAATATTTTGAAAGATTTTTTCCAGCTGCATGATGAACATTACTCATATGTTATACCCAAAGCTAGTTCTTGGTTGTTATTGTTGTTGTTGATGTAGGGTTTAACGCCATTTTTCAGCACAAGACAGGTTAAACATGGCGGCCAGTATTAATGGTGGAGGAAGAACCTGGGAAAACCCCGGAAAGTCACTGGCCCACGAAAAGCTACTGGCAAGCTTTCTCACACACTCATATTGATCCGAGACTCGAACCCACGCAGTCTTAGGTGAGATGGCAGTGATCATTAATGGAGAGCACTTTAGACAACTTGGCCACTCTGGGCCCCCACTAGTTCTTGGTAAAACATAATTTGTAGGATTGTCCCCTGCATTACAACTGAATCCAGAATGCAGTTTTCTATTTATAAAGGTAAATATTTTTTAAAACATTGCAAGTCTCTCTTTGGTCAACATCAACATGCCTTTTATACCAAAATCAGCAGTATCTTTCATACATCTTTTATACCAAAATCAGCAGTATCTTTCATACATCTTTTATACCAAAATCAGCAGTATCTTTCATACATCTTTTATACCAAAATCAGCAGTATCTTTCATACATCTTTTATACCAAAATAAGCAGTATCTTTCATACATCTTTTATACCAAAATCAGCAGTATCTTTCATACATCTTTTATACCAAAATCAGCAGTATCTTTCATACATCTTTTATACCAAAATCAGCAGTATCTTTCATACATCTTTTATGGATAGGTGTCATTTGAATGAAGTAGTTTAAAAGTTAAAAAGCCATTTGTAAAATATACTTGTAAATACTCTCCTTTATTAAAAACAAAGGTGTTCTTTATTGTTTTCTGAGACAAGATTTGTTTTTACTGTTCTCAGATATAGTGTGGGGTGCTTGCTTACATATAGTGAAACCTGTCAAGTGCAAAGTCAATTGGTACCAAATTAAAATTTCAGTTTTCAGAAATTGTAATTTTTTAAAAGTAATGAAAATGTGTATGAGAAAACATGTACAGGCAGTGATTTAAAAATATATATATGTAAGAGTTAGAATAAAACTATTTTTGTGTATGATTTAATTTAATCTGCATGATTTTCTGCTGTTTCATGTTCACCTTGAGACCACATGCGCTGACTATGAGGTTTCTTTAGTGTAAAATTGACATTAAGTACAACAAATTTATTTTGGTTGTCAGAGAACAGTTGTTTCAGTTTAATGAATTTGAGATTATTGAAGAATTATTTTATACCAAAAAATGTGACTCCGTTTTAAGGTAGTCAACTTTTGTAAACTCAAGGTTTACTCTGCGAGTCGAAATAATGTGATTATTGCATATCACTTAAAAGATGATGAAAGAAGAGAAATTTGTCTACAATTTTAAAATTGTAATAACAGACCTTTAAAAGTATTTATAAAGTAAATACAAATTATACAAGACAGATGTCATTCTTTGTCAGTTTATGATCTGCATTCAACTGATCATGCATGTTTCTGGTTGCATAAAACTTTAAGCTCAATTAAGGTCACATTAAAAAATTAAACTCACCATGACCTATTTCTTCATGTATTTAATGAAAGGAATCTTTAATATTCAACCTGACTGGGCAGATTGATGAATTTTTAATACTCATTCAGCTTTTCATTTATAGACAATTATAGTAACTGAGTATTTTTTCCATATAATGGCTTAGTAGATAGAACATCAGATGCAGAAGGTTGCAGGTTCGAATTCTGGCTGAGTCATACCAAAAACTTTAAAAAAATTGTACTTGCGTCTAGCAGCTGCCTCACTTGGCACTCAGCATTATGAGGTTAGTGTTAAGACTGGTCAGCCTGGTTTCAGAATAATGTGACAAGGTGGTACATCATGCTAAATGTCTGTGGCATGATGCCCCAGTGCTAGACATCACTATGAACTGTCAAACTGCAGACATTGTAGTGATATGATTGAAAAGTTGTTAAAGCTATGTTAAAATTAATAAAACACACACACACACACACTCACTCTCTGTATCATGGCCATTACTTGGGAATGTGTTTTCAACTAAGAGTAGTGGAAAATTATACACAAAAACATTTTCTTTTTAAGTGATTTTGATTTGCTTGGACCTTTACCTATGTAAATATATCATTTATATATCATATATAACACTTCAGAGCGATCATTCTTACAGATATTTTCATTTAAAGACATTTCTGTATACATAAGGAGCCCCGAGTAGCTGAGTGGTCTAATGTGCTCTCCATTACGGATCACTGCCATCTCACCTCTGTCTGCATGGGTTTGAGTCTCAGATTCAGTTAACATGGTTATGTGAGAAAGCTTGCCAGTAGCTTCTCATCCATTGGTGGTTCTTTTTGGGGTTTTCCAGGATTCTTCCTCCAATGTTAATACTGGCTGCCATGTATAGCCTATCATGTGGTGAAAAATGGCATTAAACCCTACAACAACCAACCAACCAACTGTATACATATATTAAATTATTTTAGAAGACAGATGGGAACAATTTTGGGGTAGTTCAAGATGTGTCCTATACACCAGTGTCTAGTCAACAAACATTGGTCATATATACTCGTGTATAAATCATGTACAACTGCAACATAGACCCTGATCTTCAAACTCCAATCAGGATTACATTGTTGTACTGATTACTCCTAACAAACTGCATTGATCCAGATCTCAATGCATATTATCCAATAGCAGATCTGGGTCTGTGCAGTTTGCAGTTGGATCTTAATTACACTCAATATAGAACGCGGTGGCTGAAAAACTCAGCAATTATGTTTTTACTCCTATTAGCAAAATTTAATTCATCAATTTAAAGAAATTATTTGAAAAGACCATAATTAATATAAAGGCTTCAAATAATTTGGTAAATAGTTGAAATTTAAGCTTACAACTGATAATGAAAAAATTATTTAATTGTGTGCCAGTAATAAGACTATATCATGTATACAATTATTTATTTCAGATAATGTTTATTACTGCAGCCATTGTTAAGTCATTTTTGTACAAAATATACTGCAAAAATTTAAAACTACATAACTGTTATTAAACAAAATTAAGGATTGTTACATCTTTTTTTTGCACAAAGTACTAAAAAAGACCAAAATTTTGGGCCCACATTAACTACAAAACATTATACAGTTTTGAATGAAATTATTTTCAAATTTTGAACTTTTTTTTAATGACAAAAAAACTTAACTTTAGACCATTACTAATTGCTGATAAAGAAAATGCTACAAAGTTTATAATAGATCCAAAATAAATATGTATTAACACTTATTCGCTATGTTCTGATCATTTTAGAGTATTATGAAAACATAGCAATTTACACACATATATATATATATATATATATATATATATATATATATATATATATATATATATATAAATAAAGTTAAAAACAATACAATTTTACATGACTGTTCATACAACTCTGTTAAAAATGCAATTATTTTAATTCTATAAAGCTTTGTTATCTACATATTTTTCCATTTATATTGAAATATAGGTTTCATTTTGTTTCTATTGCAGGTTTTTTTTGTAAAATTCTGAATAAATTTGTAAAACTAAGTGATCTCAATTCTGACTTTTATCACTGTCTGGGTTAGAACAAGCAGCTACCCGAATCAGAGCAACTGTTACTGAAACACTAACAAAACATGTACATTGCATGCGGCAGTCTTATTGTGGCCGCATTTGCTGCATACAGTGCAAGTATTTTGTGCTTGTTTAAAAATGGGAGCTGTACTTATGATAAGAAATAGGCTTATTATGGGAAATAGACTTATCACAGTGATTTGGCTTATCGTGGAAGTAGACTAGTTATGAAACTAGGCTTATTATAGGAAATAGACTTATCAGTGATATGGCTTATCATGGTTAGTAGACTTGTCATGAAAATAGACTTATTATGGGAATACTTGTTATGGATATAGACTTGTCATGCAACATATTTCATGGAAATAGACTCAACACTGGGAACAGATTTATCAAAGGGAATAAGCTTATCATGGGAAAATAGACTTATCACTGGAAATAGACTTAACACAGAATAGAATTTCCATTAGGAAAAGATTTATCACAAGAAATAGACTGACAAGGAATAGACTTATCCTGAGAAATAGACTCGATCTCAGGGAATAGACTTATCACAAATAGACTTATGATAAGGAATAGACTTAACCTGGGAAACAATTCAATCACAGGGAATAGACTTATCACAAAAAGACTTATTTATGATAAGGAATAGACTTGTCATGGGAATAGACTCGATCACAGGGAATAGACATATCACAAATAGACTTATGATAAGGAATAGACCTAGCATGGAGAATAGACTTGTCATGGGGAATAGACTTATTATGGGAATAGATTCAATCACAGGGAATAGACTTATCACAAAGACTTATGATAAGGAATAGACCTATCATGGGGAATAGACTTGTCATGGGGAATAGACATTATGGTGTATAGACTTACTATGAGAAATAAGCTTATCATGGGAAAGAGGCTTATGGGAATTAGACTAATCATGGGGAATAGGCTCATCATGTGTAATAGTCTAGTCATGAGGATTAGACCCATCAAAAAGAATGGCCTAGGGGATTGCAGTATTACATGAATGATTTATCAGCAAGTCTCAATCAGCTAGACTGCATGCACAATTCCATAAATTCTCTGCCAGATGAAGGTACAGTGTAAAGCAGTTCACCTTATGATGTCAGAATGAGGCCTCCCCCAATACATCGATTTGGGAATGAGATATTTTTTGGTTTGAGTGGCAACATAAAATGTGACAGTGATGATGTGTTTTTCAAACACTGAAATTTTGACAGATGAAGACATCTACAGCATCATTGTCTTTCTAAAACAGATGTTTAATAATTTACTATTAAGTTACAATAAATGTTTTGGCATGAAATGACTGCAGAAGGTAGGTCTAGGTAAGTTTTGAAATGCTTGTGTATCTTTGGTTGTACAAAGTTTGACCAAAGTAGCATCCTGTAATAATGTTCCAACCAATGTCTTGGAATTGTTGAAAGTGAGGGGTTTCTATAGCTGAAAAAATAAATTTTACCCATTTTCTTTTCTTTTATCTTTATTTTGTTGCAGTTTGCTTTTGGTTGGTTTATGGGGAGGAAGTTCCAAGCAGCCAGCACCCACCAATCTTGGTCAGCAATGCCCGACCACCTGCTACTCGACCAGTAACACTAGTCAGCTCTAGGGCTGCCATGGGTCTGCTTTACAGCCGATATGGTCGACTTCATTGTTAGCTCTACAGCTGACACCACATTGACTTAGATCACTCTGATCACTGTTCTCTCTGGTCAACTCTACAGCTGCTCTATTCAGATGAAAATATACTTAACACTGTATACTATGCATGACACGGACATATATGATGGAACGTAATGATGTTACATAACGTAAGCCATACAGATGACATTATCTGCACAATAATTATAAAACAATACACAAATTCAGAAGTGAACTGAACACTGTCTGATAAGAATACTACAGTACTAAATGCTTCTTAACAATGCAACTTTGTATTGCCACTATAAATCTCTTGCTAAGTCACAAACAATAAATATTTGCATTATACCACACAGACTGAATCTACATAGAAAATATACAAAGATAAACATGGTAGTATAATAGTTATAACTATTACACTATAAATTAATAACTTACATCTACAGATGAAGATGTGCAAGTCCATAAAGTAGACCTGCTCACTGAAAAAACATTCCATAATGTAAAGGTCTTTACCTACGGTGAGGCATTCTTACACAGATATCGTCTGTGCACTGGAAGCATTCAGTTTTTCTCATCAAAAGCACTGATTGTATATTCAGATTATGACTGTCCAATCATTTGCACACATGGATAAACAATGTCCAGTTATTTGTACATTTTGGATTAAGACTGTCCTGTCTGTAGTAACATATTATTCAAAATTTTGAGTAAATATTTTGGGAGGACGTGACCACAAAAGAGACATTTGAAGATAGATAGAGATAGACAGACAGATATGGTATTCAATTGACATAGAAATAAAACTGCAAAATCTAAATCATCAACAGTTTTATTTAGAATCAGAAGTACATGTACTTCAAGAATAAATTTGATAGAAGGATAAATTGTCTTTTTAGTGAATGCCGCATTACAACATATTTTTCAAACAAAGGGACATAAATAAGTTTGACCATGTAACAAAAAATTTGCTTAAACGATTATCAGGCTTAAAGTGTTGGTCACAAGAAAAACATGGGCTGAAATTCAAAAATGGTAAATGAATTGGCTATCAGCAACTTTTTTTACAATTACTGTACTACTTGGAGTTTATGGCATCCAGTGATTTACAAACTAAAGCTATAATGTTAGGTATATGTAAAACTAACAACGTCACCGGTTTTGTATTAGGAGTTTACAACGTTTCCCCTTTTTGTACTATGATTATGCCATGTTGCTCATTTTTTTACTATGGATATACAATGCTGCCCTTTGTATTATGAACATTCAAAGCTGCCACTTGTGTAACATGAATATACAATGTCAGTTATTTTGTATTATGAATATAAAATGCTGTCAATTCACTACCATTACTATGCAATACCAACCTTTTAGTAAATGATGCCAACAATTTTGTTCCATGAATATACAATCTAGCTGACAAACTAAAGGTGTACCAGTAAACATACCCTGACCAGAAAATCAGGTATATTCACATATTTTATAGAATAACAAATTTCTTTCTCATCCAAGACAGGAAGTACCTGAAATAATTCATTCTTTTTATCAAATTATCTCATGCTGGATTTATAACATAATTATTAATTGATTAATTGTATTGATAATATAAAATGCATTAACAGAACACAGAGAAAAGTAATCAACTGTGTTGGAATTAGGTTCCAAAGGATACTTTATCCTCATGTCCTACAAATTTTGAAAAAACACAATTTCAATAGGACAAAGAAAAATATTGTACAAGAAAAAACAAGACAATGATGTAGTAATTTAAAATTTTGATTAATAATCTCATTTGCTTTTTGTGATTTTGCAGTATTCATTCACTCGTTCAGCACAACCATCTTTTCCATAATTTGCTAACAGTACTCTAATAACAGTTATCAAGTACCAGGTAGCTCATAAAAAAAATTGTGTTTGGCTCACCCGAAAAAAAGAGCAGGACTATGGAGTTATCCATTCTGGGTTTATACTCATCTAGCTGTAGTCTTAACCGATTTCTATCAGTATCATATATAATATTTCCCTGTCTCTTAATCATTCTTCTTTTAAAACTTAATTGATTAATTAAATAGAAGGTTTCTTTTGTCATTAATTTGTGTATGTGTGTGTGCGACTTAAATTTTTCATGTATCTTTGAAAACATTTACAGTCATATTGCTATGTCTGCAGTGTGGCAGTTTATAGTGATGCCTAGCACTGGGGCATCATGTCCGATCCAGTTACATTATCGTGACACCAGACCAACCAGTCCTAACACTAACATTTGAATGATGAGTGCCTAGTGAGGCAGCTGCTAGTACCATATAAGTCTTTGTACGACTTGGCTTTTGTTGAAACCCATGAACTCCTGCATCCATGGTGGACGCTCTAACCATAAGGCCAATAGAGTAGTCTGCCATTAATTTAACCTTGTAAATATGTTAAACTCTGGTATATCAGAGACTCAATACTAAAACTATGTAAACAGCAAAACAAGCCATGAATATTTCACTAACCAATTTGCTATTTGAATTAAATGAATGCAAAATAGATGTAGCTGCATAACAGATGCCTACCAAAATATTCTCAAGGTTTTTTTTATTTGTTGAAGGTTATTATACATATGATGATGAAAAACTACACTTTTGTAAATAGGAATCTGGATTCGTGGGACACAGAACTAAAAATTGTGGGCAACCCATGACCCCACACTTAAGATCAAACTGGGATTAATCTTGGAAACATCACTGAGACAAAGAAATCCCATTTTGAAGGTTACATTAGAGAATAGCACTGATATAAAAAAAAAATCAAACCAAGGGTATACTTTGGGAATGGCACTTAGACAGGGAGATCCCAATCAAGGGTTTACAGTGGGAATAGCACTGTGACAAGGAAATCCCAATCATGAATTTACATTAGGAATAGCACCGAGACAAGGAATCACAATTGAGGGTGTACATTAGGAATACTACTGTGAGAAGGAAATCCCAATCATGAATTTACAAAAGGAATAGCACTGAGACAAGGAAATCTCAATTGAGGGTTTACATTAGGAATAGTACTGTGAGAAGGAAATCCCAATCATGAATTTACAATAGGAATAGCACTGAGACAAGGAAATCTCAATTGAGGGTTTACATTAGGAATAGTACTGTGAGAAGGAAATCCCAATTATGAATTTACATTAGGAATAGCACTGAGACAAGGAAATCTCAATTGAGGGTTTACATTGAAAATGGAACTGTGACAAGGAAATCCAAGGGAGGAATTATATAATGGTTTTGCTTCTCTGCTAAATATAAAATATCTGCCCAGTACCAATCCTAACAATATAAATATGTGATCTTACTTGTTCAAGATTTTCTCTTAAGTTGTTGATTGTGCTGTATAAATTGCATTTTATCACACCAGAGATAACAAATTTTCAGTCCTCAACTGTTTGAACATTGTCCAGATTTGTCTTTTGTAACAATGATTGGTAGAAAGGGCCCCAATATTTCTTTATTACTTAGAACCTATATATTATTGAAACTTTATTATTTACAATTGCATGCATAGAGGCATTGAAATAAACACATATAGTTTATGTTTCATCTCTCCCACCATATAAATGCATATACATAAAACAGAAGGGTAGATTTGTAAACAATAATACCATGCTTGTCTCAAAAAATGTATGATAAATAAACAACAGCAATAAAAAAAAGGCATGGGAGTCATTAAATAAATAAACTCAAAGTAAGACTTCCTTATAATGAAATAACTGTTATAAGTAACTTTGCTCCCGTTTAATGAAATGTGATTGATAGCCATACATGCCTTATAACAGTAACCATGTAATAATGAACACCTTACAGCAAGAAAGTGTTGTACTTTTTGTCTCTGGCATGTTGTTATTGTTGTTGTTGTAGGGCTTAATGCCATTTTTCAGCACATGATAGGCTATACATGGCAGCCTGTATTTTTGGTGGAGGAAGAACCCGGGAAAAAATCCGGAAAGAATCACTGACCCACGAGAAGCTACTGGCAAGCTTTCTCACATAACTGCATTAGCCGAATCTTAGACTCGAACCCATGCAGACAGAGGTGAGATGGCAGTGATCCGTAATGGAGAGCGCTTTAGACCACTCGGCCACTAGGGGCCTCCTCTGGCATGTAAAATCAAACCAAGATATTAATTAATCTTAGGTTGTCATTAGTAATTCTGTGACAAACTGACAATAGGAAAGAAATAACAAACAAAAAAGCAAACAGCTGAACAAGGCCATGGTGTCTTACTTAATCCACAGCTTGCTGGCCTGCAGCAAGAAGTGCTGTTAAAATGCCTAGAGATCGACTCGTCTCATCTCCTTGTCCAATAGCAGCTTGTATTAAATCAGCTGTCTCAAGAAAAGAATCTCCTGGATTGGATTTGATGACAATCACTCGCTTCTGTGGTGAATTTGATGTAGTCTGTATTGTTTCTTCCTGAGACACAATGAGATCCTCAGCAGCAATTGCATTTTCATCAAGGAAGGTCTCTGCTTGAATTGTAGACTGGTTCTCTGTATGATACTGAAGATCTTGACTGGGTATTGGATGCATTCCTGTCGAATTCTGTGAGCCAGAAGGAAATAGTTCCTGAATATTCACAGCAGCATCTGCTGGCACTTGAAATCCTATATTTGCAAGCTGTTCCATGTTTAACTGTTCAAAATCTGAAGCAGCTTTCAATATCTGTCTTGAAACTGTTTGGGATTCTATCTGGCTAATAATAGATCTCCTACTTCCATGTGACATCTGACAAGTATTCTCAACTGAAATGACTGGTTTGCAACATTCAAACTTTTTTCTAGGTACTTTATCAACACTTGGATCAAAGCATTTGCCAGATTTTGTAATTAGTGTCCCTGGCTGCATGTCTTTGTATTTCTCTTTGTCTTTTAGGGTATACTTTGTAACAACATCTAAGTCATGAACCAGTCGAATATGCTTGACCATGTTGCCTTTAATAACACATTTGTAGGAACAGAACTGACAGTCAAAAGGTTTCACACCCTGAAAGTACAGAAATCTCATTTTAGATGATGCACAATGAAAGCAAGTGATAAATCTGGATTTATACATATTTATTCATCAATATGTTTACATATAAAATCTCATATTAAATACGCATGTCAATAATGAATATGTTCAAACATTTTGAGTGTGATGGTGTCTACTGAATTAAAGGTACAAAGAAAATTTAATTTCCTAAATTTAATTTTATTTTGTTTATTTTGTAATGGTATGGATATGTGAAGATATTCCAACTTAATATTTGATCTTGATCCAATGTATGTGGCTATGGAGAGCTTGATGAACTTGGTGTGACATCAATTGACCAGATTTTGGTATCAAAATGAACAACAACAAGAAAATCAAACTATATCAACAACAGTAATCACTGTTTAATATTTCCATTTTGGATTAAAATCAGAATTATGTCCCTTTATACAGCTGGATTTGCTACCTCTGATATATCAATCATGATAATTTTAAATACTTCCACCAACAAACAAAATAAACTTTTTTTAAAAAGCAGCACATTTTTTGCAAGCTCTGCCTTTATTTATTTGTTAAATTCCTTCTATATCAGAAAATTCTACCTTATCTCCTGATAGATCAGAGAATTTCTCCTACGAATTTTCAATTCTAGAGAATATACCCCACTTAAAAGACTGTATTGTATGAATTAAATGAAACAAATTTATAACTTCTTCCTAAGCCATTAATACTAACACTCCAAATGAAACTATATATATATAGCCATTTTTTGTTGTTGTTTATTTGTTTTATTAGGATTATTAACATAGCTTTTTCTTAAAAATCAGTTATATTGCTACGATGTCTGCAGTGAGGCAGTTTATAGTGATGTCTAGCACTGGGGCATCATGCAGCAGAAATGCAGCATGCTGTCCCAGCCATTCACATTATCCGGACACGAGGCCTACCAGTCCTAACCTCTTAATGCTGAGTGCCGAGTGAGGCAGCTGTTAGTACCATTTTTGTAAGTCTTTGGCATGACTCAGCGGGTGATCGAACCCATGACCTCCTGCTTCCGCGGAGGACGCTCTAACTACTAGGCCACAGGAGCAGTAATTGGCAGCCATAGTAACAATGAAACACCATAAAAAGTCTTCTAATGAAAACCTCATGCAAAACATGGCAGCAGTGGTTGTCAAACTGGATATTAGCTTGGCACCATTTTCATGTAGGATCAACATTTCAAAAGATGTCTTTTAGTCAAAACTCCTGTGACACTGGATAAGTCTGAGCAATGCCATTTTCACTTAAGACCAAGCAGACCTTGGAATGAAGCCTCATGTCAATCCCTCAAATAGTTTAGAATGAGCACTGATATTAAACATGTGGTAATGGACAGAGATTAGATGACGGGTGATCGATAACAGACTTTCCCATAAGCTCTTTTGATCTATCACCAGATGAACAAGATAACACTACATGCCCTGCCATTATAAATACTATGCTACATGAGGATTTGATTTCTTGTACCAATTTGTTCGTTTATATGTGGGTGGATGAATGGATATAAACCAATAAACAGAAGAGTGTAATGATAAATATTTCAGGTTTTGGTACATTTAGCAGAGACTTTGTTTTCAAATTAACTTAACAGAACATATTATTATCCTTGGTGAAAAACTGTAGACAATTTGTCACAGTGATGAAATAGAAATTTATTCAAGCTCTCACCTTCTGCGTATGCTTTAGCTTGATATGGGACAGCAGAGTAGACCTGCTAAATGCTGCATAGTTACAGTTTTCATGCTCACACACAAATGATGGTGCTGTAAAAAATAAAGCTGACATTACATGTAGTGAAAGCCCTTAATTATTAAATACTTTCTTTTATCTAGTTTATAATGCTGTGCCATGTCTCTTTTAGAATTAAAAAAATGCTGAAATTATTTACAAAAATTGCTGACAGTTGTAACAGGAAAAGATGCAAATATAAGAGCTTCATCAGCACGACAGTTAGCCAATTGATTTATAGAATCACAGAGTGGGGTTTGAATCCCATAGGAAGCATATGCAAAAGGTGTGTACTTCACTGTAGGGCCCCTCATTATATCACATCCTGTTATAGGTCAGGTATCACATGGATCCCATTTTATTATACAGCAGTGTGTGTGTGTGTGTGATTAGGATTTTTAATGTAGCTTTAACAATATTTCAGCCATATCGCTATGATGTCTGCAGTGAGGCAGTTTATAGTGATGTCTAGCAATGGGGCATCATGCCGCAGACATGTTGTGGCATGATCTCCCACCCAGTCACATTATCCTGACACCAGGAAGACCAGTCCTAACACTAACCTCTTAATGCTGAGAGCCAAGCAAGGCAACTGTTAGTACCATACCATTTTTGTAAGTCTTTAGTACGACTTGGCCTGGGATCAAACCCATGACTTCTCACTTCCACGGAGGATGCTCTAACCACTAGGCCACCGGAGTGGTCTTATGCAGCAGTAAGGCTATATCCATAATGTACTTGATTATAAGGCAATCTCACCGTAAGGTTCCTATGACAACAATATTATGAGTACCATAATTGGCATGTATGTCATAGCACATACATCAGTTAAGATAGATATAGACTCTCCCATTAATTAACTAGTTTATTTAAATCCCAAAAGCGTGTGCGATTTGGACGTGTGTGTGGCCGACCAGTCTTAACACTAACCTAATAGTGCTGAGTGCCAAGTGAGGCAGATGCCAGTACAATTTTTATAAAACTTTGGTATCATCTGGCTAGGGATTTTGAATCTGCAATCTCCCATCTGTGGCAAAAATCTTGATAGCATGACAAATGATCATAAATTTTAGCAAACGTCATAAGTTCTTATTTCCTGCAAAAGTGACACTTTTGAAACCTTTGACTACAGTGTATATACAGTATGTACCAAAAGTAATTTTGTCCTCAAATCATTGCAGTCAAGCATTTTCAGAATGTTGTTGCTCAGCTATTGGAGTTTCCAATAGAATCATTGCAGGGAAGCAATGCTTGATTATGTCTGTCTCAAACTAAGCTAATATCATCATGGCATATTTTTTCATCTGTCACAATCTTCCTACAGTAGAAGTTCATTAAAATTTAGATTGCATAACAACTGTGCATGAATGATAAAATAACCTTGGAAGTTCTTATTTCTTACAAACGTAGTATGAAAAATTCTCAAACATTTTAGTTGATACTGATTACACACTTTTTTTTTAAGTCCACCATTTCTGTCTGCATTTAAGCAAAAAATCTACTTCAATGTAAAGGAATATAAAAGTCAGTAGATACAGTATATATAGTCAAGATACTTACAATCTGTACCATATATATCAAATTGTGTCTTATCCAGATGTTACTTACAATCTGTACCGTATATATCAAATTGTGTCTTATCCAGATGTTACTTACAATCTGTACCGTATATATCAAATTGTGTCTTATCCAGATGTTACTTACAATCTGTACTGTATATATCAAATTGTGTCTTATTCAGATGTTACTTACAATCTGTACTGTATATATCAAATTGTGTCTTATCCAGATGTTTGTATGTACAATTTAGAAGAGCCAACTTGCAATGTTCAGACAAGAAATTGAAATTATAGCACTGAAAGGCAGTGTAAACGTTTTGCTTTCAACACAATACATGAGTTTTTCTTGAAATTCTTGACCTTAACTGATTCAACTGTGTAAGCTGAATGCAAATGCAACACAAGCAATACTGAGTATGAACTATGTATCAGATACTCACTGTCATGGTATGTCATGTGACGCTTCACAGCGTTGACACTTTTGAAGGTTTTAGAACACTTTGGACACTGGTGGTCTCTTGATTCTATAAAAAAAATTAAAATATCAGGTAAACAACCAAAACAATTTTTTTTTAAATGAACTGTTTGTGATTCCGAACAATAGAAGAAATATCTATATAAGCTGTATCAGTGTTTATTCCACCTGAATATAGTTATAATTGTTTTGTTTGTTTTTGTTTTTTGTGGTTTAACGCCATTTTTAAGCACAATATAGGCTATACATGGTGGCCAGTATTAATGGTGGAGGAAGAACCCGGAAAAACCCCGGAAAGAACCACAGACTCATGAGAAGCTACTGGCAAGCTTTCTCACATAACTACATTAGCCGAATCTTAGACTCGAACCCACGCAGACAGAGGAGAGATGGCAGTGATCCGTAACAGACAGCGCTTTAGACCACTCGGCCACTCAGGGCCCTTGAATATAGTTAAAAAAATTATGTCCAAAAGCATCAACTGAATGTGTTTCAGTTCTGTAGTATGCCAGGTTTTGCATATCGTATACAGGCCAGGCTTTGCATATTGCATATAGGCCATGTTTTGCATATCACTTATAGGCCATGTTTTGCATATCGCATATAGGCCATGTGTTGCTTATTGCAAGCATATAGGCCACATTTTACATATAAGCCTTTTTTGCATATTGCATATAGGCCACATTCTGCATACCATATATACTCAATAATTTCAAACTACAAACATCACAGAACCTGATTTGCTGTCACATAATACATCAGCAGATTAGAGTCTATGCTGTTTGTTCTACTGATTATCCCTAACAACTTGAATAGACCTAGATCATCCAGCACATTACATGATGGCAGATCTGGGACTTTGCAGTTTGCACTTGGACACGCTAGACAGTGTGCGACCCCAGATGCACAGCAATGTATGCATTAAAACAGGATATAACCAATTAGGGATATAATGGCAATCTTTGATACCAGGTCTCCATCATCTGTCCAAATTTGAAAAAGCTTCAAGCAAGAATGATCTGTCAAAAAATCTGTCAAAATCTGTTGAGTGGTTTTAGCATAATGAATGATGTACGACGAACAAAAGACCATACCATGAGCATACATGACCATATGGCCATGTGAACTGACAATCAGTGAAGCATGAAAAATTGCAAAGAGTGAACTGCTTCCTTTTATGGAAATTTAAAACTCCAGTCACCATGCTGCAATAAACTCGGATGCATTTAATGACCACATTTCACGACTACCGTGAACATGATCTGAGTAATGACATTAAAAACAAACTAAAAACGTATATGATGCAAGAAATCCAAGTCAAAGTAACCTACTCTTATGGAAAAGATGTTCTACTCTGAGAAGCATCCATCATGCCAACACTCGACCACTGCTATCCAAGCATAAAATATAGGTTACTGACACTTTCCAGTGTAAATGATTATTTTGTTTCTTGTTAAGATGAGGTATACACATCAATTATTTCATCACACCAGGCATTGTATGAGTATAATGCTGAGTGTAATATCATCTGATTACAAAAATGATATTATAAAGGCAGACACTAGATATGCTATAAAAAAATAAAAATAAAAGCTTAATGAATGGAATAGATTTTGTGTCAATACTGTAAGAAATGTGATGCATATGTTTTCCTGAAAATTTATATTTTTCAAATGTGTATTAAGCATTAAAGATATTTTGGACCAGAAATCATATTTTGTAATTAAAATACACTATTCCAATTTTTATTTTCAAAACTAAGTTTTGCAAATATGAAGCCACCATATTTAATCCCATTTTATTAATTTATTATTTTTAGACCTTATGTAAATACAACAAATTCTTAATAAGATAAATAATCTATCTTGTTCAGTTTTAATATTCTGTATTAAAGAAGTATTGGTCAAAATTCTAGGAATGTTTCAAAAAATTAAATGTGTTTTGGTCAAAATTCTAGGAATCTTTCAAAATATTAAATGTGTATTAGTCAAAATTAAAGGAATCTTCAATAAATTAAATGTGTATTGGTCAAAATTAAAGGAATCTTTCAATAAATTAAATATGTAATGGTAAAAATTCTAGGAATCATTCAAAAAATTAAATGTGTATTGGTCAAAATTAAAGGAATCTTTCAATAAATTTAAGAAGATTTCAAGAATAAAACAAACTTTAAAACAATGAGATTTCAAAGCAACACATACATTCAACAGATCTTTCATGGTTGTACAATTATGCATAATTATGGTGTACTTTGTAGTACATGTATTTTTTTACAAGACTAACCATCCTGACTGCTTAGACACATGATAGTGAGAAATTTCTGCGTAGATGAAGTATACAGGAATTTTTTATGCAATAAAAATAACATAAGTCAACTATAGAATAAAATATATATGTTATTTTCCCAATCCCCATGGTGAATGCCTTACCAATTTTTTTTATTTTTGTAAAAGTATTCATGGACGCCAACTGACAATCTTTTGTAAGTATGTGCTAGTCTTGTGACAGCATGGCATGGGCTAACTGTCAAGAATAGGCTTATCATAGCATCAATACATCAGCCATAAATTTCATGCTGCCATAATTTGATACATGTCTGGGGTCAACTGGTGTACTATTTCCTAAAGTGCTGATCATAGCCAAAGATCAGCGGCTACTGTAACAGTACTTCCTCATTATAATAAAATCCCTGGGATCCATACAGTATATGGCCATAAAGAGAGAGACTACTTTCAAATAATAACGTATTTGACAATACATATATTTCACAAACTTTTCATGAAAAGGGATCATAATGACTTTATAACAGGAATCATGTTATAATGAAGGATCTTACAGCGAGGGAGTGATGTACTAATTATACATGTTAACTTTATCAGATTATCAATAAAAGATATGGTTAAGACCATCACAATTTGTCTCGAATACATCAATCTTGTACTGTAACTTGGGAAATTTCAGCACCTAAAAATTTGCAAAAACAAGAAATACCCAGTTAGTTCTCTCTATACCCACCTTTATGTGATGCTTTGTGCACAGTTACATGGTAACTAGAGAAGGCTGTGAAATCACACTCATCACAGTGGTATCTGAAATAGATAAAACTAGTATTTAATTTATTTTGACAAACAAAATTTTTAAAAATCTTGGAACTAAGAGCTGATGTACAATTTAAAGTGTAGCATAATTGAGGTTAAGTCCTTTGACAGCAACCCATATTAGGAACCAAACCATTTCATTTTGACACGAAGGAGACCAATCAGTCTCTATGACCTTAATCATTTTTTTTACATTCTAGGAACCATTTTCTTCTTATCCCACATACAATATCTTTAATCTCTGCAATTCAAACCACAAAATCTAAAGATTTCTTATCCTACAGCCAAGAATGACTTGCATTATTTGTGTAACTTGCTCATTCAAATATTTTATGGATGAAATGAAGGTACATCTGAACATTGTACAAATTCCAGAAAAATATCCATTTCAAATTAATAAAATAGTACATAATGTTTTACTACATGTACCCTTTGACTAGATAAGAAAAAGGAAGAAATCAGCAGCAAGTGTAAGACAGGCAAGAATTTAGAAAAGTAAGCTAGTGAATAATGTAATATAAATCACTAATTTAACACTGTCCATGGGAATCATACAAGTGTACCATGTCAAAGGTACCATGCCAAAGGTACCATGTCAAAGGTACCATGTCAAAGGTACCATGCCAAAGGTACCATGTCAAAGGTACCATGCCAAAGGTACCATGCCAAAGGTACCATGCCAAAGGTAGGGTCACCTTACCCTGGGATATGTTGCTAATAAGACAAACACATCCCAGGTTAAATGGGATCCTTGACCATGTGTGTGTTATATCAGAGACAGCGTTACACTGTTATGTTCTATTTTGAGGGACAAGTTCAATAACGATAATACATAGAATATCAAAGACCATGTTATGTTGAAGTGCCTTTGGCAGACCTTCCAACCCTAACCAAACCTTAACAGTAAGGCACACAATTTTTCAATTTTCTGATGGTGTAATAAAACGTCATGTACTGCAATTGTCGACCTATAAATATGCATTTAAAGAGTTTTAGAAGTGTGATCGGATATGAAGGAAATAAATAAGTTCAACTGAAAGGTTTGTAAAGTTTACTTTGACCTTAATTACCTCCAGTAATGTTTCAAAAATGTCAGTTTCAAACCCCGTGGGTCATAAAAGGCTTCTTGCTAGATCCCTCAACTGTTTGTAATCATTGGGTTCTAAGTGATTTTACTTTTCAATTTCACATACTGGCTATCATATCTACCATAATAATTATTGCCTTTCCAGTTTTTCCCCCCAGAGAATCTGATTATTCTTTTTATATTTCAATTCTAATTGCTTATAATAATACATTTTTTAAGAAGCTTATTGTCCTTTCATCTTTAGTGTGTTTTTGTTTGTTAGACTGCATATTTAGAAAATGCTACATGCAGCAGCAGCTTGATTATACAGGTGGTCAACATGAGAAATATGGGCAGTTTAAAGCACCTGAGGTACTCCTCTAAAGTTAGACTAGTTACCTGATGAAATCCACTGAATCTAATATGAAACTTGGATCTAAATCAAACACCGACAAGCTTTCTGTCTGCAGCAATCATATGTCATAACTTTTGCTATAATTGCTGTGTAAGTCCATATTTTAAGATGTATTTCATCATAATGACCTATGGTCAATTCATGCTGTACTAAGGTGCCCTATATAGAGGAACCAGTGTCACAACTATAATACATGCAACAAGAAACATGTTATCTCAAGGTGCCCTTTATAGAGGGACCAGTGTAATAATCATAATACATGTAATATCAGAAACCATGCTATACCAAGGTGCCCTATATAGAGAGATCAATGTAATAACCATAATACATGCATGTTCTTACATTTTGTACTTGTCTGGCATTGGGACCAGGTGGACTTTAAACATGTGCTTGTGGTAATCCAAGCGTTTAGCAAATGCTCGTGAACAAAGATGACACAGCTCCTTTCTCTCCTTGTTGTGAACATTCTTTACGTGTTCCTGTTGAGATTAAAGTGAACTAGAACGTGTGCATTTTAAAAACTCTAACATATACTACTGACAATATAGTATATAGAAGTTAAATGCATCTTTTCACTAGATTTTGCAATAATTTATTACAATTAATTTATCTACACATCTTGCAACATTTCTAGACTGTTTACCTAAAAACGCACATAATAAATTTCTGATTTTATCCGCCTGTTCAAAATGTAACTTTACCCTTACAAAGCATCTTAAATAAATGACCAAACCAACATAATTCTTTCAAGATCACATTATTTCAACTCAAATAAAAACACAATTGATAATATCATTGCATGTTTCATGCAAATATTTAATCGTATATAACTAGGGAAGTTATATTAAGTGAGTACCACCTTTCCCAATGGAAAATATATATCTTGCTATATGCTTGCCAAAGTAAACAATAATTTGCCCCAGGCAGGGCAAAATAGGCCTTCAATCAAAAGTGCATTGTCAGGCAATTATATTTGTTTGGTACAGGGCGGTCTTTCTAGTTGATACAGCCAAACACCTATGTGGAAAACATCAATAAAGGATGGGTACCTGACAACTCTTATATGTGTAAGAAGCTGGGATGGAACAGCAAGTGTGCAAAGTAATTGTATTACGTCCACACTATCCTGAAAATATAAGTAACAGTAAAACAATGCTAATCTATAATGTTTTGTATTTGGGCAACACCGAGCTGGGCTCCTTCCTGTGTTTTACCCTGATGACTGTCTCAAAGTTCCCAAAATCCATTATCATCCAATTTCTCAAAACTAATCTTGGAAAATCTTGGAATAAAATTAATCATAGTACATTATTAGCAATCAATAATTGGTTCTAAACCAAAACTAACAAGGATTTTTCAGGCTATATAATCTCAAGTGGATAAACAGACATAAACTGTTTTGATCACCTACATGGATGTGTGTGTATTTGTGTGTAAGTATTTTGTATTTATAATGTAGCTCTAACAATTTTTCAGTCGTATTGCTATGATATCTGCAGAGAGACAGTTTATAGTGATGTCTAGCACTGGGGCATCATACCGCAAATATGCAGCATTATGTCCCACCTAGTCAAATTATATGGAAACCAAGCGGACAAGTCCTAACAATAACCTCTTAATGATGAGTGCTAAGCAAGGCAGCAGCAAGTTAGTATCATTTTTATAACCCACAACATCCTGCATCTGAGAGAGACACTCAAACTATTTATGCCACTAGAGCATAGCTGCCAACCCCCGAGTGCAAAAATACTGATTACTTGTGACAAAAATACTGATTTTCAGGAACAAATACTGATTTTTAAATTTCAATGCAAATGTATCTATTTACAACATAGTAAAGTTGGATAGTGCCTAACATAATTATTTAATGTCAAATTTGTACCTTCTGAAGTTGCACGCATTCCATCTAGGTGCCCATTACTTAAACACAAGCTATTTATAGGAGCCCTTTCCACACCTTATTTTTTTAAAATCATTGATTCGAATATACCAATTTTCATTTTATTATCTCAATTCTGTAATTTTCATATTGAAATGTTTTCGTTCAAGCATAAAAATTATCTTTTGCCATTTTAATGTCTGAAAAACTTGTGCAAAATAAATCGCCAACAACACTAAAAACTGAAAAAGGAAGGTTTATTTCTAAAAGAAATTTAAAAATAAAATTTCGATCGATGTACACTAAGGTTCTCTCTGTCATTTATCTACGTCGTAAGTTTAGGCTGAGTTGTGTGTGATGAAGCAGGAAGCTGATGTTTATTAACTTTTTCGTGCTCTTGCAATGCATGGGCGCCTCCGTGCCCAATAGCGAAATCACGTTACACAATTCACAAAACGTCAGTTTTTCTCCTGTACTATATGGTTTCACAAATCTATACAAGACGGCACAAATATCCTTCCCGTTGTCTCCTATTTCTTCTGGAGAAATTTTTGAATATTCTGCCTTCCAATTTATCATGATTAGAAGCTGAACATTACTTAGACTTGATACAGCAACAGCGGTAACTATTGCGAAATCCAATATGGCGGATAACGACAGGCCTAGTAGCCTGGATTTCGAATGAACCAATCGTATTGTAGAACTTTATTTGTATATACATGTGATATATTCTGTCAAAATAGAACCCGGAGCGCATTCTAAACTGACAATTCCAAAGAAATTTTATTATTATTTTTTTTAATTAAAAAACGTATTTTGGCACAAAAAAACGTACACCCGTATTCAGGTCCAAAATACGGGACAAATACGGAAAAAACTGGACAGTTGGCAGCTATGCTAGAGTGGTCCATACAGGGATTAGTCAGAGAGTATTTATTATTGGCTGAATGTCAACAATGACACCACAGTAATATTATGTACAGGACTTGATGAATGGTGTCTTATTCTTATTACCATTGTGGTCCTTGACACTACATAAATCTACTTGTGTTGAAGAAAAAAAACAAAAAAACAATCATGTTGTTACTGTTGTTGTTGATTTGGGCTTAATACCATTTTCAGCACATGATAGGCTATACAAGGCGACCAGAATATCTGGTGCAGGAAGAACAAGGAATACCCTTGGGAAGAACCAACAATCCAAAGGAGGCTACTGGCAAGCTTTCTCACATACCACTACATGGTTAGAGGTGTAAAGTCAGTGATCTTTAAAGGAGAGAGCCCTTTCTACACTGAATTAACAAATGGCTTAAAGTCATCTTGAATGTGCTAGCACACCAGAAAAAAATATCTATTCTGTGATAACTTCTGGTCAGTTCACACAACTAATAAGGTGTAGACAGAAATGACTACCAAAAGATGTTCTTGTATTGTAGAATATACATTCGGAATAAAATGTACGCCATAATCAAAAGAATGTGTATTGTGGAATCCATCTTGAACGACCACCCTTCCTGCCCAAAAACCAGGACCTCTCATGATAGGCTGTCTTTTTTGACAAGTTAAAACACTATACAATCGTTAAATCAGTTGTCTTTTATAGCAGTGGTCTTTCAAGACAGATATAAAGAAAACAAGAATTCTATAGGAAAATGCAAATTGCTCATGATATGCAATATAACATTCTACATTATCATTATCTACATGTATATTTAGGATACTTGTCATATCGCCCATTGTACACTATCATTATCTACATGTATATTTAGGATACTTGTCATATCGCCCATTGTACACTATCATTATCTACATGTATATTTAGGATACTTGTCATACTGCCCATTGTACACTATCATTATCTACATGTATATTTAGGATACTTGTCATACTGCCCATTGTACACTATCATTATCTACATGTATATTTAGGATACTTGTCATACTGCCCATTGTACACTATCATTATCTACATGTATATTTAGGATACTTGTCATACTGCCCATTGTACACTATCATTATCTACATGTATATTTAGGATACTTGTCATACTGCCCATTGTACACTATCATTATCTACATGTATATTTAGGATACTTGTCATACTGCCCATTGTACACTATCATTATCTACATGTATATTTAGGATACTTGTCATACTGCCCATTGTACACTATCATTATCTACATGTATATTTAGGATACTTGTCATACTGCCCATTGTACACTATCATTATCTACATGTATATTTAGGATACTTGTCATACTGCCCATTGAGAGGCCCCCAAGTGGCCGAGTGGTCTAAAGCGCTCTCCTTTATGGATCACTGCTATCTCACCTCTGTCTGCATGGGTTCCGCTAATGTAGTTATGTGAGAAAGCTTGCCAGTAGCTTCTCGTGGGTCGGTGGTTCTTACTGGGGGTTTTCCCGGTTTCTTCCTCCACCAATAGTACTGGCCACCATGTATAGCCTATCATGTGCTGAAAAATGGTGTTAAACCCTACAACAACAACAACAACAACAACAACATCATGCTGCCCATTCACATATTTTTTTAGCACAATCCAATTTCAAGGTTTTGCATACTATGTCCATAATGACAATTTCATCATTACCATATATCAGCAGCAAGTTCTGATTTTACTTATTCATATGTCAAATTTAATGGCCAACTGCACAGACCCAGATTTACCATTGTATGAGGCAATGGCAGATCTTGGTCAATGCAATTTCTGATGAGTTATCAGTCTATGTTGTTTGCAGTTGAACCAGACTTATAAAATTCAATATTTGAATCATTCACAAAATTCAGAAATATTGGTGCTCTGCAAACAGTACTGAATAAACAATGTTTTGAAAGCACAGCATCTATTGACTACCTTTAAATATTGCTCTCTTTTGAACCTGTGTTTGCAGTGTGGACATGTATGTTGCGTATTGGCATCTTCTACATGGATATGGGTCAGTTGATGAGATCTCAGGTTGGTCATGGACTTGAACTGTTTCCCGCAATCTTCACAAATGTGGGGTCGCTCTTCTGAGTGACTGAACTGCTTGTGTTTGACGAATCGATGCTTGTCAACAGTTTCGTAATCACATTTCTAAAATAAATGGCAGGAAAAGTGGTTAGAGTAATGACCCTTCCAAATTCCAATATGGTTCAGATAACTTAATTAGCATGATAGGAATATTAACTCACCATAATCAAGCCATTGATATTCTAATTTATTTCCATGGATTATAATAATCAAATCAACAAACAACAGTTGTTAACTAGATCTAAGTAAATATAAAACAAGTAAAAGCACTGTAGAATAATAATGTTTCGGTTTAACAAGTTAAAATATTTAGACAATGTCAAAAACTGCAATAAGGTCAAAGAAAATCTATTTAGGTCACATACATATTCAAACATTCATATAAAAATTCACTTGTCAACCTCAAGTGGTTTTCACTAAATTGTGCAGTTTTTCTCAGAAATAATGTTCTAGTCCAAAAAGCTTTAAAATTTTTAAAAATGTAAACTTTGTTGTAATGGTATAATCAGGTCATATATGTATGCTAAATTTTTATTCTCTACCTCAAGTGGTATCTGCTTCAATCTGCTGAGATAAAATTCTCAAAAGGTATCAGTTCAAAAGTTTGTTAAGTATTGATGGTTTCGTCTGTAAAAACTTGTTAAGTCATCTACGGTACTTACGAATATAATAAAGTGTAAAATTTCAAAGCTCTAAGTGTAATACTTTTTGCACTATTGTGCATAAAGGTATTAGAGATAGATCTACATAGACATATGGATGCAAAGATGAAACAGAAGACAAACAATATTCACTAATCTGCTATCACAACCTTAAAGTTTGAAGGCCATAAAAAAAGACAGAACATACCTCAAAGTCACACTTGAAAATCTCACATTCAGTTGGGTCATAAGGCAGTCCATGCTTGGTGTGTTCATGACTGGCCCTATACACTTTGACTCGAAATAATGAAGAACATACACGACATTTATACCCTTGAGAACTATTTCCATCATCCTCCTTTGCAAAGATGTTGGAGTCCTCCTTTCTTTTAATCTCTTCATTTACTGACCTACAGGATACTTCTGAATGCAACTTACTTGGTGATTCTTCACATTTTATTTTCTTCTGATAACTCTCTGCCTGTTTGGAAGATGACCTAGTTCTCTTTTCTGATTTCTTTTTCAAAATAATGTAACTTTTGGGAGGTACACCTGCATCTGTTTCATTTAAGTTCACTTTTTTGTCACCAAGATTATCTTTGGCTGCAATCTCTATCATGCCATCAACAAAGTATTGATCCTTGTCGATGTTGTGTATTTTCTTAGCTTCTGGTGAGAAATCCATATCAGACCTTGACAATGATATGCCAGAGTCTACAGATGAAACTGCAGATGAATCTACTGATGAAGATGGTGATGAGGATCTTCTCTCCGCATTTTCATTACAGCCATGCTCAACTTTCACTGGATATCGTATACAGCATTGATTTTTATGTAATCCTGCATCACTGCCATTTTTGTTAAATTCACATTGCTTTATTGTAAGCCTCAATGACCTTCTTAGAGATATAACTGGCTCCGTTTTAACTTTCTTTTCCGATATATTCAAATTCTTTTTTAATTCCATCATTTTCCTCCTGGTCATAATTTGCTGTTTTTTGCTTCTATCAAGTCTATAGTTCCCACTTATGTCCTTCATAAAGGATCCTATTCTCCTAACATTTATATGTTCATCTACAGACAATTTCCTTGGGTTTCCGGTTTTTCTTTTCTTAGAACTCGAAACACATTCAACCATTGGAGATTGATCTAACATTGTATAATTTTCTTCAAAATTGTTATCATCAAAAGCATTACCATCATTTGGGTCCTCAAGACAATGACTTTCTTGCTTGACCATAACCTCATTGATCTTTGGGTCAGATAATGGTCTGGCAACAATTTTAAAATTATCATATTCTTGAGTCTCCGATATTTTATCATCTAAAGACTTTCTTGCATTCTCAGCATGAGCATCTGAAATGTTTTTTACAGCATGTTTCTTGTGACAAAATGAGTTCTGAACATTCTGCTGGCTTCCATTTTCATGAAAGGATTCCATACATTCTGTATTATATGGTGTTTGTGTAGATGCCTCAGATAGTCTACTTGTGCTGCTACTCTCATTGTCTAACACTAGCACAGTCTGTCGAACATCTTCAAGGATCAATCTGTTTTTTATTCCTTCAATTTTAATACTATCATGGTTACTTTTATAGCTACCAGAGGCAATGTTCTGAAAGGACTTCATGAATGTTCTGACATTGATAGTGGCAGTTTTGTTATGTGTTCTGCATTGTGAATTCAAAGGTTTCATTTTATAATGAGAGTAAGGTTGAAATACAGATGCAGTTTTTGCAAAGCATACCTGGTTGCCATAGTTACCAGATGTTCCAGCTGGTGGGGTGATATTACCAATTCTGGACATGTCAGCTGTTGTGGCAAGAGTTAAGAGACCACTGTCATTACAAAAATCATTATCAACACCTTTAAGAACATTTGTGGCAATACAATTTGTATCCTTCTGCATACTAGTAGAATTTCCATTGGTCTGGAGGGTTATAATATTTTTCAATGATGGTGACTTTCCTGGCTGAGTAGTAACACCTGTACTTACTGGCTGAATGGTTGCAATACTACTATTGATGACTGCAGTGCTGGATGTGCGGTGCTGACCATTTTCTAACTCAGATGGAGTTTTTATTTGAGCAATGATTGGTTTTCTACAGTAACTGTTTGTGGGCACTAATTGGTTCTCATTCAGATTCAATGGCTTTGATATTGTGGACAACTTTTGTGTTCCTTTAGACAAAATGGTCTCACTGCAGTCTTTAGCTATCTCTTTCAATTTCTCAACAACAAACTTCAAACATAAAAGTTCACAAATTTGCAAAGTTGCCCCAATAGCAGTTGTATTTACATCAAATGTTCCTGCATACATATACTCAACAATTTTCACAAGCTCCTCCATATAGACCCCCTTCAGCACAACTTTAGTCATTTCACTGGAGAGAGGGACTTGGCTGAGAAAGTTCCTAAAGAAAGGGCTGGAGGCAGAAAGAACAATTTTGTGGGCTCGCATTTCCCCATCCTCAACTTCAATGACAACATCACACATCCATCCCCTTTGTTTGAAGCTGTAAAGTTCCCTACATAGGGCTGCAGGATGGTCAGTGGAATGAATTCTGTAATAATCTGCCATCATCCTGAAAAATAAATGATAATGAACACGTCACTCATTATATTATGATTTGTGTAATTAATCTGGATCAAAATTACAATGTGAATATATTTGTTTACAAAAAGCTAGATCTGTGTTTGTCAATCATATATATCACAAATGTAACCAAGGTATTTTTTTTTAAAGTTATTAAAGTCGTAAAACCTGACTACTACTTAGATACATATCTGTTTATAAATTAAATCCCACTGCATAAAGCCATCTTCATCTATCATCGCATAATGTGGAGGCACATAAGAGGCTATGTGTTTTTTTCTACTGATTCCACCTAAAAACCTGCAAGGAACAAGACTGCCAGTGCATTATGCACAGTTTGTAGCTGACATATGCAAATATATATGGTAATCTTTCAAAAATGATTTAATTTGCATAATATCTATTATGGTATTCTATATATGCACATTGTAATCTAACTAACAATAAACTCTTTGTATAGTTTCTGCATAAAGACTCTGAAACAGGTAATCTGTATTATTTCTGCATTTATTTTGCATTCCATCTGCATTCCATTAATGTTTCAGCTTTCATTTTGTCCTTTGTCCATTATGGTCTCAGAAAAAGCATTCATATTTAGCATTGTTTGCTTCCATTCGTTGCTTCCTTTTCTTTTTGTTCAGTGCACTTAGGAAAGTTGGGAATTCTGGTTTGAAATAGTATTAAATACTGAGAACTATTTCATTCATTTAATATTGTCTCAAAAGAAGTTTGCTTTATTAAAATATAAATGCACAAATTTTAAAACATGTACAGTAAATAAAAATATAGCTGCAACTGTAATAAATGTAAAACTTGATTGTGGTTATCAGCACATTTCATTTTTTTCCCCATTACATTCACGAGTCATGGCAACTTAACTAGAAGAGCATAAGACTCATAGTGCAAGGGTCATGGGCTTGATATTTCTGCCTGGATTAGCAGTCTTGGTGTGTCTATGGGAACTACACATATTTCCCATTTCTTTTCTATAGAGTTCAGCTAACACCAAGCACACAAAAATACCCAACCATTGCATTCAAAATTGAAGATACAACTATTAAGGCTTATGGATTCACAGGAACTCTGCGAATAGGGAAAGAATCAAAACCTAATACCCAGTGTCTTAGAAGCTTTTGCCTAACAATGTGTGACACATGGATATTCCACTGTGTTGTGGGATGTAAATCAGTGACTGGTAATTAGGCAAGGATGGCAATGATCAAATTATGTTTTGGTGTGCTGCAGCAGTACTCTTAGATAGCTGAAAACCCGGGTCAAATTCGAGTAAAATTATCAAAGAACATGCTGTTTCTTACAGTGATGAACAATATGAAGCACCTCATTTTCCACCAGTTTGTTCCTTTTTTTTCATATTTGGTCAGCCATAGTCATTCTGCTGAACAGCTACATTCTAAACTTAAGTAAAAAGGAATCAAGCCAGTGTGACTAATTAAGAAATAATCCATATCACTGTATTGTCTTCTCAAACAGTCTGCAGATACAAAGGCTACTCTGACATACTTCAAGAAAACCTGTTTTGCTAAGTGTGGATGTAAGCATCTGTAACTGGCTGGCAAATAAGCAATGCCCTATGTTGTTGTAAATATGTTTAAATTAAACTGTAGGTCACAAATGTAGTCAAAACATTCGGAGTCCGTTTTGGCCAATACTGTCAAATCATCAATATACCATCAAAAATAATAACTGCTATTTTGATATTTATGATTCCTACAGGACACATGAAAATGGGGGACTCTAGAGTTTATGCCAGGGACTCTCATATACATGTATAGGCAATGTTATGAGTTAAGACCCCAGAACTCTTCATCCTGAAATTGAAAATGTCTTAATTCAGTGAGTAAAAACCATAAAACATATTAAAATTCAACAACATTATTCATACAGCATGAAAATTTAATCTGGGTATCTACATCTACATTTAAAGTCACAATTTATCTAAATAGCGTTTTCAGATTAAACTGATGGATATATATGAATAAAGGAAAGTCTGAGCCAAATGAAGATATGTGTATCATGTTGCAAGCATTAAGGGCAAAAAAAATTTCAGATGTTTTGTGATCAACATGGCTATGTCAAAATGTGCGACTGACAATGTCTGAACTGTGAATGGAAATGCTGAAGAAAAAAAACAATTTAATGCTAGTTACAGAGTTAAGCCTGTTTGTTTTATAGTGACAAAATATGAGGTTTATGCAGAGCTCTCAGGAGTTTTAATAATAACTACCCTCTGCCACATTTATCTGAAAACTTTGGGGAAAGGTTATAGAAAACTGTAGACTTAGTTTTATGTCCAGTCAAGGAACAGAAACATTTACACACTAAAAGCTTTCTATTATCAATATTTCCAACCTGTATGGATAAAGCATTTATACTGCAGATTATGGTGAAGGCAGGTATATTGATGAAAGAAACGAAAATCCAGCCTACATAATGGCTTAAAAATAAATACCCTACTCTCATTTTAGAAAAACATATAACTGGTTGTATCATTATATTAGTCACAAAATATTTATCCTAAGCTAAACAAAAAGAAAATAAAATTGCACAAAAGAAAATCCCAGACTTCTCATGAATATTAAATGGTCAATACATTTGAAAGCGCACACATAGTCAAATTTTATTAACTTAAATAAATAAATTCAAAGTTCTTACTTACACTGCTATAATGTTATACTCATTCAGGTATGTCTGTAGATGACTGACTAATAATTGTGAACTTATACTTCAAATTATTTAATAATGAACTGATTGATTGTATTATTGGGTAGGATTATGAGAAGTCTCGACTGAAATGTCTCTAAGAAACAGTTGGTGGCATCACATCTAGCATAAGCATCAATAAAATGTTCCTGATCAATGAACTGAGCCATTTTGTTTCATTTTTTGTGTTAAGGTTCAGATAAAGAAAATAAAAGTACAAAATTATGTTGTGGCAATTTGTCTCTGAAACAACAAATAATACAAGGACAAGAAAAAAAAATGTAAACCGCAAAATGTACTCATCTGCTTTCGAATTTAAGATAATTATAAGTTTCAGATTTTTTCTTTCTGGGGTTTGTTGGTTACCATGTATATTTATTTAGTTAATTATCACTTGAGAATATGAAAACTGATATCAGAATGGAATAACATTTGTGCGCATATACAAATCGACGAATATAGGTGTCACTGTTAAGAACGATGACCTTTTGCCGTTTGACAGTAACATGGTTAAAATAATAAAATGTACATTCCAGCTACAATGTGCCCCATAAGGTATGTATGAGCGGGTGGCGGTCCCTTTTTTTTTGTTTTTGTTTTGTTTGGGGAGTGGTTTTTTTTTTCTCTTTTTGTCTCGTGTAATATTGTCATTTGTATTTTTTACCGAAAATAGGTGCCAACGTATCCTAAGTATAAACATAAAATATTCTTCAGGTATAACGTTGTAAAATTGCAATAGTAAATACACGATAGACTTAAGGATACAATTCCTTAAAAGCGACGGACGTAACATATGACTATCACACCTGCAAGAACATATATTGTAAAATGTACTGTATATATCCCTCAGTTATAAATGTACCGACCTTGAAACAGCTAATCCGATAATCTTAAAGTTAATTGCCTACCTTTAGCAAAATCAGACATTACGCTCAATGATATAAAAAAAATGTGTAAACCGAAAGTTGGATTCGATAAAATATTATAAAATATAATTTTAACTAACTTATTTTAAGGGACAAAGAAATACGCCATATTTGCGGGTGACTTAAGGGATACAACTCTAGCAGTATCTTAAATCAAAGTACTCAAAGTACTAAAAAGTAATGGTAAATGAAATTATTTATTAATTTTTTTTTTGTTATCTTTTATTTTTCTTGATTGTTAAAATCTGGAGGTAATACCACTATTCATAGATATCATAGATAATCCTTGCTTAAAAAGGCTCTATTATGTTCTATTTCGTTGTTTGTTGGGATCAGAGGCGTAGCGAGGGGAGGGCAGGGGGGTACATATGTCCCCGGGCGCCAAGGTACAGGGGCGCCAAAATGAGGCTTACATCGTTACATTATAATAAGTAAACAAGGGTAATAAATCGGTCACAAGATCGCTGGGGCGCAAATTTTATAGTTCGTCCCCGGGCGCAAAATATCATCGCTACGCCTCTGGTTGGGATGTATACGAACATCCAGTGTTGTGTAAGTGCAGCATGCTTATCGTTGACCGAATTACCACAGTTAAACGAAGCATGTAACTTACATAAATAAATGCGCAGTAAGGTTTCGGAATTTGTCAACTACTGCAGGGGACCCTAGTTAACACCAAAGATAAGGTACCGTGGCCCTTTCTATATTTGGAGAACTTAATGTTTACACTATTTATATGCATCATGTGCGGTTACCTTCAGAAACAAATGCGACTTTCTTTTGTACGAGCTTTTTAAAACGAAAACGTAACAGCAACGGGTTTATATCGATATGTCCACAAATCGAAGAACGCTGTATGTAAATTAGACATATTTATTAAACGCTTTGAAAGCCCCCAAAGCTGAAGAATTTAAGAATTGACTGCTAGTATTTGTAACATTTAATTTCAAAATAAGACTTACGCCATTTTAACTGCTTCTTGATCTTTTACATTCATAACTGGTCTCTTTGACTGCAATCTTTAAACAAAATGATCTTGTAACTTTTGTACTTTTCATTAAATTGATACGCAATTTATCTTAATTGACTGAAGGACACAAATTATAGAACTTAAGAACAAAATACACGCGATACAGACAACCTATATAGAGAAAAGTCCAATTGACATCGAATACTGATGTTGTAAAATTTGGAAATCATGTGACTAAGCAATAATGCATACAAATGAAAGTAACAGAATCCTGCTACAGAGGTATAAATTGCAATCAAATTTTAGTGTAAAAGATGCTAAAGGTAAAGAATAAAATCAAAGATTATTTTAATAGAAGCCACTTTTATTAATATTTCTCATAACAATGATGTAGCAAGTTATAGAAACGTGGAGAGGGATGTTACATACACATAGTAGAGAAAACGTTTGAGAAAATCGTATAACTTTGCTAAAAAGCATAAACTAAAACAGTAACAACAAACCGATTCAAACCCAAGCACTGACAAAAAGGAAGTTTTGGTGCAATACACGTTCCTAAAACTGACTAACACATCATATTTATATGTTGATTAACATTCTGGTGACGCCGTATAAAGAATATAACTATAAATTCATGTCACGTTCATTGAAAAGGGTACATCCAGAAAAGAAAGAGCAAAGATAAGAGTTGAGATAGTAAACATGAATTTGCTCAAAGGTTACACATAAATTATCATTGACATTCTGGGTGATTTTATATACAAAACGCAATAACTTTAAACGTTGTGAAAATACCATTCCACCCTGCAACTCATTGTTATTACATTCATGTTGAACATGTAATAAAACAAACAATGCTGTCACCAAAAACAAACTCAGTACCAATAGTAGTAGTCAGTTTCATATATAACAGAAAACTGTTAACTTAGCCGATAATGTAAATGTAAATATTCAAATGGAGATTGGTGACAAAATACCATGATCAATCGAGGCTCCAGTTGGACTTAAATATTTAAGTTCTGTTAGCTATGTTCTCTTAAACAGAAAGATTCTTTGGTCCGGACCGAAAAACACAGCCTTACGACAAGAATTCATATTTTTCTAGTAGTATAATCGGTACAGAATATCAAACTAAAAGCAAGTAATTTTTGTCAACTATAGTAATAGATTGAAATTGAAGGAATTAATAATAGAACAAATTCCATTTTCTAGCCTATGTGTTTTCAATCGATAACCAGTCTCTGCATGAATTTTATACTTTTACTTTACTTTTCTGTCTGTGAATGGCCATGCTTCTTATTTGTGCTCGTAACTTTATGTGATTTTCCGATATTCTAATAGTCTCAAACTTTTTGTGGTCATCAGCCAAGTGTTTCATTCCCAAAAATATGGTTTCCCTTACTTTTAGAGGTCACTAGAGCGTACAAGCAGTGATTGTTCTGTACATGCAAATTAAACTTTTGTTTTGATGCGGAAGGCAATGTTTAGCGAAAGGAATTACATATGGATCAACGTGTAAATATGTCCAGCCCTACTTTCAATATACGTTAAAAGTGTCATAATGTCAAAATGTAATGCTAGGAACATGGGAGACTGTGACAAGTTTCCCGCATGGAGGCAGTGTAGGGGTGGGGGCTAGGCCTAAATCGAAGGGACGAGCCTTGAAAGTGATGTATATGTGGATGTCATCAGCGTACAATTGGTGAGACACTGGATGATGATCTATGACACTTGAGATCGGCTGAGTGTATAGAAAGAAGTGAACAGGTCCAAGAACAGACCCTTGTGGAACACCACAACATAGATAAAATGGGCTGGAATGTATTCCATTTGCAGATAGAATTTGTGTCCTGTTCATTAAATATGACTTGAACCACTTTAAGGCTATATTCTGAATTCCAAATACATGCTGGAGACGGTGAAGGAATATATCATGGTCTATTGTGTCAAATGCAGCAGACAAATCAAGGAGGGTGAGGACTGTAATCTTTCCACTATCCAAAGCAGAGATAATGTCATTAAATAATTTCAGCAGAGTAGTTCCAGTACTGTGGCAAAGGCGATATGCCGACTGTACA
The DNA here is from genome assembly GCA_030141615.1 of Unio pictorum. Classification (NCBI taxonomy): domain Eukaryota; kingdom Metazoa; phylum Mollusca; class Bivalvia; order Unionida; family Unionidae; genus Unio; species Unio pictorum. The sequence goes on along the minus strand of JARLTB010000051.1, from coordinate 3,059,908 downwards.
TTGCTAAAAGGACTGTTTGAATTAAAATGAGATACAAGTTGGGTTAGAACAACGTTTCCTAAGATTTTTTTTTTATATGAATGGGAGATTAGAAGCTGGGTGGTAGTTCTTTAATTCGTTATGGTCAACTGTTGGTTTCTTCTGCAGAGTCTTTACGATGGCAGTTTTGAAAATGCGAGATAGATATTAATAACATCAGTAAGTGACGGCAATATTGGATCTAAGTACTCAAGCAGCAGTGATGTTGGAATTTGATCAAGTTCACAAGACTTTGGTGCACTCTTCATCACGATTGTCCGTACTAAATCAATAGAGACAGGTTCAAATGCTCCTAACGGTTGTCGATGCAATTCTGTATCATAACTGTATGGTGACGAGACAATTGAAATTGTGTTGTCAAGCAAATCTCTAATGGTACTTTGTCAAGGAAGAAATTTGCAAATAGGTCCGGAAGGTCTAATGGAGAGAAGGTAGTTGGAAGTCGTGCACATTTGTTCCTTGACATTAGTTTGTTAGTTATCTCGAAGAGCTCTTTGCAGCTGGAACTCTCCGTGTCTTAGTACTGTAGTGGGATAATGTCGCTAAATGGACTATGTGACGTTCTTCTTAACGGCTTCATAGATTTGTTTATGAATAGTGAATCTGGTGGAAACCCATAGCCTCTCTGCTTTTTGGCGATGTCTTTTAGCAGTTCGAAGCTGGTCCCTAACTCTGCTATACCATGGAGAACACTTTGTTTATTGATACTCTGCCTTTGGTGGCTGGGGCATATTTTTCAAGTAATGAACGCAGGCAGTTATCGACTTGTTCCGCTGTAGGATGTTGACTGATTGATTGATTTTTAAAGGCGCAGCAGCATTTGTAGGCTATTTAGTGCCAAATAACAGGTTGCATGCATACATGTTTAAAATACTAAAGGTTTAATATCGACCAGCGATATCAAAAACCAAATAGTTCAACATAAAATGCTAAAATGTTAGTAACAGTAAAATATGAAGCTTCTCAATCAACATAAGATGTAAATGGTGTAAATTGATGACTACAGTTGAAAAGATGTTGAAAATAAGGGGCAGTATTGACATTAGATGAAAATGTTCTAGGTGATGGCATATAAATTATAGTTTAAAATAAAGATTTACATCCTTTAGAAAATTGGTGTAAATTGATGAGTACAGTTGAAAAGATGTTGAAAATAAGGGGCGGTATTGACATTAGATGAAAATGCTCTAGGTGATGGCATATAAATTATAGTTTAAAATAAAGATTTACATCCTTTAGAAAATCTAAAATACAAATGATATGGATAGTAACAAAATGTTCCTTCATGTCATGTACATTATAATACTTATCACGACACGGTAATAAAGTGCTCAACGTTAAATGGTTCATTGCAAGTAACGCACTCTGGTGGATCTTCACCTTTTAGTATGTGGGAGTGGGTTATATATGTATGACCAATTCGAATTCTTGCAATGACTACCACCTCCCTACTGATGGTTCTGTAAGAAGGAGTCCATTCTCCCAGGGTTGGTTTGATGGCGGTAAGTTTGTTATTCACTGCATCAGTCCATGATGCTTGCCACTTCTGGCGTGGTACATTTTGATAAGAGGTTTATAATCAGTAAACGGTAATTTAAAATCAAATGGTTCTTGGGATAGAGCCATTTTAGCAGCGCTATCTGCTTCTTCATTACTTTTAATACCAATATAACTAGGTGACCAACAGTATACTATACTGTACGAGGTACTAAGCTCGGTAATTTTCACGAAGAGATTGGTTAATAATGGGTTTTCCAGTTTTCTATTAAGTATTGACTGAAGCACTGATATTGAGTCACAGAAGATAATACTATTTAAACTATGTTTATTCTCAATAAATTTCAGAGCAAGGTATATTGCTCTGATTTCCGCTGAAAAGATGGACGCATCGTTTGGCAATCAAACGTTTGTTTTGTGCTTGCCACGAACGAAGGCTGCAGCAGCCTACTCCTCTCATCCTGTGATCTATCAGTATAAATTCTAGTGTAGTTTCTAAATTCGGTGAGGAATTCATGATAAGAGTTCTGGAAGATGGAAGGGTTTGGCTCAGATTTTTTCCCATTGTGTAACGTAAAACAAAGTCACTTTGAGTTGTTTAAGGAGCCAAGGTAGTGTTTCCGTGACAAACGTTATCTGAACTGTAGAGAGATTAATTTTGATACTGTCAAGGCTGGATTATATTCTGATGCCAAATGAAGGTATGGCATTTGGTTTGTTTTCATATAAAGTTTTGTATTTGAGTTAAAAAAACAGCTGAAAATGCAGGGTTTAGAGGGGTTGATCTTAATTTAAGAGCGTACTGTGCAGAAAGCATGTCTCTGCGATGCGATATAGGTGGTTCATTCGCTTCAGCGAAAAGGCTTTCACATAGAGATGTCTTAAATGCACCTAGAGCGAGTCTTATTCCCTGATGATGAATTGGGTCAAGCATCTTCAAATATGACTTCATAGCTGAACCATAAACAACGCATCCGTAGTCTAGTTTTTAGCGGATAAATGTTCTATACAAATTGAAGATGACTTTTTTTTATCAGCACACCAGTCAGTGTGTGCAACTACTTTAAGTTGATCTAAAACTTTCAAGCGCTTAGCTTTCAAATTCTTGATGTGTGGAGTAAAAGTCAATTTTCTATCGAAGATAATACCCCAAAACTTTGTTTCCTCAACAACTGGAATAAGTGTTCCGTCCAGCGTGAGTCTAGTGTCATCTGTAATATTAATAAATACATTTTTTAATTTACTAAATTCATGTAAAACTCGGGTTTAATTTTTTTGGGAAACATTATCAAAGTATTCTTTGTTTTCAACTTGATTTGACACTGACCCAACAATACTAAATAAAAGAAAAGATGCCCTTACTAATTCATGACTAGATATAAATTTCTTCCAAAATTCTTTTCTGTACTTTGGTTTTTTTTATGAATTTCATGTCATCGGTGATAAAATCATTCGGGGTTGGCTCTGGAGTTCCTTTACATTCAGGTGGTATTTAAGGCCGTCCTAACTCTGATCTGATAAATGGCTGATAGATATCCGGTAAATGTATTACTATCGCGGCCAATAAATTTGGTTCATGGACCGTTATAGCGCTTTATTTTTTTTCTTTCATCGTGATAGATTTTATTCTGCGCTGAAATTCATCATTTATTTGTTCAATTTAATAATGTCCTGTTGGAATAGAAACAATTGTTCAGTCAGGATTTTCCACGGCGACATCGGTACTGGGTTTTTGCAAACACAAGAGGATTATTTGCCTGTATTCCACCGAATGATTTTCATCTATTATTCGGCAAACTATGATACACTAGGTATTGTACAAGTGCAATTTCCTTTACTGGAATTGTAGTTGGAAAGTTGACACTAAATTCATGGTCATTGGAACTTACTGATTTCATTCTTGTAATTGACGTGGTTGTATTAAAGTCGATATGTTGCAGTAGTTATTGCGACGACGACATTGTTATTATTATTATTATTATTATTATTATTATTATTATTATTATTATATAAATCAGACACAGTTGTTGCTTCGTCGTTAATTTAAATCATTTCTGTGAACGTGCTATCTGATTTTATTCCATCGTTAAGACACAATGCTATCAGCAAGGATAACATGGAATATGCTAGCGTCGCAGTGGGTAATTTTATCATGTATTCGTGCAGTTTATTTTGTGTACACGTGGACAGTTTGTATTAGTAATGATATTATGAACACCAGCAATTTTATTGATGCAGCTGAAACGAAAATGTTCTAACCACAGGCGCTGTTATTGTTGTTGATAGTAATACACTGGATCCAGCTGACACCGAATACACAATTATATCAACGACAATTACATGTATGCGATATCTTTTTAAATTTTAACTGTATTCTCATCAACGCTATTTTTGAGTTTGATTTGCAATTCACGCACCTGATTGTTTCTGTACTGTTGTACGTTGATTGGAGAGCTCAGTATTTAATTAGATGATATTTTAGCGATTAATTCAATACAGGAATTGTAAATCAAGCCAAATCTTTTATCCCCAGGTTTCACTTCAAATGTCACTTCTTTGTTCTAATCTAATGGTACTAACATAGATCCAAAGATTTTATTAGTGGATAACGCCGTAGTATTATGGTGGATATTGTGAATGTTATAGTAAAGATCACTGACGACCTGTATAACCCAGTAACAGCGCGATGTTTAATACATTTGTTAGGTGATGACCAAAATACGTGTCCAGACGCTACCGTATATACCACGTTGTCAGATGTTTTATGTCAACGAGTTTAATATCAACGACTGCTAGACGTCCAACAAATTCAGTAATGGCTCTATTTATGTTGATCCGAAAACTCAAGAACGCGTTTCCATGATTAGAAATGTCAGTTCTGAATTAGCTCATTCCAGTATTGATTGTTGTTAACGAGTCCGTAATTGGGATGTTTTTATTATTGACGTATATCTTTGTTGCAGCGTCATCGTTTGATTCTGGTTCTCCAAGACCAGTAATTTTTTATTAGTCATGCTGATGAGAGGACCAGTCATTATATCACCGGATTTTTGTACTCGCGCGCGAGTATTATCCGATATGTTGACATAAAACAACGGGTACAATATTTCCGCTGTTATCAAACACAGCCATGCTGTTTTCACCGTAAATTCGGACGACAATTTCTTGCAATTAAAGATTACTCGTTTTTAATTCTCATTGCTTATCTTGAACTACAACCACTTAGTTTTAGCTCCAGCTTCCCGCCAGATATCATCATTATCATCACCTTTTTCGCACGAGTTCAATTGTATATTTGGCTCCGAACATAACCTTTCTAACATTTCTGCAAAATGCAAGGATATAAGACAATATAATTCCACCTTGTAACTATAGCAATATGGGTTCCAAATTCCAAATTGTAATTGTTGTTGTTGGTTTGTGTAAAATCGAAAATGCAGCAGCTAGTCTATGCCGCAATATTTTACGCTGTTTGTACGGTATGGCGTGTCATCAGGATAGTCAGTATTATCCTTAGCAAACATCATTGTTGGACCTACTGATTTAGCATAATCATCTGAATACCTTGAAAGACCTACTATTGTTGTGGCAACATCGAGCTTATCTTAGATTGTCTCGATTTCTTTTGCATCAGTCATATAAGTATCACGTTTGAATAATGCCATGACAACAATATAAACCAATTTTGATATCAGTTCTTTATTCTGTATTAGCAGCGACATTTGTCACAAGTTCTTTTTCTACTTCAGTAAAAGCTGCCGCGGGTAAGAATTATCTACTTGTATCCTAAAGTTGTAATTCAATTCGACCACACTGAGTTGGCAGTCGTGCTTCATAAGAATGATATTGATTATCGCGGACAGATTCGTCTCTAAGAACAGATTCATCCACGTAAAACGCTGGGTTGGAGGTACGTTTAAATATCTTCATTATATCGTTTATCGTCTAACACGAAGATTATTTCCTTAAATAAATCTTGTATTCGTGTTTTGTTCTACTTATGGGGTAACCGCGGCTAATACAGCTAGTTTTTGATTTGCGGCTTGATTTTTTTTTACCGACACTTGCAGACATATCTTCAGTATTGGATACTTTTCTGGCTATGGTTTTCGTCGTATTAATCGTTCTAGACTATCTTTGATACCCGAGAACGCCTTACCGGCAACGATACCAATAGAACCACGAACTTTTTCCACGTACAACGTCAATAGCTTTCATTGATAATTGTTTTGCGATCAGTATTGCTTTTGGGACAATCCTTCTAAAAAAAACCTGAACAACATCATAGAGTCCATCAACGTAATTTGCTTTATATACTGGCAATCGTGATTTTATCACCCTGACCATTATGGGTCTACGTTGAGCATGGTGTATGATCATCTTATTTATTATTTTTTTTTATCTAATCACTGAAATAACCATCAACGATTTCATCGATAAGAGATCGATGAACGCTAATTTTCTTAATACCAACTATAAATAATCGATGACAAATATCAGCTTTTTCATTTCCCGAGAATTATTTCCAGCTCGTTTCCGCCTATAAGGTTTTTTAGTCGATCTATGTCAGAAAGAATGTTGTTTGGACAGGCAATAAGACCTTTTCCTTTCACGCTTGAACCAAGACCACTTCCAGTAGTGCATGGATGATCATCTGAATCGTAATATTCTCTTGTTCTTTAAAACAATTTCCCATTAGTCCACTCTTTTGTTAAAGTTAGCAAAGCCTGGATCATTCTTCCTAACGCTACCCATATTTTGGCGAATTTTATAGATCACATTACGATATGTATCATCCGTTAACGTTTGTTGTTCTTGTAACATATCAGATGAATAATTAGATTTATTGGCAGTGTACTCAGCTAATTAATCCTCATCCATATGTTTAATTTTTCATACATTCCAGGTTTAAATTTTTAATTAATATTTGAACAGATGAATGAATTCCTTTGTCTTGTGTGTTCTGCCGTTTTTGTTCTTTTATTTGTTGGATTTGTTCTTCTATTTTTTGCTGTTTTTATTTTTTCAATCGATAATCCACCTCGTCCACATTAGTGCGGTATTGCATATACGATGTACTTGATTTATCGATTCAACTTGTGTTAGTTTCAATTTTATAAAAACATCAATCCAGTCCTTTTTATTAAGAGATTTGTTGTGATCTGGGTTCAACATTCTTTTTCTAGATTCATACGTCTTAACGACAAGAGATGGAAATTCAGTTGGATCAGATTTATCGACTGCTTTCAGAGCTTCTTCAGTAAAAGTATTACGTAATTCTTCGACTATTTTTCATCAGTTTCTTTCTCTTTATCAACTGGTCTTATTTGTTGAGGCAATCGATAAGGAAGATTTTGTAAAAGTCTTGATGTTTCTTCAGTTTTTCAAGCTAAGGAAGGAAAGATTTATTTGTTTCAGCAACAGGTTTGTATGATTGTTGACTCACTGCAAAATCCAAATGAGATTCCTCTGACAGAATCACGGACTCGTAAACATTTCTTAATTGCTTTTAGTCACGCTCGAGCTAATTTAGTTGTGTAAAATACTGATACCATATTATTGCTATATCATAATAATCTAATTCTTAACAGCAGAGGGGGCGTGACCTCAATAAAGACGTCTGAAGAGTAAAAATCGAGTCCATACTTTTTCTTTAAAATCCCACCGATACAACAAACAATAACAAAAAATAGCCCAATTAGAGAAACTTTCGGTAAGTTAGATTCTTCGGTTTGACGTTATTGACCTTGTTTTTTTTTTCATTTTCTTAGTCAGTTTTAATTTTCAAAATGGGACGTTCTACAAAAACTGTCGGTTCGCCCCCTGTGCTGCTAAGAGTAATGTACTTCTTTTAACTTTACATGATCTGAATATAATGTTTGTTGTAATTACAAATGTACATTCAGGATTGATACATAAACCAATTTTTATGAATATGTAACGAATTTTTAGTCGTATATCCTCGTTTCCTAATAAAGTCATGCAAATACATCCTCCCTTCACGAGGTGTGATGGAGAGAAGAACGAATATTTACGTAACCGAAGACTGTCACGCTATGGAAGCCTGCCACGCTTGAGGTACGTTTTGAAATACATTACACATGCCATGTCTTGATAATACTAAATTTAGTTACCTTGATGTATACTTTGTTAAATATTAATGTATCTCTTACATGATTCTTTTACTGACATGCTTAAGTCTTGCAAACTCAGCTGCATTCCGACTCGCGATGACATTTCAGTACTACACTCCTCTCCAGCGTGTAGGTATTGAAATTATGTCACGAGGCAGAATGCGTTACGCGTTTTCATTGGTTGCATGAGTTTCCATCAGTTACCGTATTTGTATATAATTACATCTGCATCGACAGCATTCATTATACTGTAGTAACCTAGACTATAAAACTAATTCAAAACAAATATGGGATAAAATTAGAACAATTAGGGGTAAACATACCAATAATACACCTAAAATAAATAATACAAGTAATCATAAAGAACAGGCTAATTTATTAGCAAAACACTTCCAAGCTATGAGTAATAATACAAATCATACAAAGAAATTCCAGGAATATAGAAATAAAGTGGAAAAAGATCATCAACATATATTTTTAGATTTAGGAAACGAAAACTCTTATTTAAATGATGAAATTACTATTAATGAATGGTATCAAGCCATTAAAACTAAAAAAGATACCTCACCTGGAGAGGACACAATTGGCTATTCAATATATAAAAAATTACCTTTAAACTTTATTAAAATCATATTAAATATGTATAATATGATTTGGAACACTGGAAAACTCCCAATTAAATGGAAAACAGCAGTAGTTATCCCAATATTAAAATCAAATAAAGATAGAAATGATGTCAATTCATATAGGCCTATTTCCCTTACTAATAACATATGTAAACTAATGGAGATTATTATTAATAATAGGCTGAAATATCATTTAGAAACTAATAATCTTATATCTAATAATCAATGTGGTTTTAGGAATAATAGATCTACTATAGATCAATTAATTAAATTAGAAACTGCAATTAAACTTGCCTTTAATAACAGAAAACCTTGTAACAGAAACCTTATTGCTGTTTTCCTAGATATGGAAAAAGCATTTGATTTGGTTTGGACAAAGGGTTTATTAATTAAATTAAATAAATATGGGATAACAGGTAATATTTATAATTTCATAAAAGACTTTTTAATGGATCGTACTAGAGTAGGAACAACTTATTCTGAAAAATACAGTTTAGAAAATGGTACACCACAAGGCCCCACACTATTTAATATTATGATTAATGATTTAGATAAAAATTTAACTACTCTGCAAGTTGAACTCTCACAATTTGCTGATGATAGTGCTTTATGGAAAGCAGGTAACCCATTAAATAAAAAACATATTGCTGAAATACAAAATAGCCTAGATAACATAGGTAATTGGGCTGATAAATGGGGATTTAAATTTTCACATCAAAAAACAGTAGCTGTTTTATTTACCCCTATTAAATATAAAAATAAATATAATATAACTTACCCAAAACTCACTTTACAAAATCAAGAAATAAAATTTGTAAAAGTAGTTAAATTTTTAGGAATGTACTTTGACCAACACATGAAATGGTCATATATTAAAGATTTAGTTAAAAGATGTAATTTGGATCTTAATTTAATTAAGAGTGTGCAGGGCATTCATTGGGGTGCATGCCAAAAAACAATTATGATTCTTTATAAATCACTTATCAGATCTAAAATTGAATATGGATGTCAGATTTATGCTACGGCATCATCTACATTATTAAATAAAATCATATCTGTACAGAGGAAAGCTCTTCTTATAGCAACTGGAGCATTACCATCTACATCCACAGAGGAGTTACAAGTATTGACAGGTGAACCCCCAATAAATTTGAGAAGACAAGAGACCATGTTAAGATATGTTGCTCGTTTGTCAGCTCATAAAGAAACCCATCCCACACTACAAATTATTAAAAAATGTAACAAACCACTAATTAACAAAGGTAAATACTCTAATTCATGTGGTAAACAAATAAATAATATAAAAACTAAACTCCCTGTGGATATATTTCAAGTACAAAAAATTATAACCCCAATTATAATTCCTTGGAGATTGAATCATATATCTGTAGATTTATCTCTGTTAAATCAGGGCAATAAAATACAAAACTCACATTTTATAAAAATGATTATAAATGAAAAGTTAAATAATAAATATAAAAATCATTTAAAAATTTATACTGATGGATCCAAAACAACTGATCCTGCAAGAACAGCAGCAGCATGGGTTATACCTAAATTACAAATAAATGAAGGTAGACGTTTACCAGATTACTGCTCTATATATAGTGTTGAATTCTGGGCTATATTACAAGCTCTCATGTGGATTCAAGAAAATAAACCACCAAAAACCCTCATAATAAGTGACTCACTTAGTGTTTTAAAAACTATTAACAATAATAATTCTAATAGTAGGAAAAACTTTTTATATAAATTACAATATCAAATAACTAAATTTAAAACTAAAAACATTATAGTAGACTTTTTATGGATACCTTCACACATAGGTGTAAAGGGCAATGAATTAGCTGATAAGTTGGCTAATAATAAACTAAATGAATTATATTATGACCCACTGCAGTATAGCCATACTGAAATGTACGGACTAATATACAAAATGACAAATACCATCTGGCAAAATAATTGGAGTTCATCCATTAAAGGGAGATTATTACATAATATTATTAAAAAGGTTAAAAGAACATCAATAATATTAGGTAATACCAGGAGGGAACAAATTAAAATGAATAGGATAATGATAGGAAAAACAAAGTTGGCTAACAGCTTTGGTAAATATATAGGAATATTTCCACATAACATAAACTGTTTTAAATGCAAACAACCAGAAGATTTGGATCATATATTTAATAAATGTACAAATAATCTTATTCATAGAAATAAACTTAAAAATAAATTAAAATTAGAGAAATCGATGAATTTATACCCAAAAATGCTTACTTTAAGTCAATCTAATATACAATTAATTGCAAAGAACATCATTGATTTTCTTATTAATTCAAATTTAATTGATAAAATATAAATTCAACATAGGATATCAAACATTAAAAATAGACATTGTGAATTGGACTGGTTGATGAGTCTGTGGGGGGGGGAGTGAGTGTGGGTTCGTGTAACTAGGGAATTCTTAATGGATTTCGCGCATCTGCGATTTTACACACACTCATATTCATGACTCTAGCAGACAACATCATCCATAAGGTCTAAAATTTACATGTTTTAATTATATTATATAACATTTTATATAAGACTGCTTAAGTACAAATTAATTGTTTAGGTTTTTATTATTATTAAAATAATCCTATTGACAATAAAATAACTATATAAAAATAGTTAATAATAAAATATATAAAAATAGTTAAATTAGCCTGTGACTCTGCTGAGGTGGTGGTATGATGGGGTGTAGATAAATGAATCTTGAATTTATACGCAAACTTGCGAATTTACACTCACTCATAGTCATGTACTCGCAGAGATCACCGCTATATAGGTTTAATATATAGTTTGTAAATCTAGACTGAAAAATTCTCAAACGAACAATACCTACTGTCAGAATAAAGGCTGATGGCGCTCAATATTCAAAATTTCATAAACATTAAGCTGGACTTCAGTGAAAGTGAACATTCTTGGACAATATTGAGGAAATGGAACAGCTGAGCTATCACTGACAACAAAGGAAACGTGGGAACCAGTCTACAAAACAGCCCTTATCAGGGCTAATAGTGTTATGTTATGTTAATGTTGTGTTGATATTGAAGTTAATGTTTATGTTGATCTTGTTTAATATTAATGTAATGATATTGATGTTGCTATTAACTAATGATGTTCATGTTACTTATTAATATTAACAATGTTAATATTCATGTTAATGTTCATACTAATAAGTTCATGTTTTTAATGTTGATGTTTAATTTTTACTAATATTAATGATAATTGTTATTTGTTGTGTATGTTTTGTCTGGTATTGTTACTATCCTTTGTGACTTCTGGGAATAGGGGAAGGCTAGTGAAACAGTGGGGACACAGGCTCCTTTCTATATAGAGATCGCCTGGATTGGTGTACGCACATGTATACAGCCTGGTATTCCTCTGTGCCTGCGTATAAGTATATAATTAGATATACCTCTTTACTTAATCCAATCAGTCTCTCTGGGAAGCTGGTATTGACCCATTTCTCTCTTCTACTTCTAAAACCTTATGTTCTCTACTTTGTGGCTCTGGGAATAGGGGAGGACTAGTGGAACAGTAGGGACACAGGCTCTTTTCTGATTAGAAATCGCCTGGATTGGTGTACGCACATGTATACAGCCTGGTATATCATTGTGCCTAATCCGGTCAGTCTCTCTGGAAAGCTGGTGTTGTCCTCCTTTAATTTCTAAATCTTTATGTTCTTGTATATGTTATCAATTTAATTGTATAATAGGGGACTCATTTGGTTAAGAGTACCCCTTTTCGAACAACTTTCAGTGGCCCTAAAAAGACTAATTAGATCTTATTGGTATTGCCTCCAATAACATAAGACCAAACTTACCTATCATTGACTACACTATTATATGTCGTTCAGACATTTAATTTCTAAATTTTTTAGGGACTTATTTTATGTACGCTTATGTACTAGAAAATTTAGAATAATAGGATGATAAATAACAATTCTTCAACTCAAATATTTGATTAATTGCACAGGTGGTTAACACAATATTGGATGCTAAGCTGTCCATTAGTATAACTGGACTGAAATTGGAACAAGTGTGACCCATTCGTTTCAGGTGTGGACTGCGTTCGTGGCCTTGCTGTCTCTCTTGGTGTGCTCTTGTGTGTGCTGCTGTGTCGCCGGACTCCTGGACCTGGGCCCTTGCCTCCTTTTCCGTTTCCGGCCCAATTTAATTACTAGCGAAATGAGAAAACGTTTTCCCTCGCTACCATCACTGTTGTTTCTGATTGGTTGGTATTGATAGAGGTGGGTGTGTGTAGGTACCTTTTATACCCCCACCTCATAGGCTACCATTTCTCCTGACAGTTACTTTTTTAGTAATTCAGGGGAACGCCTAATACTAAATGATGGTGCAATTATGCACTTCTAACCTGAGGGGAGGGAGTAACGACCCCTCCCCAAGGGCTTAAATGGATACCGATATGGTATCTGTAAAAGTTGCACAAATGTCCCTAGTGGACGGATGCAACTATAAAACACCCATTTCAGTCAGTCAGCATTCATTCAGGCAAAGACTGCAGATCGAGTAGGACGGCTTTTCTGGAGCTGGCGACCTGATGACGTCACGACGGGTGCGAAAGCACATTTTCCCGGGCTTAACAGTTAAGGACGGTTCAACACGTTATCAACTCACTACCACTACGAAGAGAAAAATCATGATGTGGGGCGGTGGACTATACAGAGGAAATATTTCGGCGAGTTTATAAGTCCCTTTAACAAGCGGCAGAAGTCAAAGATATATGGAAACTGAGTGGCCCACTATAACCACGTGGTGAAGAAAAATGGCGGGCACTGAAGTGGACTTGCTCCTACATCGAACTACTGGAACCACATTGTAACCAGCCATGGAAAACTAAACAATGTGGCGGACCTGAGGCGCGCTGACTGGTGATATCAAAGTATTGAGTAACCCGCAGGCTGCCGTAGGATGATATCACCAAGTCAGCGAAATACTACCTTAGATAGCCAGCTTTTTGATGCAATTACAGCGGTCTTCTGATGTGTCGCCAGCATCGGACTACTCGAATGAAGCAGTTACAACGAAAAGATATTGCCATTTATCTTTTCATTGCCTGAATAATAGGGGACTCATTTGGTTACGAGTACCCCTCTTTGAACAACTTTCCGTGGCCCTAAAAAGCTAATTTGACCTTATTGGTACCGCCTCCAACAAAATTCAAGACCAAAATTACCTACCATTGACTACACTATTATATGTCGCTTAGACATTTTTAATTTTCTAAATTTGTTAGGGACTTATTATATGTACGCTTATGTACTAGTTTTATTTGAATGATAGGACTCTAAATAATAATTCTTCAACTTATATATTTGAATAATTGCACAGGTGGCTAACACATTATTGGATGTTAATTTGTCCATTAGTACAACTGGACTGAATTTGACCTTTAGTATGACCTTCCCGTTTCAGGTGTGGACTGCGTCCTTTGCTGTGCTGTCTTGCTGTTTGCGTGCTCTGGTGTGTGCTGCTATGTCGACGCCCTCCTGGACCTGGGCCTTTTCCACCTTTGCCTTGTCCGACTCACCAAATTACTAGCGAAATGAGAAAACATTTTCCCTCGCTACCTCTGTTTGCTCCGATTGGTTGTTAGGGGTGTGTGTGTGTGTAGGTACTATTCCTACCCACCCCATGGGCTTTCATTTCTCTCGATAGTTACTTTTTAGTAATTCGGGAGAACGCCCTATTTAAAATATAGTGCATTTAAGCACTGTAAATCCTGAGGGGGGGAGTAGCGACCCTCCCCAAAGGACCTTAAATGGCCACCGATATGGTGGCTATAAAAGTTGCCCATATGCCCTTAGAGGGCGGTGGCAACTATAAAACATCCAATTCAGTCAGACAGACGAAAAAGATTTACACAGATTGAAACAACGACTTGAGCGGTTGTAGTAAAAGAAACAAAACCCTAAACCATGGCTATGGCAATGTTTCAGGTATCATTGAAGTTGGGATAACCATAATGGATGCACTATAAATCTATCCTGGGACGAAATTTATATCTGATAACGTTGATCTTTTGTGGATCAGAAAACGTTAAAAGTAGTTAAAGTTCATATGCCCTTCATGTCCATTCATTTTCCGACCAGCACAGCAGAATGTATGCATTTTAATTATATATTACTAATAAGAGCACATATGTGATATTATTGCAATTAATGGGGGGTGGGGTGAATTCAATCGTCGGCGACTTAATATTTATTCTAGTTTTTAAAACTTCCGTAGATAGAGAAAACAATTTAAAAAAAAAAAAAAAAACACCTGAACAGACTTTAGCACAACTCGTATAACTTTACACCAGAATACATACACAGGTACATTTAAACTATTGTGCTCATCAATTAAAAGGTAAAATAGTTTTTTTTTTTTTTTTTACTGATGCCATAGATAGGTAGCATCATCTTTATAAGTTCAAATTAAGGGGAATAATTCAAAGTAATATCTTTTGTGAAGTTTTTGAAACAAACATAATTGCTTGTTCTAGCGCATTTCTTTTCAGCTGGCGGTAACGTGTTTGATAGACTTATTTACACTTCCAACAGCCTGACCTAGTGTGGCTGTTACTGTTGATTTATATCACGTGACCTTTACCAGGGAAAGATATCAAAATAATCGACTGAACGGATTCGACAATGGCTTCTGAATGTATTGCAGAAGTAATTAAAGACGACGAACCGCCTGAATTGTTTAGGAAGACTAAACTAACAGACATAACACTTTTAATTAATGGCAAGGAGCTGCATTTCGGAAAATATCCATTAGCACAGGCATCAGTTGTGTTTACCCAGATGATTGAGGAGAGTGCAGACCCGTCAAAGCTTCAGTTAGATGACGTGTCTTACGAAGACATGATAATGTACCTTGAATGTCTACATCCACAAAAATTGCAGGCTATTACAGGTAAATATGATGTATTTCTAAGTGGATTAAACGTTAGTTTCATTTATACGAATTCGTTTCATTTTAAACATGATATCAAGATGGATTTAACCGTTCGAGAACGATATAGGTGTTGCTCGTTAGTTTCGTATTTTTCAAAGGGAGATTTTATAGAAATATAATTGATCCGGTTTCCTCATTGGTTTTATAGGCTGATTAGAATACCTTATATACCTTTGGTATTGTTGAAATAACTTTGTAGTCCCTTTATTTTGGTGTATGCCTGCTGTTTGTATTATGGGTTATAGAATATACAGCTCGGTCTTACTTAAGATGGACATGCATCACAATTAATTTTAATATGTTCTCTACATATATTTCTCAGTACTGACCTTTCCACAGTGTGACAATCAATACAAATCATATGAAAATCTAAAATACCTCCAAAGATGACATCGCGATGAAGTTCTTGTCAAGGGTTCATCGGCATTGTTTTGAGTGGCTGCACTGTAAACAGAACAGCATGTAAACAGAAAAAGATTTCATTTGCAGATCATCACCAAGGCCTTATTAATCAATACGCACTGTCGCGAAAATACACACAGACAACCACTCTCATAGCTCATATTCTCAAGAATAAATAATTACCTTTAAATCCCTACCAAAAGGGCATCATTATAACTCTACTAGTAACACCAAAATGAGAGAAAAAATGTTCTAAAAATAGATTAGAACTACATTCGTGGGTACTGAACTGGAAATAATAATTGTGATGCGATTCCAGATGTGCACTTTTAAAAAAACAAACTGCTAGCTCCGCCTGGTCATTTGCAATAAGTGGACATCAAATGTAAATTGAAAACAAAAATGAAAACGTTTTCTTTTACATTTTCTGTTACTGACAATCCATTCATTGCACTTTCAGAAGCTGGTATTATCTAGTCTTGTAAAATTCGTTTCTCTGTTTTAATACCTGCTAATGTTTTAAGCACATGTCAGCATTCATTTTAGTTACCTGAGTGCTTGGATCATACATAATTTCTGAAAGTATTCAAAGATATTTAAAAACTAATATTGGAGTATATCAATAATCTTTCCAATGTGCATGTTGCCGATGTAAACAGCTTCACGATACACACGCCACGCCAAAGTCCTCATTTCAATTTTTTCGGAGTGGATGGGGGTGGGCCAGACTTTACTGGCTTGTTGATCTTCGAATATAGGCTTCAGCAATTTTACAGCAAATGCAAATTAAGTAGCGCACCCTGTTATCCCGGTAGTCTGGGTCGTTCGTTAAAACTGGTTACGTCTATCAGCTAAATTAATTACAATGTATAGTTTCTGCTGTTTTGTTTTAAAATCGAATGGTCAAAATTCACTGCGTGTATCTCATTATAAACATACAAGTATGAATACATTGTGTATGAATATAATAATTTGTATGTATTGATAATAAACATACGATGCATATGTTTCAACTTGAAATTGTTTATTGCTTAAAGCGTATGTTAAACGCATACTGAGAACAGGTGACATAATTAAAATTAAACTAAGAGAAAGAAAACATTCACTCACTCACACACACACACACACACACACACACACACACACACACACACTCTTCTTTAACAGCAATCTTGACCCCTGCTCTTGTATTTCTGTTTATCCTGTACACACACACACACACACACACACATATATATATATATATATATATATATATATATATATATATATATATATATATATATATATATATACCTCACTTTGTTATTCAGTTTTCTATTTTACTATGCTTTATTAATTTTGAGTATTGACATTAAATGTTCAACCACTATCTTCATATCCTTTTAATTTATTCAATCTAATAAGCACAAACGTAAAGACTTTGGTGTAAAATGGCCTTTATATGCAGACTATCAATCATATTAAATTGATTACTTATATCTGGTGTTTAAAATATCCGATCTCTTTGCATATGACTACATTGTACAATGATAGAAACTAAAAACCCAGTCTTCAAACATCCCACCAAAATTATCAATAATTATTTATCACATGTACCCAAGAAATGTCTCTACTAAAACACCACTAATGTGTGTATAACTAATTATAGAAAAAGTATTAACACCTTCCCTTCATGTGGCTTATTTCATGCTTAGTATAATTCACTGTACAAAATACTTTTATATATACATTCAAAATAACATGACCTTTAAGATGTTTCTAAAAAGCAATTTGATATACTAATAATGTTGGTATATCTAATTTTGATCCACCCATGATGCATAACAGTAGGCTATGTTTTAATGCTAGACTATGGCTTGTATATTCTCCACGTCTGATGAATTTCCACTGATTAATCATTAGCGATGTAATAAATAACGACACACATGTCAATAATCCCCGTCCTCTTAAGGAATTAATCATGGTACACAATTTCATCAAAATCCCCACACTGCTCTCTCTCTCTCTCTCTCTCTCTCTCTCTCTCTCTCTCTCTCTCTCTCTCTCTCTCTGGACCAGCAAAAATCACTGAAACAAACGAGTGTGGTAGAATTTTACCTGCGTCACGCGAAACAACTAAGTTGTTTTAGCAATATTTATTAAGTTATGATGTCGAGTTATGTCAACTCTAAGTACGTTAAATGTTTGAAATAACTATTGGCGGATCCTCATTTCGCTTAGCTGATATATTTCATTCATTTCAATAAGCTACATGGTATGTATGTGAATGGCATCTTCTGAAATGTTCAAGTAGCTAACCATTCTATGGTTACGGTATCTGCTTTTTCATTTAAATCTTATGCTCATTTAATTAATATTAATCTAAATATGAGTTAAAACAAAAGAAGCAGCTAAAAGTTTGCAGAGGAGATTGCAATTATTTTCAAAAGGTAAATAACTACATATTATAATAAGCATTGCCCAGGGCTGTACAGAGTTACCTCATTCTTGTTGCTGCTATTATTAATGTTTAATTCCATAGCGTATGTCCTATACATATATGCTATTTATATCACATGCACATATGTATATTTGCATGTGATATAAATAGGATATATGTATAGGACATACGCACCATCTTGTGTTATATCAGTGATACGTTATACATACTATGGGTATTATATAATCAGGGTAACTACGCATGCCACTATACTGAGTTAAACATTCACGATTAGTGATAATCCTAGTATCCAACAGAACTGATTGACATAATCTTGTCAAAACTGTTTATACGTTTTTAAATTTATTTTAAGTTTGTATTTTTCTTAATGCGAGGAGACTCCCATAGTAGTGGAAACATATCACAGGTGCAATACATACTAGCATGGAAATTCAAAGTACATGTATATCTCATTTATTGACACATATTATGTTTATTTAGGATGATTAGGTAAAACCAAGCATTTTATCGTGATCATTAGAAGAGATGAAAACAAATAACTGATAACACCTGAATGCAGCCGGTAGGTTTGTACAAGACCATGTGATGAAAATATGTGAAATGTACACAAGTAAATAAGTGATTTCCTAGTATGTACCTTACTGTCTGGATCAATTTATACTTTACAATATCATGTCAGATTGGCTATTTTAACTCTTATAAATACATTTTCCACTAAACAAATTGTACCTGAATATATAAATGACATTATAAAAGTTAATATAAGTTTCCAATTATTACCAGACATATGTAATATTATTATGCACTGGAACCACGATTTTAAAAATAAAACGTTCTTATTAGTATTATTTTTCTATTGTGACACATGCTACACAATTTGATGATGATGATTGATAATATCATATAGTGTTTAATGGTACAAATTTTATTACTGAAAGTGAATGATTTGTTAAAGTAGTAACTTTCAAAGCTATTTTGCAAGATTTTGCGAGAAATTATTTTCGTGCCATGAAGTAAAATTATTTCTTTCGAACACCACAAAAGGATAGCAAGAATCAATCTCCATAATTTTGCTTAATGCACATTTCTCTCTCACTATGTATGTATGTATGTATGTATGTATGTATGTGTATATATATATATATATATATATATATATATATATATATATATATATATATATATATATATATATCTTCTGCTCTGTTCCTTTACTATGATGGTACCATACTAGGTGATATTGTTACTATGAAAAGCTGTGTAGCTCTATCTTGCAAATATGAATGAAACCAGTTGAGGGAAGTAGTATATGGGGGCACTCTAGCGTCATTGGAAATCTCGGTTAAAAAGGTCGTGGGTAACTCTAGCGTGAAGGGGAATTTAACATGGGGAAATGTAACATGGAGTGAATGAGGAATTGAGTCTGCGGCTACCGTGATAGGAGCAGGACATGGAAAATTATACGCCAGCGAATGGAATCATCCCCCCAAGCACTCAATGCCATTATGGGTGTCAGCTTGAAATTAGCCACTGGGTGGAGCCTTAGGGCAGCGGAAAGAAGAACAACTCTTCTACTCGTATGGGATAAAGACGATATCTACGATGGAGGGAATCTGAGTTTCAGCAGAACTAGAGGGAAAAAAGCAAGTTAGCGGAGAAAGACCCAGCCAGCAGTCACCTCACCCCCACCCCCAGCGCCACGAGCACATGAAACGGACACTCAACTTCGCTTGAAAGGGAAACCTGAAACAGAGGGTCCTATGGAGCTCGCAGGCCAATTGACAAACCTTGTCAATCAGCTTCAACATATTTTTGAACCTACGGCAGCAGTGGGGGCTACGTCAGCAGTCACAGTTGAAGCAACACCACCACCACCACCACCACCACCACCTACAAAGAAGGCCACTAAAACACCGGCTAAGGGTAGAGGTAAGCCATTAACCTCTACCCCTATGCAGTCTCCAAAAGTAGCAGTCAATTTGGAGAAAGACCTGGAAGTTTCAACATCTTCATAAGAGGAATTTCGGCCAGCCAAAAATATAGCGAAAATGCCGAAAAAGAACCACGATGAGCTCATGAATCAACTTTGCAGCGAAATGAAACTCGATAAATTGATGGAAGACGAAAGAAAGGCAACCAGCTTCGTCAATGCTGTAACGTACATTGGGTTACGTTCGCTGCAAACATCACCTCCAAGAGCAGCGCAGTGGAATTTCGCCCTTACAATACTAACACAGTATTACCCCAAGCTTTTTAAGAAGAGTTCACTCACCCACCTGTTTGATGCGGCGCGCCACCTATCTTCTATACATGGCATCTACTTCCCAAAGGCCTACAGAGAAGAAGAAAAAACTGCTGCTCGCATCGTAGCAGCTGAAGAAAAAAGAGGTAGCTTCACCGGAGCTGCTTACCAGCCCTTTTAAGGGCTAATACTGCCATTTATTTTGAATACGGTTCTCAATTGGTTACGAGAAACTCTCTTTGAACAATCTCTATCGCAAACCTGACTTGGTCATTTTGAACACCGTTCAAAATTTACAATCTAATCTACCAAACAGTAACTACACTTTATATGTCGCATAAACATATTAATTAAACAAATTTGTTAGGGACTTATCATATGTACACTATTGTACTAGAAAATTGGTATAGTTAAGATGTTAAAGAAAAATTCTACGACTCATTTATTTGATACAATTGCACAGGTGGCTAACACATTTTTGGTTTTTTATTTTTGTCCATTAGTATAACTGGACTGAATTTGAAATAAGTACGACTAGGGCGTTCCGGGGCGTAAACGACATCCATATATGACAACGGCTGGCTTTCCGGGACCTTTTCCTCCTTTTCAACGACCGGACTCCAACAAAATGACGATATGAGAAAACTATTTTTCTCTCGTCACCATTTGGTGCCATTGCACCCCTAGTACGCTACTTCTGATTGGTTGATAGGGTGGATGTGTGTTTGTTCTATTCCTACCCACCCAGAGGGCTTATGTTCATGTCAATAGTCACTTTTTAGTGATTTGACATGACGCCCAAATTATTAAGTGCACTTGTTTGCACAAATGCCCGTGGGGATGTGGCACCATTCCTTCCCCATGGGAGCCATCATAAAAGAAACTTTAATTAGTTTTATAAAAGATGGCTTATTTAAACTAGTGATCATATGACCTTTATGGTGGGCATCACTTTGATTCAAATTCTCTCTCTATGAGGAATTGAACATAGCGAAGAAGACTTGTTCACTTTAGCGTCTTCTGTTCTGTTTCGCGACTCTGTTACTTTACTTAGATAGTGCCATACTAGGCGATATTGTTACTGTATAAAACTGTGTAGCTCTATATTAAAATATGATAAAACGTTTTATATCACGATGTTTAACATTTGTTGCTAATAACTTTTCATATATGGCTTTCATTGTAACTAACATTCATGTTGAAACGGATGGAAATATAACAGTTGTACATAATTTTACACACTTTGGCCAAATATTATCATGCAGAATACCCCTTTTGCAGAGAAAGCACATTGAAGGTTTCATGTATGTCCATATTTCTATTGTTCCATTTGCAGTTCCTCAATATTTCCTAAAAGGCAGGTTATTGAACAGAGAATAAAACTTACACAATATTCAGTGATGTAATATATATATATTTGTCAATTTTATAAATTACTTTTTACAGATTTATGTCTCGACCATTTATTAAGGAGAAATCGCATATCAATTTTATAATTTTATAAACATAAATCTACTTTTAAACAATTGTTATTTGTGAGATAATGGAGATGCATATTTAAAGGATGACTATTGATATTAATATCTAGAAATGTATTTATTTTGTACCAAGATGTTTCATTTTGAGAAATACTGCATTTCTGCAAAATGTACTTCATACAATAATTAAACTCCTATTTATATAAGCACATTGCACAAATGCAAGTGCTTGGTTTGAGTGTCGCATGTAATGATAAATAAAATCCACCTGAAATGCAAACTTCTGTAAGACTGGAAATAAAATCTGTCTGGGAACAGATACCTTCCTTCGTCCTCAGAACTGTACAAAGTCTGCATCTTGTAGGTGGTGATTTATGTTCTTTACAAGATGCTTATGACAAGATGTACCTAATATTTAGATTTATATCTCACAGAATTGTAACTTTCCAATCTTGCATATACAATAGGTTCCTAGTCCTCAGATGCTTTAGGAATAATAGTAGCAAAACTAAGTAATTATAGGTGGTGTAGCGGGTAAAGGTTTGACCAAGTATAAAGAACTGATGGTAAAATGTAAGTTTTATCAATGTCATAGTTTTGTATGATATACCTATTGTACTGTCCCAGAAGTGGGTTAAAGCTTATCAGCTATAACCAAACATGGTGGGAATAGATGGGGTAATTTGTAACCATGCTGAGGAAGGTCATGGGTTGATTTCTGTACTTTACAATCTTTAGTTGTGATGATATGAATTAACGTAGATGTGATTTTCAGCATTGTCACTGGTATATGTAATGAGTACAGGCGGAAAAAATGTGTCAATCAGCTGCTATAACTATTATATGCATATTGTCAAACACCATATTTTGAATTATGAGTTGTCGTTGATAACAAACATATTATCTATTCCAATTTATATATTTATCACCTATAATATTATTCATGTATCTATCTATCATGAAATACAATGTATGGATTATCTCTATAATGCTCAGGCATGTAACATTTGTTATTAGTAACAATTTTGCATTTAAGAATTATTTTCATGTACTTGATCACTGAAAATATTTTATTAAACATTAATTAAGTTTTGTATTTAAGCTGATAATTGAGGCTATAATGGTTATTATTTTTCAGTATATTTACTTGTATTTGAGAGTCAACTGATCCATTTCATGCCGCAATACAAATTTAAAATATACTTGACATGGTGTTATCTTATAAAAAGGAATTTAATAAGCTTAAATGTTTGAGTAATGTTTCAAACTGCTTTGCAAAGTAAATCAAGAGATGGCGAAGACATGATGTAACGTTGGTCCATAACTGTACTAAGTAGCACACACACACACACACACACACATACATATATATATATATATATATATATATATATATATATATATATATATATATATATGTTCTTTTGTCTCTCATATTTTCCTATACCTTGTGATTATGACCTGACATTTGGAAACTTAATTGCACTGTGCTTTCTCTTTTCTTACAGTATGTATTATAATCTGGATAGACAACAACACATATAAGGAAATTGTACGCTAACGCTCGAAACAATACTGGGAAAAATAGTTTCCTTAAAAGTCATTGATCCTTATTAATGAAGGAAAAGAAAATTTTATGTTTATACTTTGACATGCAGCCTTGTTCTGTATATTTGCGTCAAAAATATAACTACTAGATAATTATGAAAATTATTGACAATATGTTTAATTACTGGTACATACAATTATTGAGAACAATACAATGTTTTGAATTTATTTACTTGCAAATATAAAAACATTTTTCACTTATTGCAGATACTAAAATATTCTGATTATTTTGCTTTTTATTTTTCTCTTTAGAAAATGAATAATATAATGATGTGCTTTTTTATTATTTTGCTTAGTTTTTTCATCAAATTCTTTATATCTCATGACTTAACCCTGACCACACACATGTGTATGATTTAAGTAAGTGTAGACGAACCCTTTGTGAGTCTCCCCTCCATTGGCGGGCCTTCTGTGAACCCTTTGTGAGTCTCCAGTCCATTGGCGGGCCTTCTGTGAAGTTATTTTATTAGGTAGATGCGCTGGTTTTTCTGCCTACTACTTAAATTATCTATTACATACTTATTCCTTGTGATGTAATGTAATATATTTTACCGAGAATATTGTCTTTGCATAAGAACATCTCGTTTTTGTTAGAAAATTGATTGTGGTAATATTTTTATACAATATATTAAGGGAGAATATTATTTTAAGATAATATGAGTCTCTCTCTCTCTCTCTCTCTCTCTCTCTCTCTCTCTCTCTCTATATATATATATATATATATATATATATATATATATATATATACTTGAATATATTAATTTAACACAATTCTGGGATTAAAGTACCAGTTCCATGCAGCAGTTCTAATATTTCAGAAAATATGAAAAATCGCAGTTGTGCTGTAAGCAATAATGCATTTTTGTTAAATCGGCTTAAATATATGATTTTACAAAATACCTATCCGGAGCGTATTAATTACAGTAATCGATTTGGATATTATCGTAGAACAGCAACGACTTAGATAATGAAAGTCATAAGACAAAAATGTAAAAAGTAATTAATATTGGTAAGTGTTACAACTTTATTGTCTTAACTGTGGAACAGACTCTTCTCATGGCAGTGGCCAGCTGTCCATAAAGGATGTCCTTTGACAGCCTCCCATCATCCATTTGTCGAACATGTCCCAGCTATCGAAGGCGGTGTTTGCTCAGCAGAGAGTTCATGCTGAGGGTATCTGCATACTGCAGGATCTCGCTGTTTGGGACACGGTCTTGCAACCTGATTTTCATAATGCATTTTAGGCACCGTATATGGAAGGAGTTGAGCAGGTGCTCTTGCCTCATGTAGGTACTCCAGGTCTCACTCCTATATAGAAGGGTGTTATGAACGCAGGCCTGGTAAACTTGGACCATGGTGTGCTCTGTCAGAGCATTGTTCTCCAACACCCTCTTAGTTAGTCGTGCCATAGTGGTGTTTGCCTTTCCCTGCCTTCTGTTCAGCTCTTTATTAAGTGATAGATGTTGCTGGTGGCTGACCCCAGATTCCGGGTACACACGGTTCGCCATCAACCGCAGCCTGTTGAGCATGATGCGGGTGTACACTTTACCAACGATGCTCAGGAGCGAGGTCTCTGTAATTATTAGTCACTGCGGTCGCTCTTGTTTTTGTAAAGAGTCACAATTGTGTCGTCGCGCATGTCTTGGGGGACTGCTCCTTATTCTCAGCAGAGGCAAAGTAGCTCCTGCAGTGGAATCAATGTTGGTTTCCAGCGTTTGATAGTTTCGGACGAGATGCTGTCACTACCTGGTGCTTTGTTTTGTTGTTTGGGAGTGAGACGATTGCTTTGCTGAGCTCCTCTAATGAGTGCACTTTGTCGAGCTCCTCCATGGTGGGCAGATTCTTTATGCTGCTGAGGGCTGCTGTATCGGTGACTGACGTTTCTCTGGAATATAGCTCTGAGTAGTGCTCAATCCATCTGGCAATCTGTTGTCCACGATCTGTGATCTTCTATCCCTTCAGAGATTTCAGGGAAGCGACGCCTTTCAATGTAGGGACTAATGCACTGCGCTGGATTCCTTCACCGTTGTTTCGAGTATTCGTTCGCGCACTGTCTGGCGATTGGTTGTGTGTTCCTTCGGGCACCTCTGAGAGCATCATGCGTCTCTTCATTAGGGCGTTTTTTGTAAGCTATGAGGGCTTTTGGCTTCTCCTCGATTAGTGGCTCCATCCTTTATAGGTGTGCGTTGAACCTGTCCTTGCTGTGCCATTCCATCTTGACAAACGTGGACATTTCTATAATGTAGATGGCACACTTCATGGGTTCCATTTGGCTGTGGCATCGTGCTCTGGCAGGTTCTGGAGAGCTTTGTCCAGGACGGACACATATTCCTCCATCTTGGAGGAGACCCACATCTGCACAGTGTTTATGCGAGGGCTTCCGTTTGGTTTTGAGCAGTGTAGTGGGTGTAGCTGTAATAGCACCCTGCTGCTCACGAGGGCATGGTCGGAGTTGCCGTCTGCACTGTGATAGGTTCTGGTAAAGAGGACGCTGTTAAGGGCAGAACGTCTGGTGATGACCTAGTCGAGTTGATGCCAGTGATGGGACCTGGGATGTTTCCATGACACTTTGTGTTGTGCCTTACACTTGAAGAAGGTGTTGTGACACAAAGGTCTTGGTAAGGTAACAGCTTAAGCAGTCTCAGACCATTTTTTTGTTCTTTCCAGTGCAATGACATCGGAGGCAGGTAGGCAATGACTTGCGGTCCGCACTTACTCTGGCATTAAAGTCGTCGATAAGTAGTAGTGGTTCGTGTTTGGTGCATTCTTTGATCTGTTCGTCCAGCTGCCGATATAACTCATACGTTTGTCTTTTCTGAAAACGTGAGGCTTGGGGCTGCCGGAAGGAAGTCGTTGTTGATACCGATCCGCCTTTGGGGCTCCTCTGGTGAATTTTTGTCTGGGTTTGCTCACGTAGTTGTTCCTTCTCCCGATGATATCCACAAGGCAGTGGATGGTACTTGTGGG
Source organism: Unio pictorum (assembly GCA_030141615.1). Taxonomy (NCBI): domain Eukaryota; kingdom Metazoa; phylum Mollusca; class Bivalvia; order Unionida; family Unionidae; genus Unio; species Unio pictorum. The sequence goes on along the minus strand of JARLTB010000051.1, from coordinate 3,033,462 downwards.
GTTTTGAATCAGTTTCCTTCTCCTAGACGAACTTCTTTGAGAAGGCTAACGAGCTTTATCTGACCGGGTTTGAAGTCATAGTTTCACTTCTCTTAGATTGGCTGCCGGATAAGGCTAACGAGTCCAGTCTGCCCACCCAGTTATACCCCCGAGCACTCAGTCGCGCCACACAGCAGGCTCTGTGAAAACACGGGGTTCCGTGTGAAGGTACTGCTGTGGACTCAATAGTGTACGAGAGGTCATTCCTGCGAAGCAGATTGATACAGTCCTGTGGCGTGACTACACCTGGAAAACAGAGGCAATGAGAGACGCTTCACTTTCTTTTGGCAAGCGGGATGTCAGGCCCAGACCTCCCACAAACTCCACAACAATATATTCGTAAATTGGCAAATTCCGTGTTATTGCAACTTATGTAACAATAACACAGAATTGCAGATTTACCAATATATTGTTGTGTGACAGTGATATAATCTAGAATGCTTTGACATAATTCGTTATAACTCAAATATATGTTTTCAAATATAGACAAACTCTGATGGTCATTCACAGAAACATGGTCAATTAAATAAGGACAAAGAAGACAGCAGCAGACACAATATTAGCATGGCCGTACGACATAAACTTGCCATTTTAATTTTATTCTGTCTGCATTGAATGTTAATGTACCTGTTCATGATAAAACTTATATACGAAAATCAATCTCTCTCTCTGTCTCTGTCTCTCTCTCTCTCTCTCTCTCTCTCTCTCTCTATATATATATATATATATATATCGGTTGCGTTGACAAAATTGTACATCGCTGTTCCAACAGGAATGAAACATTTAATCTTACGTTTCAACTAGTTTATTTCAACTTGTTGCGGATGCTGGACATTATTTTTATTGACATAGAACTCGATGAGCCATAACGACATATGTTGTTTTATGTAAGTTGATGTTAGCACACATTATATATCGGATATGTTATTGTTATAGTAGTAATTATAGTCTATTAAGCAAAGTTTGGCAATTATTTTAAAGAAAATAAGTCTGCTGCAAAATATAATATTAGTTGTGCACGGCCGACTTTTTATAATTTTCTTGGTTTAAACCGCTTGATTGCAATGTATTAAGGCGTCGTATCCAGTAGGATTCCTTTTCATTCTTGGATTAGGAACTCCAGTCGAGGTTGTGAGCAACTGCAATACGTGTTCTGTCACTGAATGTGTGGCCAAAGGAAAAGTATTTGCGACGGGACATCTGTACAGCTATTTTCTGACCCAATCAGATAAATGAAGGTTGATTCTTTTGTGTAGTCATATTCAATCAGTACCATATCAAATTCAGATCAACTTGCAAACACTGCAAAGACCCAGGTACACTGAAGGCTACAAATCTTACATGTGATGAGATAAAATACAATCTCGGTTTTGCAAGTTTTGTTTGGACCATGTATGTGTAGTCTTTCTCTAGTCACTGTTCTAGAAAATGTCATGGTGTCTGACATTAGTTGTTTAATTTCTCTATGAACAACCATGTACAGTTTTGTACCAAACCAGTTTCTGTGTTTTATTTGTTTGTCTTGTCTATGTTGTGTATTTGTCTTTGATAATAAAGGTGTCCGCGTGTTTTTGCACAATGTCGTCTGCTAATATTTGGGAGCTATTGTAGTTTAAAAATGGACAATAGTATAAACTTTTCTAATGTGATATTTTAACTGTCATTATAACTTAAGGCAAGATTATTGAACTTGAGCTTTTATTTGTCGTGCATGAGGAAAGTATACTGTAGTTGCATACCTTTCTTATCCCAAAGATTTGTAAGTTTTCTGTACGAAACTAATGTCTTAGACTATGTTTATTATCATGGCCGCAACTGTTTTCGTGACATTTTATAGTAACTTAGCAAAGACTTTAAGTTGTTGGAATGGGAAATAATAGGTCATACTGACCTATTTTTGTTTCCTACCAGAAATTGATGCTTACTAATAAACACACTTGTGGATCTCCTTTTGGAATAGTTTTAAACTATTTACAAGCTTATGTATAAGTATGTCTTGATCCTACGAAATAATAATAATAGTAATAATAATATCAATAAGAAGAAGAAGAAGAAGAAGAAGAAGAAGAAGAAGAAGAAGAAGAAGAAGAAGGAGGAGGAGGAGGAGGAGGAGGTGAAGAAAGAATGAAGATAACGAAGAAGAAGAAGCTAGAGAAGAAGAAGATGAAAAAAAGAAGAATAGGAAGAAACAAGATGTTATTTTTACCAATAGTAATAGCAGTTTTTATTTTCAGACCAAAATGTTGGGAGCATATTGAAAATTGGGACGAAATTTCAACACGAGAAGATTCGGGAGAAATGTGAAGAATACCTCCTGCACGAATTTGAGGCAAAACGGGACTCTAACGACGGAATGTATGAACAATTTTTCTATCATCTTAAACTTGCAGAAATGTTCGGTTTGGAAAGGGCACTGAATGTTGGAGTTTCATCGGAATTTTTGAAAAAGACTTATTTTAGCTCTCAACGGTTTCACTCTAGTGTCTATCCTCGTAATGTGAACGGTTATGAATGCAACAAACATTTTTGTGAACTGTCGCCCACAACAAAGATGAAAATTTTAGAACGAAGACTAAAGGAATTAGAAAATAACACCGACCGTAAAAATCCATATTAGCATCACACACACACACACACACACACACACACACACACACACACACACACACACATATTCCTGAAACGTCATTGGCTTAAAAAATAAAGCTCCCTACGAAAATGAAAACTATGGTCAATAGCAACAGACCGAAACATCTAATTAACCGAGAGTTTCTCGAATTGGATTACATTATTTTGTTACTTTTACCTGTGGTTAGTGCGTGTTTTTATTTTTTTAAAAATAATTTGAATGTATGTTCGTTTACCTATAGGACATTTCATTGAGGTCACACCCTCGCTTCTGCTATTTTTAGATCGTTGTTATATAAATAATGGCGCCAGCTATGGAGACTTATATAGTTAGATTAACTCGAAAAAGATTAGAAGCAATAAATTATTTTATTCTAGTCCGTGATTCTGTCACACAAAAATTACAAGAACGTCAGGAGTCTCATGTCAAATTTGTAGAAGGTGCAGAACAATTATATAAACCTGTTACGAAGGCTACCGAATGAGGTATAGAGGCTACTAAATGTCTTCTTCCTACAGAGGAAACCGTTAGACGGACTGGAAAAATAGCAGAAATAAATGAGAAAACAAAACGTCCTTAAAGCGATCTTCCAGGAGGTAACATATCTGCTGCTCAACTACTTGGCAGAGTCAAGGAAGAAATAATTGAGGGTATTGATCAAGCTCGTGTTTACATAGTTGATATAATAGGTAGTATAACATAAACTAAACAAGCCAGAATCAGAAATAAATCATTCATAAATATCTTTATTGAAACATAGGCAAGCACTGAAAATCTTAAATGGATAAATTGCAGTGACCCGCCATCAGTGTACCTAATTTAGTTCCAATATACATGTAAGCAATTTTTCGCATTGCAACTATATTTCTCTTCGTTGCATCAGCAATTATAAAATCAAGTTCAGCATCATCGATAAACACTATTTAACAGCGTCGTTTATGATCATATTGTCCATCTTCGAAAACTTTGCCGATTATTCTTCTTCCAAGATATTTTATTGTTTTATTTTCTTCATCAGTAAAATAATGATTTTCATCATCGGAATATGTTGCGGTAACGTGGTAACCAAACCAAACTTCTTTCTGCGGACGATATGATATAATTGCTTTATTATTTCATAATTTTTGTCGTTGATCATATATCGTAACAATACAATCGGTACTTCACTTATTTTCTAAACAAAGGTATTTAGTGAACTCAAAATACTCTATATAAGCGAATCAAGTCAAAATCCGGTAAAAGTCCGTTTATCGCAGTTCTGGTCACCTCGTGTGTTGGATGTCCAAATGTTCTTTTAAAATATCCATGACATTCACCCATTCCAATAAAACGTCCTGGATAACACGCATATCCACTACGATAGCATCTTTATAATCGTATTGAATGTTCCACACTCCATCGCCGTGTCCATATTCAATACAGATACATTGTATATCTTCAAGAAATTCAAATCGTGTTGGCTTCCACGATTTTTTTTTCTTGCAAAGTCATCAGCATCTGAAAGAAGGGTAAAACAATTATTCAGTAATTGTTCAGTATTGTTGATCTGCGATGAAACGTTCTTCACAAGATTTCTCGTTTGTTTCGTGGAGAGAGTCTGAACGTAAAATATCTCTATTAGGTAGTACACCTGTGCAAATCATTAAGTCATTATGCACACAAGACAAGTGTTTGCATTTTTCTTTTAATTGTGACCACATACACTGATAAGTGTCATGAATTATAACATTGTGATGTAAATGACTAAGCATGTATGACTTTAATATTCAGGTCCTCATTAAGTAAATGAAGTAGTAATCAGCTGTAGATTTGCTGATGTAGATAACGTGTTTATTGTAGCGCTTTTGATGGAAATACATTTCTACATCTGGCTTTTAAATAACTAAAGCCATTGAACAGTTACTTGAAATTTTAATTGTTGCAAGAAAGTTCTTTTTAAATTGCGCTCACACAATGCATTACTTTCATGGAACTGGTGCACACAACATTTGTGTGAAACCATGCACATGTATACATTACATGAAGCTGGTACACAAATAACTTGTGTGAAACCCTGCACGTGTATGACCTATATGAAGGCGGTATATAATGAATACAATTAAAATAAAGGGCAATAAGACCACATTGACTAAATTCTGTAAACTGCATGTTTAGTATATATATTTTTTATCTTTTTTTATTATATTATGTACATATTAGAAGCTGACTTTATTAGAACTGCATTGAGAGAGTAATTGATTTTGCATAATATAAAATTTTCTTGAAATTTCAATATCTAGAATTTTAAACCCTTCTATTTTATAGTCATGAAGTCATGTGTTTAGTTTGTGCATGTATCTTGTGTAACAGTAGATATAAGAATGTTTTATGTGTGTCGCAGTAGTTTAGATTTTTTTCTCCAATTGTCAGTGTCATGTTTGAAACATATCAATCATCAAAAGTTTAACCTGCTATTAGGCATTTTAGATTTTATAGTAGTTGAGTTAATATATATGAGCATTTTGCTTTATTTTGTTCCAACTGAAATGTAAAATATTTTGATCAAAATATTAGTAAAAACTGACTAAACAAGCATAGAATGTTCTTATATACATTCAGCGATGGACAAATAAAGCCGATCAGCCATAGGCAGTTGTCTTCAGTTAACAAAGTTGTGGAACACAAATAACATAAAACAATTACAAAAGTAACATTTTTATTTGGTTAATCGTATGTATATCGATAAAAGAGACCAGTCATATTCATTTATTAGCATTTTGACCTGGAGAGCAAAAATATAGCTGTAACAAAAACAGAAATGAAAATTTACTCTCAGCAAATAAATTTTACAAGTCGATTATTATTTATGTCAAAATTCAGACCGATTCACACTACTAATTTCCCTGGTACACACAAAGCTTGTTTGAAATCATGCACTTGTATAATTTACATGAAGCTGGTACACACAAAGATTGTATGAAGACATGCACATGTGTAACTTAAATGAAATTGGTAACGAAAAACTTGTGTTAAACTAAGCACATGATAACACACAATATGTAATGAAACATCATATTTATAACTTGCATGAATGAAGAAGAATTTAATGACCATTATTGATATTTAAACAATAGGGCAATATAGGAGATAATTATAAGATGTACAAGTACCTTGCTTTCTGTATCTTGTTACTCTATATTTTTACACATGTTTGTAGCCATATAATTTGAATTCTATTAATTACAATCAAGTTTATATAATTTACATTCCATAATGGTGATGAGGCACTGCTTATGTTGGAATATACAATCCAAGAATCACAGAAAGATTATCTCAGTAACGTTTTCACCAAGCAAATGACTCATTCATAACTAGAAAAGAAAAATTTATTGATTTCAAGAGATGGAATTGATTAATGTGTCATTGACTAGTTGTTAGATGTTTTTGGCAATAGAGTTATTAATAAAATTCTTTCCCAAATGATGATTGCTTTTCTTTAATAGCTATTTAACCCCTTGTTGTTCTTTTAGAAATATTGGCCATGATCATGTATAAAATATATCGATTAAGATACTATTTGTGATTCTGATGTTGACTGTATATTTTGATGTAATGATTTAAATAATTTTTTTAAGCTATTGATCATTTGTTATTGTTATCATTTTTTACTTTTATCTGGATTTATTGTATCTTTACTGGAACAGTCCCATTAAACAAATCTCTTAGGTAGACCTGACTATACAATCTGTCTTGAAGTTAAATGAAGCAAAGTGGACAAACTATTTAAAGTCTGTAAGAATGTGACAAAAAGCTTGCAGTTTAGTTTGGATTTAATATCTGTAAAGCCAAACTTTCATCTTTTTGTTATGTAAAGATATTGTAAAGGTGATACTGATACATTTTACATCTTTACTTGTATTTAAGGATAACATAAATATTTGTAAAGGCAACTATTCATACAGTGCTCGTTGTAAATCTTGACCTTCTCTGTAAACGCAGTATCTGATATTATTCCATCACTAAGACCTGATGATATCAATGAAGATAATTTGGAGTATGCTAGAGTCGCTGTATGCAACTTTATTATATACTCATGTAGGTTTGTTTCGGTGCACGTGGGATATTTGTTTGCAATGATATTCAGAACACCACCAATTGTTACACTAAAACACTTATTGTTACAATCGCTGTTTCTATCGCTACGGATGATGTTGCTGTTGATATCAATACGCCGGTTCCAGCGTCAACAGCAGACGCCTAATATACAAATATATAAAAAAACAACTACTCGTCTATTTTTTTTCAATTCTTTCGCTGTATAATCATCGACGATATTTGCTAGCTCATTTTGCCATTAACGCACCTGATTTACCTGTACTCTTGCACGTTGATTGGGCAGCTCAGTATTTAAGTATGTGGTAGTTTAGCAACTAAATCAAGACATCAATAGTAAATCAACCTGAGTCGTTTTTCTTCAGTTTCCACTTTTAATGTTTCTTCGTCATTTGATCTAATAATACTAACATGTATCCAAAAAGATTTTGTTAATGGATAACTCCGTTGTATTGTAGTATATATTGTAAATCCTGTAACACCTAGTACTGACAGCCTGTATATACCGGTAACCCCAGAGCAGCGTTTAATACATTTGTTGGGCGGTGACCACACTACTTGTCCAGACGCTACCGTATATAATACGGAGATCTTTTATGTCAACTAGTGTAATATCAACGACTGCTGGACTTCCGAAAAATTCACTAATGTGTCTGTTCACGTTTCTACGAAAACTCAAGAACGTGTTCAAGTGAGCAATATAATTAGATCTAAGGTTGATTACTTCATTATTGATTGTCGTTGACGAGTTCATCATTGGGAAGTCTCTATTACTCGTACTGACAAGACCAATCAATGTATCACCAGAGTTTTGTACTCGATTGCGTATAATATTAAATATTGTTGAACATTGTGTATACTCATCTTATTTGTTATCTTTTATTTAATCACTGCGATAATAATAAGTAACTTTGTCAATAACAGACCAATAAACATCAATATCCACGATGCCACATGTAAATAATCGTTGACAAATATCAGCTGCTTAGTTGATAATTTCTGGTTAATTATGTACAGCACGTTTTCCTTCAATCAAAAGTTCTAACCATTCAACATCAGAAAGTATGTTGTTAGGACAAGAAATAAGACCACTTCTTTGAGTAGAAATAACCAGTTCAAGTAGCGTCAGAACGTTTTTCTGGGTCATAAAAATCTTCGTATTTTATTCTCGTTTTACATCAAGCTTAAAATTACAAAAATACAGTCGTCATCTTCGACAGGTCTAATAGTAAATATGTACTATACATGTTTAACCCAATCATTTTCACTCTTCTAAGAATCATTACAGCAGCGTTTTACATATTTTGATACATGACGGTGTCCATGTGTAGCAATAGTTATTACTTCTTCGCGTCTCGAATTCCTGATACTGTAATATCTATATACGTAAAGTTATCGCTAATAGTATCAATTTCAGTTATGGCAGTTGTTGTTGAGATATTGGCGTTTGTGTGATTGTTGTTTCGGAGACGTTGATTTGTTTGTATTTGGTGTTGAGGTATTGGAATTTGCGATTTTTGTTAATAAGGAGACGTTGGTTTTTGTTGAGTTTGAGGCTGCGGTTGTTGTGCTAAAATTGTAATTTGTTTATTAACTTCCCTATCAAATTTTCCAAATACTAGATCACTATCTCTTGCCTGTGACCAATTAAAGATTAAAGTATACATCCATTTGTTATCAAACTCTTTATTAGCATATTTAGGTTTGAAAAATAAATTTCTATTTAAATAACCTCCTTCTACAGCACTAAATAAATTACCCATTTCAATCTTTGTAAATTCGTCAAGAGCTCCTACCTTACCTGTATCAGCCAATTTAACTATTTATATCTTTCTCTACTTCCTTTGCTGCCCCTATTTCAGCACGAACTGGTTCAATTCCTTGAAGTATTTCTTCCTCCCTACCAGCTATATCAACCGAAAGAGCTCGTAAAAGTCATTTTGTTTTCTTAGTTTTTTTCCTGCTATTTTGCCAGTAGCTATAGCAGTTTGTTCTAGCGTAGGACGAAGACTTACAGGAACTTCTGGAACTTTTTCGGTAGCCTTCGTAACAGGTTTAAATAATTGTTCTGAGCCCTCTGAAAACTCAACCTAAGATTTCCGTCGTTCTTGTAAATTTTTGTCTGACAGAATCACGGACTGAAAAATATTTCTTCATTGCTTATAATCTTTCTCGAGCTAATATAGCTGTATAAGATTTCATAACTGCTGCCATATTATTGATATATAATAAGGATCTAATTACAGCAGCAGTGAGTGTGCGACCACAAAGACATGTCATATGGGTAAATAAAAGCACACATACAAATTTTTAAAAAAAATGACAGGATAAAGTAACAAAATAAACCAACACAATTAGTTAATCTCGCTTAGTGGCTTTGGTTTGGTCTTTTGACGATCTATTTTTCGGTTTTGGTAGGAAACCTTTATGAAGTTCCAGCAAAATGGTCTGTTCACCCTCTTTGCCGCTAATTCCGAAAGCTGATAATACTGCATATGCAGCTGATGATAAAATTGGCTTTGTTAATAATGGTATTTTGTCATCATTTGATAGTGCCTCGTACATGATTGTTGGATGACATATTGAATCAATTCAGAAAGACGTCGTTGATGCTACAGCAGTAATAGGTTTAGCGATATATTCAGACGATTACACCAGAACAATAGGTTCATCAATGATGTTTGTTAAAGACACTTCTAACCATCCCGAACATAAAAACTTAAATATTGCTAATGTATGAAACGCTACAATGACTGCAGAAACAACTGCAGCAATATAGATGAATGAACATTTCAGCTTAGGGGTTGCAACACGTCAATCGATCTTAATTCGTATTCGTAGATTTTCATATGCAATTCAACTGTCCCATATCTTTGGAGTTTGTAGAAATGTTAAAAAAGTTGTTTTTTACTTTCGGAGCCAAGCATACTGCTATACTTTAAGAAAAGCTTCTGACAATGGAGCTATTTGGAGGGACGTTGGTGTTGCTAATGCTGCTAAATTAACATTATCAAAACTCTCATTGTGGATGCCGGTAATGAATCCAATAATTACTCAAGAACAAAGATTACTTTCTTTTATGGATCAAGGTGGTAACTCAGCATCACCATGGTTGACAGTGATCACATATATTGTTCAAAGTATTGTTATTGTTGTATTTACATGGCATATTGCATCACAATAAGGTGTTTCTGCACCACGTCATATTTTCATTGCTTTCCAAAGTTCAGTCAAATGAAATACTCAAGAACGGAAGCCATATGATGTTTGACACACTTAGAGTTCTGAGGGTTCCTTACAAAACAATTTCCAACTAGAACAATCTGACGATATTTTACTAAATTTGATCAAAACCATGTAGCTCGTTCATATCAGCGTTTGATGACATTTATGGATCGTGGTCACAAGATAGATACTGGTTTGCAAATGTCCAAGAATTTACAAATCAATACCCCATCTATTATTTGTCGATATAACATCTTGATTTAGCACGGCAAACTGTCATTTATATACGTTTTTGAGGTCGAGTAAATATAAATAATGTTGATATTCCTAATCATAGAGCAATCGCTGTCATACTCAGTGATACATTGATGTTACTTGCGTGTGTTGGTGGACGAATGAGAGTCATTGATGTCCCAGTAGTGAACATGTAAAAAAATAAATCATTATAGTATGTCATATACTCAAGTTAAAGTCACCTTTACTCCTCATTAGATAACACAATTATAATCAAATTAGCAAGTAAATGCGAAACAAAAATCACATTGAAGAAAGATAAAACTGCTAGTGGTGGTCTAAGCAAATTATGATTAACCAAGACTCAACTTAAATATTTTATTAAGTCTTTAGAATCAGAAACCGGAATCCAAACTTGTTCTAAAACATTTTCCGTACAATGTTATATTTATTAAATATTACATTGATCTGGTTTTTATAAATAGTGGCTTTGTGTTGAATCCAATTTTAAAATATCCTGATAGAACTTTGCTGGGCTTGGCAAAAAATAATGATAATCCATTCAGGGGAGTTGTGACAACAAGAGTTTTAAACATACATTGTGGTAGCCGTATTTTATGTATCCGTGGTACCAACTAGAAACGTACTACGTATCTTGGTAAATCTTCATGTCGATATAGCCATACATCTGAAGACGAATTATGACAACGATACCTTGAGATGTGACCTTCTATTTAGAAGCTGTAGCCATACCAAATTTTTTAACATGATTGTTGAAAGTCAGATCGGCACCATATTCATTTAAGACGAACGGATCATTTTAATAGGTCTTCTGATGAAAATCTCATGTCAATATGACTTTCCTTTTAAGTAGAGAGATACCAAGATTTCACGATGGCGGCCATATTGGATGTCAGTTTGGCACTATTTTTACATAGGGCTATGAATACATATTGAGAAGTCTTTTAGAGCAGATCACGTATTCATACAACCATTCATTTATGAGTAGTAATTACACAAATATTTTGAAGATTTCTGCCAAGGCGGCCATATTGCATATCATATCAATACCAGTTTATTTACAACCAACCAGCCATCATAATACGTCTTTCTGTCAAAACACCAAATTTATGTAACCATTCATTTAGAAATAGCGATAACAGGATTTTAAAAATGATTGATGTGGTGGAACAATTAAACGATATAATAAATGTGCATGTGTGTTTATATTACATTCCAATTGCAATCTTCCAAGTAGTTTAGCAGGAATGTTGATAGCAAACTTCTGCAAACGGACGGACTGCGAGAAAAGTACCATCACATAAGCGTATCTGGTCTATGACCGCTACAATTCACTAGATTCTATGCAGCCGCTATTTAAAAATGGATGTTGACAGCTGCAAAAATTGATTGTTAGGTATGGCGTTGTTGTCTTTAAGCAAATATAGAAAGGTAGCCTTACTATATTGTGTTGAAATATATTGAACGATTCAATGATTTCCATGCTATAATGCGGAGTTAATCCAGTTTGTCAATAGATATGGACAGACCAAGGAACCATGGCTGTAATATCCACATGAATTATTAAAGCATTGTAGTTGGCATAAAGGTTGAAAATATGCCGCGTTTCTATCATGAAAAGGCAAAAATCGATAAAGTATAATAGAATGTGAGTATTTTTCCGCAATTTATGCCATATTTATATGACAAGCTTTGTAAATTATTTGTATTTAAATAATATATATCTTTTCTCTCTTCATTATCCCGTATTGCTTTACTGTCACAATAACAATAAGTACGTAAATGGAAGACCGAGAGAATTTTCTGGGCTTGTTTTGAACCTAAAAGGGTCCTCAATACTAGTCAGAACTTTCAAAAGTGAGAAGAAAAAATACGATTCGGAGTATAGTGAGAATATAACAATAAAAACAATCTATGATAATGGTTCAAGTATAAGATAGGCTTTAATATGTAGGTCAACACATTTTTGTAACGATGTTTCACTGGGAGAATTTGGCGAAAACAGGCAGAATTGAGTGTCGATAGTTCTAAATTATAATATTTAAAAAAAAAGTCACCTTAATATTCCGTGTATGCACATTTTCTAGTCACATGTTGACAAAACTGTAAAAGTACTATTAAAACTTGTGATTTAGACCATCTGTTACCCATCGAGTTGAAAGCTAGTTTTTTTTAAAGGGGGTCCAATTTCTATTCATAGCTGATATTTACACTGTACGACACAATGATTCAGATTTATTCGAATATGTTTTTCCTAGTATTGCAAAGATGAAAGAGGAGCTCTCAACCAGCTAAGTAATTTTATATTACGGTAGCAGGCATTGAAACCATTTACTTTAATCATTCATGCATGACGTCATTATATCTTACTACACTGCAAGTATAGTTAAAATATATTGATGCACTTCAAGATGAGCCTGTAATGTTTTATCTGCTTGATCTCTGTAAAAAAAAACTAAGCTAAATGATGCTACTGCGTATGTAAATGTTCAGCTGCAAATTACAATCCAATGGCCCTTCAAAACCTAGGTAAAATTTAATAAGTGTAATCATGCAGATGCGAATAATGACTTGGCGGGCGTATGCAGATTTATTACTAAAAATGGAATGATTTTTATATAAAAGATCATCGTAACAAGCTTTGAGACAATGGCACTTACTATGAAATGCGTGTTGATTTATTTCAATGTAGACTATTTTGTTAAGTTGTCGTTTATATATAACAGTGTTGAATCATCTTTCCATTATTTTTGCATACCCACTTTTAATACTTGTGAGATACGGCCGCTTTTGAAGATGTTGTTAAGACATCTGGTGATAAACAAAGCCATAAGCTGTCCATAATGCTAACAATGTTCTGCGTTTATGTCAGGGTGGTCTGAAGCCATGTTTTGTTGATAGCTTCGTATTGCCGTACTTGTGTTTCTTCCAGTATAGGGAAGGGTTCTGATATAGTGCAACTTAAAGAAAGTATTCATTTGATACCAATTTCAGGTTGGAATCTTCATTATGTGGGGATGTTAACAGGTCCGGATGTCGTTTCCATTAATGTTATGTTTTCCGACAGTGTACTAATGTGTTAACTGTGTCTGTACACGATGGGTGTTCCTCTGCCTGTTTACCAGTCCGTAGAACGTATGATGACCAAATGCAGCTTCTACCATGATTTCGGTATAGAACGGCAGCTGATTTGGTTTCCTCCATGACACTTTCGAGATGGAATACAATTTGTAATAGGGTATAGCTGCCCTGACACTTTTGATGTAGGTCTAGATGATTAATATAGATGTTCCCTGTATATATTTCAGGTAGCAAGTTTTCCATCTTGTTCTGTTTGGCATAGTTCTTTTGCGATTTGCTTGCTTCTTCGTAGTTGTTAAGGATATATCTAAGCGATGATTTTAACAATGCATGATCAGATGTTTTAATTCGATCATTGTAATGAGTCTAATGTTTTACACTAAGTGACATCAAAGAGTGAAAACCAAAATGTTTTGTAAGATTCAACAATTTCTATTGAAAGTGAAAAATTAAAAATAACTTAGAAAATGGACGATGAAATCCTAATTGATTATTAATATTATATTATATATGACAAAGTAAGCATGAACGTGAGGACTAAAATAACACTTTGGCATTTTTGAAAACTCATTCAAAGACATACTCGATGAGATAAATGTTGTACATTCTTGACAACATGTACATCAGAATATTCAATACGTTTGGTACAGCAAGACGTTCAAAAGTATTTTAATTTATTAAGAACATTGCATATGTGTGAAATTATGATGTAATAATTTTGTTTTTTGTGATTTAAAGTGCCATACCAGTGTAGATAAAGCAAATAAAATTCAATATTATTTTAATAGAAATAACGTTTGAAAGCGGTATAAAAGCCCGATGGAAACATTAGCCATCATAACTGAGAACTACTCTGTTTTTGTTTCTAAAATAATACACATCGGATCAATTTTACCGCTCGGTAATTTTTGGTGTGTGTAGGTCGCCTGACGTCATAATTTGTACACAGATCGTACTTCCGTTTCTCTCCAAACATAAGCAAAGCACGTGCTACGTTATATACTACGTTGAACATTTTATTACAATCATGCCCAGCGTACATCGCGGAGGTACAGACAAGGGAAACGGGGTCAGGTGTGTTTGAGCAAATTGTGTGGATACAAATGATGATGGGTTTCCATGCATTTCTTCCCGAAAGACCGTCGTAGGTGGACAGATTTTGTAAACATCAAACGAGCAAACTAAGATGGTCAGACTGAGTTTCTACTCTCTGCTTCTTTTATTTCACACAAGAATGTTTCGCATATAGGTTTAAGGTTTAACCATATGGATAGGGCACTAAAGAAAATCAAACTCATTTTCGATGCTGTCTTTTATATCAACTGTGTGAAGGACATTTGCAGCCACACCCAGGTAACTACATATGCATCATCACCTTTAACACTAAAGCATTAGCTGTGTTGGCTTGAAATATTGTTACCATTAGAACAAGTAACTTGTCAAGTGTTACCGCCAAAGAAAATAAGAAGCGCCTATTCAAGGAGAGAAGCAGCATGGTGATATTTTACTGGCAAGTAATGTATTATTATACATATGATATTCAAGAAATATATCAGTCAAATTATCATTTCCATATGTACCTTGTGATCGTATATATATATATATATATATATATATATATATATATATATATATATATATATATATATATATATATCATTGTCGGACTCGTGTGAATCAGATTACATATAGACATTCACTAACGTGATGAGGTTTTTCCGCATCCCCAATTAATATAAATCTCTATATACTTTGATGACACATGATTGGCGTTTTCTTTTGTCAAATACTTTGTTGTGTGCCAGGAAATCGATAGTTATGTTTAGTACTTCAAACTGATCTAGATGAAAGTACATTAAAGAAATTGTATTCATGTATGTAAAATTGTTCTGCTTTTATAAAATATTTTCGTTATTCTAAGAGTGCAGATTGTATTGATAATAGACCAGTGATGAGAGATGCAATTCAGTTAGTCCGTCCCAATTACTTTCCGTTTGATACCAAACCGACAGCTTGAAACATTTTCCAATAAGGTCTATCAGCCAGCAATTGTAAGGAACCACTATCGTCACCAGTGAAAGACGACTTGTCACATAGTGACTCTGAGCCACCAACTTTCCATCAGTCATCAGATGACGATAATAGAATTGACGAACTGGAAAACAAGTAACGTAATCGTCCTATTATAGTATTTGCCTATTGGCTGAATTCACTAGCACAATGATGCAGAAAAATGCCAGGATAACTAATATAAATACTACTCTCTGCCCTTTATTGCAATGTAAAGATAAACAGCCGCTACCTGATTTGATTTGAATAATGTGCTTTAAGTGATTCGTCCCGAGGGCTCTTATCACTGTTTTATCCGTCAATGGACGGTTATTTAATTATCCTGAGGGTGGGAATGGAGCCACCACCCTGCATGCGTTTATGTGTTCAGGGAACACTATTTAATTAGGCCATCACATCTGAGTAACTATTGAGCTACTGCTGTGTGATTGTAGGGCCTTTACTATATGAGTGGGAATAGTTCCAGCACGCACTCATATTCATGCCATCCGTTGTTATTGGTTGTTAATGGACGTGCTAAGCACGTGTAGTTGCTTGGCAGGTTTGAGTAGGTAGTGGGCGAGGCGAAGGGCCTGGCTTGGTAGGCTGCTTTTCTGAGTCTATCTCCTATTTATATACTCTGTGCTGTTTATCTAGATTAGTTTTGAGTATACAGTGCTTTTTGTGATTTTCATTGAGAGTGAGTGTTCTGTGTGATATTTATTTGAGTTGTTGGTTTCTAATTTGTTCTGGGCAACATTGTGTTGCGGTGTCTGATGACCTTGGGCTTGGGTCACCTTATATTCGCTGTTTGGGGCCCTATTATTGACTTTAATTTCTACGTATGGTTATAGTTGCAGCCTTGTGCCGCAGGACCTGATAGTCTTGGAGTTTGTGACTACCTTATATGTTCTAAATTTTGGGGTCTTATCATAATTACTTTCTACTGTTTAGTTTTGTTTGCGACCTTGTGTCGCTGGGCCTGATAGTCTTTGGGTGTTTTTTTAGACTACCTTATATATCTAATTTGGGGTCCTATCCTATTTTCCTGTCTAGTTTTATGTGCACCGGTCTCGGTGCACTGATTTGTACTACTTACATTATCCTAGATTTGGTATAATGTGGATTTGCACTGTATACTTGATATAATTTCTAAGAGGAGTTCAGAAGTAAGAGAGTATAGGAAGAGAGTAGGGAGTATGGTGTTTGTTTTTGACTTTTGATTGCTTGTTCTTACTGCCTACTTTTTGTTGTTTTGATGGCGTTCCATTGTACTACTTTTTGTGTGTTATAACCATTTTTAACCATTATTATGATGTTTTGAGTTCAGGTTGGTGTGGCTTATTTTATTTCCTACGTTTTTTCCTCAATTTGAGGTCAGGTGTGTGGTTTGGTCAACTAGATGATGACTAGTGGGTCCTTGCCGCAAATAGCAGGGGCCGTTAAGCGACACGTCAAGGGTTTTTCACTGTCATACCCAGAGGACCGCCCCCCGGTCCGGACCTTGAGGTTTGGTGACCAAGCGACAACATATGGGCCTTTGCCGCAAATAGCAGGGGCCGTTAAGCGACACATCAAAGGTTGTCCATAGTTGCGCCCAGAAACCGCACCATGGTTCGAACCGTTGCTTAGCTCACCTGTCCTTAAGAGGTTGCTTGGTAATTTGTTTTTAGGGTCCTACACTTCCTGTCCCTTTCTTGGGGATTTTATTGTTGTTATGGTTTTCATATTTTATCTATTTTGTCTATGTTTTTTTTAAAAATTCTATCATATTTCTGTATGTCCCTGCTAGGTTTGTATTTGTTTTTTGTATAATTTCTGGGTATGTATAGGGGGCTTTAATTTCTAGTTGTTTTGATCTAAATTTGTCCCTTTCTTTTTTGGTTTTGGTACAATTGTTGAAGATATGATGGAGATCTTCAGGGGTGTTACAATTGTAGCAGTTTATGTTATGAGGAAAGGGTCCTATGTATTTTCCCATGCTGTTTGCCAGCCTGGTTTTTCCTATAGTTATTCTATTTATGATTGTTTGTTCTATAGGTAAGCCCTTGGGCGGTTTTATATTCCTATTTACTTCCTTAACTGTAGTGTACAACACTCTCCCTATGGTACTATTATCCCAATCATTTTGCCATTTTTTTATCTATTTGAGTATTTATTAGACTGTATAGTTCTGATGTACTATATTGTAGTGGCTCGAAATTTGGTTCACTTAGTTTTTCTTTGGCTAGTTTGTCTGCCATTTCGTTGCCTTTGATTTCAATGTGGGAGGGTATCCACATGAATTCTACAATAATATTTTCGTTATTGAGTTGTTTTAGTTTGGCATTTATTTGAATGAGAAAATCTTCCCTACATTTAGTGGTGTTTGTTTGAATTGAAGAGAGGACACTTAGCGAGTCACTAATAATCACTGTTTTATTGGGTTTGAATTCTTCAATCCACTGTAATGATTTTAGGATGGCCCAGAATTCAGCTGTATAAATAGAGCAGTAGTCTGTGAGACGTCTGCCTATTTGTACTTTATGCTCTGGTATGACCATTGCTGCAGCTGTTTTGTATGGATTAGTAATTTTGGATCCATCCGTGTATATTTTAGTATATTGATGGTACTGAGTGTTAATTATTTCTAAGGCTTCTATTTTTAGGTTGAATTCCTGATTTTGTTTGTTGCCTTTTTGAGTTAGGGAGGTGTTGACTTTAGATTGTACGTTATTCCAAGGTTCGTGTTCGTACACTATGTTAGGTTCTAATGGGAATAGTTCCACTGGTAATGTTGATTTTAATAGATGGACTTGCTTTCCCATGGGTAGTTTTTGTTTTAAGCTTTTCCTATATGGGATGTTGGTTTTATTTATAGCCAGAAGTGTGGGGTGCGTTTTGGGGTGGGTGGACAGTCGCGCTGCATACTTTAAAGTGAGTTCTTGCCGTCTCAGGTGTAGGGGCAATTCTCCCGTTATTGCATGCAGTTCGGCTGTCGAGGTGGAGTTGAGAGCTCCAGTGCTCTTTACTAGGGCTATTCTTTGGATTCTATCTAGTTTTTTTAGTTGAGTTTTTGTGGCTGATGAGTATATTTGGCAGCCGTAGTCTAGTTTTGATCTTATTAGTGCCCTATACAGCATTAGTGAGGTTTCCTGGTTAGCACCCCATTGTGTCCCTTTAAGACTTCTGATTAGGTTTAAGTCCTGATTACATCGTTTAACTAGGTCATCAATATGGTGTGCCCATGTTAGGTGTTGGTCGTAATACATACCCAGAAATTTAGCTACTTTTACAAATTTTATTTCCTTATTTTGTATGGTTAATTTTGGATATTGTATGTTTTTTCTATTTGGGGTGAACATTATAGCTACCGTTTTTTGGTGCGATAGTTTGAAACCCCATTTATTAGCCCAGTTTCCAATATTGTTTAGACTGGTTTGAATTTCATAGATGTTTTTGCGGCTAGAGGGGTTTCCTAGTCTCCATAGGCCGCCATCATCCGCAAATTGGGATAGTTCTACTTTGTTAGTTGCCAAATTTTTATCTAGATCATTTGTCATTATGTTGAAGAGGGTGGGGCTGAGTACACTTCCTTGTGGAGTCCCGTTTTCACTGGTGACGATAGTGGTTCCTTACAATTGCTGGCTGATAGACCTTATTGGAAAATGTTTCAAGCTGTCGGTTTGGTATCAAACGGAAAGTAATTGGGACGGACTAACTGAATTGCATCTCTCATCACTGGTCTATTATCAATACAATCTGCACTCTTAGAATAACGAAAATATTTTATAAAAGCAGAACAATTTTACATACATGAATACAATTTCTTTAATGTACTTTCATCTAGATCAGTTTGAAGTACTAAACATAACTATCGATTTCCTGGCACACAACAAAGTATTTGACAAAAGAAAACGCCAATCATGTGTCATCAAAGTATATAGAGATTTATATTAATTGGGGATGCGGAAAAACCTCATCACGTTAGTGAATGTCTATATGTAATCTGATTCACACGAGTCCGACAATGATATATATATATATATATATATATATATATATATATATATATATATATATATACGATCACAAGGTACATATGGAAATGATAATTTGACTGATATACTTCTTGAATATCATATGTATAATAATACATTACTTGCCAGTAAAATATCACCATGCTGCTTCTCTCCTTGAATAGGCGCTTCTTATTTTCTTTGGCGGTAACACTTGACAAGTTACTTGTTCTAATGGTGACAATATTTCAAGGCAACACAGCTAATGCTTTAGTGTTAAAGGTGATGATGCATATGTAGTTACCTGGGTGTGGCTGCAAATGTCCTTCACACAGTTGATATAAAAGACAGCATCGAAAATGAGTTTGATTTTCTTTAGTGCCCTATCCATATGGTTAAACCTTAAACCTATATGCGAAACATTCTTGTGTGAAATAAAAGAAGCAGAGAGTAGAAACTCAGTCTGACCATCTTAGTTTGCTCGTTTGATGTTTACAAAATCTGTCCACCTACGACGGTCTTTCGGGAAGAAATGCATGGAAACCCATCATCATTTGTATCCACACAATTTGCTCAAACACACCTGACCCCGTTTCCCTTGTCTGTACCTCCGCGATGTACGCTGGGCATGATTGTAATAAAATGTTCAACGTAGTATATAACGTAGCACGTGCTTTGCTTATGTTTGGAGAGAAACGGAAGTACGATCTGTGTACAAATTATGACGTCAGGCGACCTACACACACCAAAAATTACCGAGCGGTAAAATTGATCCGATGTGTATTATTTTAGAAACAAAAACAGAGTAGTTCTCAGTTATGATGGCTAATGTTTCCATCGGGCTTTTATACCGCTTTCAAACGTTATTTCTATTAAAATAATATTGAATTTTATTTGCTTTATCTACACTGGTATGGCACTTTAAATCACAAAAAACAAAATTATTACATCATAATTTCACACATATGCAATGTTCTTAATAAATTAAAATACTTTTGAACGTCTTGCTGTACCAAACGTATTGAATATTCTGATGTACATGTTGATTCTGTTGTTAATTATCTCATTCAAAGACATACTCGATGAGATAAATGTTGTACATTCTTGACAACATGTCCTACACTTCCTGTCCCTTTCTTGGGGATTTTATTGTTGTTATGGTTTTCATATTTTATCTATTTTGTCTATGTTTTTTTTAAAAATTCTATCATATTTCTGTATGTCCCTGCTAGGTTTGTATTTGTTTTTTGTATAATTTCTGGGTATGTATAGGGGGCTTTAATTTCTAGTTGTTTTGATCTAAATTTGTCCCTTTCTTTTTTGGTTTTGGTACAATTGTTGAAGATATGATGGAGATCTTCAGGGGTGTTACAATTGTAGCAGTTTATGTTATGAGGAAAGGGTCCTATGTATTTTCCCATGCTGTTTGCCAGCCTGGTTTTTCCTATAGTTATTCTATTTATGATTGTTTGTTCTATAGGTAAGCCCTTGGGCGGTTTTATATTCCTATTTACTTCCTTAACTGTAGTGTACAACACTCTCCCTATGGTACTATTATCCCAATCATTTTGCCATTTTTTATCTATTTGAGTATTTATTAGACTGTATAGTTCTGATGTACTATATTGTAGTGGCTCGAAATTTGGTTCACTTAGTTTTTCTTTGGCTAGTTTGTCTGCCATTTCGTTGCCTTTGATTTCAATGTGGGAGGGTATCCACATGAATTCTACAATAATATTTTCGTTATTGAGTTGTTTTAGTTTGGCATTTATTTGAATGAGAAAATCTTCCCTACATTTAGTGGTGTTTGTTTGAATTGAAGAGAGGACACTTAGCGAGTCACTAATAATCACTGTTTTATTGGGTTTGAATTCTTCAATCCACTGTAATGATTTTAGGATGGCCCAGAATTCAGCTGTATAAATAGAGCAGTAGTCTGTGAGACGTCTGCCTATTTGTACTTTATGCTCTGGTATGACCATTGCTGCAGCTGTTTTGTATGGATTAGTAATTTTGGATCCATCCGTGTATATTTTAGTATATTGATGGTACTGAGTGTTAATTATTTCTAAGGCTTCTATTTTTAGGTTGAATTCCTGATTTTGTTTGTTGCCTTTTTGAGTTAGGGAGGTGTTGACTTTAGATTGTACGTTATTCCAAGGTTCGTGTTCGTACACTATGTTAGGTTCTAATGGGAATAGTTCCACTGGTAATGTTGATTTTAATAGATGGACTTGCTTTCCCATGGGTAGTTTTTGTTTTAAGCTTTTCCTATATGGGATGTTGGTTTTATTTATAGCCAGAAGTGTGGGGTGCGTTTTGGGGTGGGTGGACAGTCGCGCTGCATACTTTAAAGTGAGTTCTTGCCGTCTCAGGTGTAGGGGCAATTCTCCCGTTATTGCATGCAGTTCGGCTGTCGAGGTGGAGTTGAGAGCTCCAGTGCTCTTTACTAGGGCTATTCTTTGGATTCTATCTAGTTTTTTTAGTTGAGTTTTTGTGGCTGATGAGTATATTTGGCAGCCGTAGTCTAGTTTTGATCTTATTAGTGCCCTATACAGCATTAGTGAGGTTTCCTGGTTAGCACCCCATTGTGTCCCTTTAAGACTTCTGATTAGGTTTAAGTCCTGATTACATCGTTTAACTAGGTCATCAATATGGTGTGCCCATGTTAGGTGTTGGTCGTAATACATACCCAGAAATTTAGCTACTTTTACAAATTTTATTTCCTTATTTTGTATGGTTAATTTTGGATATTGTATGTTTTTTCTATTTGGGGTGAACATTATAGCTACCGTTTTTTGGTGCGATAGTTTGAAACCCCATTTATTAGCCCAGTTTCCAATATTGTTTAGACTGGTTTGAATTTCATAGATGTTTTTGCGGCTAGAGGGGTTTCCTAGTCTCCATAGGCCGCCATCATCCGCAAATTGGGATAGTTCTACTTTGTTAGTTGCCAAATTTTTATCTAGATCATTTGTCATTATGTTGAAGAGGGTGGGGCTGAGTACACTTCCTTGTGGAGTCCCGTTTTCAAGGGAGTGAGTCTCAGAGTATGTTGCCCCTACCCTAGTTGTTATAGTGCGGTTTGCTAAGAAGTCTTTGATAAAGTTAAACATTCGACCAGTAATGCCATAATCATTTAATTTGGCTATAAGGTCTTTGGTCCATACTAGGTCAAATGCTTTCTCGAGATCGAGAAATACCGCAATTAAGTTTCTGTTCGCTTTTTGTTTGGAGTAAAATGCTAGTTTTATAGCGGTTTCAAGTCTTATTAATTGATCTGTGGTGGAGCGTTTGTTTCTGAATCCACATTGATTTTCTGATAGTAGATTATGTTTAGTGAGGTGTGACTTGATTCTGTTGTTAATTATCGTTTCCATGATTTTGCATATGTTGTTCGTTAAAGATATTGGCCTATATGAGTTGATGTCATGTCTATCTTTATTGGGTTTTAGGATGGGTATAACTATCGCATGTTTCCATTTTTTTGGTAGCTTTCCTGTGTCCCATATTTTATTAAGGAATTTTATTATTTCGCTGACTATGTTATGTGGTAGTTGTTTATATACTATGTTCCCTATTTTATCTTCCCCAGGTGAGGTTTCCTTTTTGGTTTTTAGTGCTTGATCAAATTCATATTTTGTTATTTTGTTGTTTAAAGGGGATTCTTTAGGTTCTAGGTCTTTAAATATCTGCTTATTTGCTTTTTCTTCATTATTTCTGTGGTTTTGAAATTCTACAGTATGGTTGCTGTTATTGCTCATGCTTGTGAAGTGTTGAGCTAGTAAGTCGGCTTGTTCTTTATCATTGGAGGTGTTATTTATTTTAGGGGTGTTTGTGGTCTTTTTCCCCCTAATCCTTCTTATTTTATCCCATACTTTTTTAGAAGTTGTTTTGTTGTTTAGTGTACCACAGTATTCTTTCCAAGTTTCTGTTTTGGCATCTTTAATTAATTGTTTTAGTTTTCGATCGAGATCTTTATATTCCTGGAAGTGAGTAGTGACATTGGATCTTTTGAAATTGTTAAGTGCTCTAATTTTGGATCGTTTAGTTATTTTAATTTCTTCATTCCACCATGGTACACTGAGCTTTGCTGCCTTAAAATTACTGGTTGGAATGCTTTTTGTTGCAGCGTTGGATATTGCCTGAATTATGTTTTCGTAATATAGTTCAATGTCATCTGATTCGAACTGGGATGTGTTTTAGTTAATTAGTATTTCTTTAAATGATTCCCAGTCTGCTTTATTGTAGTTCCACCTGGGGAGTTTATTTTGCACTATTGGTTGCACCGTCATCTGCAGAGTGGTGATGATTAGGAAGTGGTCACTGCCCATGGGGTCAGATTGACCCACCTCCCATTCCGCCACTTGTGCCAGTTTTTGTGTGCATAGAGTGAGATCAATGGCGGTCAAGGTGCCGTTTGTCGGGTTTAATCGAGTTCCGGCTCCATCATTTAGTATAGTTAGGGTTGATGTATTGGCCCAGGCCTCAATCAACCTTCCCCTTTTGTCCGTCATTTCCCCCCCCCCCCA
The DNA here is from genome assembly GCA_030141615.1 of Unio pictorum. Taxonomy (NCBI): domain Eukaryota; kingdom Metazoa; phylum Mollusca; class Bivalvia; order Unionida; family Unionidae; genus Unio; species Unio pictorum. Next base: position 3,009,562 of record JARLTB010000051.1, on the reverse strand, counting down.
GCTTATTATGGGCATTAAAGTCGCCGCATATGACGGTGCGCTCACTAGTGATTAGGGTAGTTAGTGTTCTAAGTATTTCTTCTTGATTATGGGTGCTTGTCCCCGGGTCATAAATATTAATAATTTGTAAGTCATTATTTCCTATTTTGATTTTAATTGATTGTGCTTCTATGTGTGAATTACTTATTACCTCTGTTGTTATAGGTATTTGTTCTATTGTTGTTATGCTGTTATTTACATACATGACTAAGCCTCCCCCTGATCTTTCCTGTCGATGTTGGAAGTATCCTGGGGTGTAGCCCTGTATATTAGGCAATGTTTTATTTTTGTTATTTATCTTTGTTTCTTGGATGCAGAGGATATTAGGTTTTGTTTTGGAATTAATTAATTTTATTTTTAATTAATTTAAGTTATTGAATAGTCCTCTTGCATTCCATTGCCATATTGAAACATTTCCATTAGTTGTGTCAGCCATTTCTAATGGGTTCATTTGCTACAATTAGTGTTTTTAGTTGGTTTTGGGGTTTTTTGAGGGCGTTTTGTAATCCTTGGTTGTTGCTATTATTGTTTTGTTTTATTTTATCCATGATGGTTTCTATGGATTTTACTATCTTAATTACCTCGTTAGTTATTTCATTCCCTATATTACTTTCATTTTGTTGGTCTTTCCTATTTGTTCCATTTATGTTGCATTTTTTCCTAGCTGTCCTATAATCTACTTGATTTTTATCCATAGTATCTATAATTTGTTTTTCCCTGATTGTTGCGGGGCATATTGGGGATTTTGGTAAATGGGTTCCTTTGCATTGGGCACATTTTGGATTGACCCTTTGGCATTGTCCCTTATGTGGCCCCCCGCAGTTGTGACATTTGTATGGTTTCCTACATTTATTTGTAAAATGGCCCCAGTGTTTACAATTGGAGCAGAACCTAGGTTTGTTTTTGTAAGGTTCTGCTCTATATTTTGATCCTGTCGAGCCTATTTGGATTAGTTCTGGTAGGGGTGTTTCGGTCTCTATTACATTTACTGAGCATTTGGGCGACCTTTTTCCTATTTGATACGTTTTGGTGATATTGTTTCCCCCCTTTTTTAGTTCTTCGTTTAGTTTGTTATTGTCCCAGAGGGACATTTGCCCTGTTAAATGTATCTCATCAAAAGCCAGATCAATTCACATGTCAGCTAAAGGAATACGTTCCTTATCAACATCATTCTCAAAAGCTTTTCTTAAAAATATTTAATTTGGATCAACTTTCTGATCCAAACAAGACTTGTTAGTTACAAGATTAATCACAACTTTGTGTTCAGCTGGTCGTTGCCTAGTAATAAATGAATGCCCTCTATGGGTAAAACATAGACTGTCTCAACTGACATTAAGTCTCATGAAAACTTTACACAATAGAAAGGAATATTAACAAAACTGCACTCTACCCCCTGAAAAAGAACACTCTCATTAGAAGAAGACTTCTAAGAAAAAGGCAAATTACCTGAGAACAAAAGACTTCGAGAAGCTCATGTTGTTCTTACAACTTTAATAAGGGTAGGACTGGCCGAATCACATAAAAGTAATATAGAACTCTTCGATATAATGGTTCATAATTCACCATAATACATTCAGACTAGGGTTTTATTACACCCAAAACATGTATTGCGTTTACTACATGACATTGACCTGAACCTCTTATAAATTAGAGCATTTGGAATATGTCTGTCTTGATTTTAATGCATATGTTTCAATTTGTTGCAATCGGAAATAACGTGTCCTTTTTATTGCAATTGGTACACGTAGGAGGAGACAAGAATCTAGAATCAAGCTTCCGTATAGTTTGATTTTTAGAAGTTGTGCCAGCTTGACGTTTAGAATTGCATGTATTAGGCTGAAATGCTTTCCTTTAAAAACAAACTGTTGAGTAGAAGTATTATTTACAAATAGAACTTTATAAGTTAAAGAGTATTCATCAGCATCACGTGCATCAGTTTCCAAGGTTTCAATCCTGTACTCGTCAAGATAGTTATTGTCACTATGGGAAACGTTCTTAAACCCTTCAAGTAATAGACATTGTTTTCAGGTTTTCAACCTTCTTGGCTAAGCACCAGCTTTCAAATAACTGTTCTTTTTCTCTAGCAAAGTGGCATGAATTTGTCCAGCTTCTTGTTCATAGCTTCTGAATTTTTCCAGATAAGCTACAGGGACTAACTCATAACCCCTTAAACTTTATTCTTTAACCGTATCATAGTCACCTCTTTAGTGAACTGACAGTTAATTGTAAATATCACTAACGTTACCATCAATTAATTGTCAAGTTTTCCATACTCAAGGTAACGAAGAGTTTGTCGGCTTTGCCTTATCTGCCAAATCACCTACCCTTCAATATATATTCATTTAGGGTCAATAAAAGTAAAATACAGTGCAGCAATACAAACGTATTGTTTGGTTTAACACCATTTTTCAGCACATTGTATCACAGTAATACATATAATATGCATGTATGTAAAACAGTTATATTTCACTATTAAGACTGCCAATGAGATTCATATCACAACTTATATATTGTTGTCCAATTGTACTATTCCATACACAGGTATCCTTCTGTGATGTGTAAGGAGCCATACTCATAGAGTGGCGTATGGTTAGGAGAAACATGACCTTAGGAATTCACATCTTAGCACATACGAAAAGAAAGAAACAGTTTCTCTCTAAAAGGATCAAAATGTAATCTCTTAAACAATGAACAAAAATACTAAGTGTTCTGCAATATACAGATTTTATTTTCACATAGTTACATACATGCAGACAGGATGTAACTACGTTTATTTGCAGCCTCTATTGTCTGGTTTAGTTTTCAAAACATGCCTTATATATAATATTAGTGTGGATGAAAAATATAAGGAAATAGATCAACAATGGTTGATATCTACCTAACCTATTAATGCTGAGTGCCATGCGAGAACGTTTGTAGTACTATATTTACAATTCTTTGGTGTGACTAGGTCGGGTATTCGAACCCACGATCTCACGAATCAGAGGCGGACTCTCTAAATATATACGTCACCGGAGCGCTCAGAGATGTGAAAGATTTTAAATGGAAAGATAATCAACTTTTTTGCGCCCACCTGTACTGAAACGTTAATGACATTGAAAGTGATTGTATGTAGAATACAAGGTGATAGAATGTACAATAGCCCAATCTGTTCAGAAGTTGAACATAATCGTAATGCTGTATAAACCTTTCCTAAATCTTGACTTGAACAAAATCACATTAAATATATACAACACCATGCAAATAGGTAGTGATGGAATTCATCATATATAAAGATAAATATGACAATACGAGGGAACGTTTGAAACGACAAAACTTAATGTTTTCTATTCCAATTCTTTTTCAGGGTACTCACTCTGTAAGAATAATATAATAACATAAACAAAAAATAGCAGAGACTTAGAAGATATTTACCTCATTAGTATCAATAAAGATGTAACATGAAAAACACCAAATCATTTGTCATTATAATTGTAACCAATATTTGTTCAAGTAATATGATCACGTAATGCTGCGGTAACATATCGCTTATTGCATTGTAGAATAAATTCCGTGAGTAACCATATACGACATCGTTTGCAAACCAACCATCTCTATAGGAGTTTTTGTCGATAACATAGACGAAAATAGATTTGTATTCATAAAGGAGTAGCATGACATGATATATTTATATATATATATATATATATATATATTGGTGTGTGTGTGTGCTTTTCGACTTCATAAAATAATAATAATAATAATAATAATAATAATAATAATAATAATAATAATAATGAATGGTATCATTATTGTGTTTTAAATCTGCATTGTTGTTTCTCACAGCAGATTTAAAACGTACAAGGACAAGCATGCTTCTTCTTAGATTCTACAGGTTGATGATATATTTCGCTTTCCTCAAAGACTTCATCTTTGTAGATTTACTCTCTGGTCAGGAGGACAGGATCTCAGTTTCGCAGCAATGTCCCAACATGTATGACCCATTTACAGGGACACGTTCACGACAAACTGTCAATGATGTCAATACCCTTTAAATAGACATATATACTTGTTGATGGTAGATTAGGATTTGTTAGTTTCAAATTATATGCTTATGCATAGTCATTTGTATAGTTCATTTTAATGGGCTCTTTTGATATTTCAATAAAACTATTCTTCAGTATTTTCTCACACATTCTTTTACAATATTGATTGCTGAGTAGGCAGAAATGGCGTTATCCTTGAAAGAGTCATGGACTGAAAAGCATGTCTGATCTAGAGAATTTGTTGGAGAGAGTGATATTTTTAATTTAACTGTTTATTGATAAGATAATTCATCTCATCCCTCGTCTTCTGAAACGGATGGACGACTTTCCTAGACAAACACAAACATACAATTTTACTTAAACTTTTGAGTCTGTAATAAAACTTTAACAATGTATAGTTACGTATAAAGCTTACGAAACTGAAATACAAGTGTTACCTACTGACTTTGTTCGACAGATTTAATTTAACAGTTTAATGATAGGATAATTCATATAATGCCTCTACACACACACACACACACACACACACACACACACACACTTTTAACATAACTATTGACCCTGTAATAAAACTTTAAAATGTATAGTGACTTTTAATTAACCTGTAGAACACATCTTAATTGTACAAAAATAATTAAGAACTTATTTGCTTTTTCTCCCTTTGAATATTACTCTGTCCACTCAAAGCATTATTTTATCGAGATGTTTTTATCATTCGGTTTTTTTGCTCATCATGAATTCCTGACCTGGACCAGTGCTCTACAAAGGTAAATTTCCTTTGCTTTGTGTTTTAAAATATTCGTTTTGAGATCCTGGACTTGCGCGATAACAAGTGGTGACACAGTTTATAAGATACCTTACCAGTTAGAACATACTTGCAGCTTCCTTCCAAGAGCATGGAATTGGTGGTACACTTGCGCCTCTTCTATCATTTTACGGAAGAAAAGTTCTGAATTTCTGAGAATGCAGGCTTAAAAAGGTCTACAGTTTCCTTCACTGAAAGATGAAAAGTATACTCAATCTCTTTTGCATGAGCCTTAAATATAGAACGGTGCCACTACCATTGACAAATTGCTGGCAGTCAGAATCATCTGCCAAAAATAAGAAATCATATATATCCTTTCAATTTTTGATCCCAATTAAAAGGTAAGGTAAATTTAAAAAGTACATGGAAACCAAAGTGCCACAAAATATCACATGAACTCTGTTAGAAAACATTGTTTCAAATTTTCCGTAGTATGTTATATTTATTAAAAATTACATTCATCTGGTTTTTATAATAGTGGCTTTGTCTTGAAGCCTACTATAAAATATACCAATAAATATTTTATGTGCTTGGCATACAAATCTGAGATAAAGATAATCCATTCAGGGGAGTTGTTAAAACAAGAGTTTTAAACAGACATTGTGGTAGCCATATTTGATGTAACCGTGGCACCAACTAGGAACGTACGACGTGTTTTGGTAAATCTCTATGTTGAAATAGTCATACATATGGAGACGAATTATGACAACAATATTTAAAAATATGAATTCCAAATTTTTAACACGATTCTTGAAAGTCAGATCGACACCATCTTCATTTAAGACGAAAATATCAATTTAAAGGGTCTTCCGATGAAAATCTCATGTTAATATGACTTTCTTTTTAAGTAGAGTGATAAAATGATTTCACGATGGCGGCCATATTTGATGTCAGTTTGGCACCATTTTACATAGGGCTATGAACACATACTAAGACGTATTTTAGTGCAGACTCTGTATTCATCAACCATCCATTCATGTGTAGTAATGATACAAATATGTAGAAGATTTCTGTCAAGGCGGCCATATTAGACATAAGCTATAAGCGCTTTACAACATATATAATGATATGACCACACTACAGAAAAACAAATAACATAAACCATGAAATTGGAAAACATAAAAAAAATCCTGAAAACATATAAGATACAAAACATTATTAGGTCTCTAAGTTTGTTCCTGCAGTCGAAACAGGTGAGTTTTAAGATCAGTCATTAAAGGGACCACTGTCTCTTTGTGTCTAATTTCAATGTCCAATTATGCAAAAGAACGTTGTCCATATGACTTAATTTTCATAGTGGGAACAATGAGTATACGACTGTCAGAAGAGGAGCGTAAGTATATTGCTGTTGTATACACATGGGTGAGGCCGGATAGGTATGTAAGAATGGAGTCTGTCAGTGAAACATAGCACAGAGAACAAAATTTGTGTTTGATTCTGTATCGACATGACAGCCAGTGTAGGGTACAGAGCAGTGGTGTGGTATGCTCTGATCGAGATACTCTAAAGATGATTCGAGCAGCTGTGTTTTGAACTTTTTGAAGTTTCTGAAGTAGATATTGAGACGAACCTGATATAGTTGAGGTACAATAGTCCAGTCTTGAAAGTACTAATGAAAACACGTGTTTTAGTGGCATCAACTGAAAGATATTTACGAATGGAACTGATATGTGTCTCAGCTCAAGATATACAGCCTTGCATATGTTCATGACATGTTGGTGCAATGTGAAAGTACTGGTTAGAGTAAGACCTAGGTTTCGTACTGACTGTGTGAATTTAATGTTGATGTTGCTGATATTTATTGTCTGAGGAAAGGATGTGAATGATAAAGTCTTTGTGTTGTGATCAGAATGGCCTCAGCTTTATCATTATTCATCTGCAGCTTGTTACATGTCATCCATGATTTCACATCAGAAATGCACCTCTCTATTCCATATATGGTAGCATCAACTTCAGTTGGGTGGCTAGACTTGTATATTTGGGTGTCATCAGCGTACAATTGGTGAGACACTGGGTGATGATCTATGACACTTGAGAGCGGCTGAGTGTATAAAATGAAGTGAACAGGTCAAAGAATAGACCCTTTGGACCACCACAACATAGATAATCTGGGCTGGACTGCATTCCCTTTGCAGATACAATTTGTGTCCTGTTGACTAAGTAGGACTTGAACAACTGTAAGGCTATATTCTGAATGCCAAATACATGTTGGCGACGGTGAAGTAAAATATCATGTTCTAATGTGTCATAATGTTGCACAAAAATCCAGGAGGGTGAGGACTGTAATCTTTCCACTATCCAAGGCAGAGAGAATGTCATTAAATACTTTCAGATGAGTAGTTTCAGTACTGTAGCAAGGGCGATATACAGACTGTACATTACTAAAAAGACTGTTTGAATTCAAATGAGATACATGTTGGGTTAGAACAACTTTTTCTAAGATTTTTTATATGAATGGGAGATTAGAAACTGGGCGGTAGTTCTTTAAATCGTTATGGTCAAGTGTTGGTTTCGTCAGCAGAGGCTTCACGATAGCAGTTTTGAAAAATGATGGGACTTCCACCAATGAGGAAGAGATATATATTAATTACATCAGTTAGAGATGGCAATATTGGGTGTAGCACTCAAGTAGCAGTGATATTTAAATCGAATCAAGTTCACAAGACTTTGGTGCACTCTTCATCATGATTGTCCGTGCTAAATCAACAGAGACCGGTTCAAATGTTCCTAAAGTTTGTCACTGAAATTCTGTATCATAATTGTATGGTGACGAGTCAAATGAAATTGCATTGTCAAGAGAAACTCTAATGGTTTGTACTTTGTCACGGAAGAAATTTGCAAATAGGTCCGGAAGGTCTACTGGAGAGATGGTAGTTGGAAGTGGTGTACATTTGTTCCTTGACATTAGTTTGCTAGTTATCTCGAAGAGCTCTTTGCAATTGGAACTTTCTGTGATCTTAGTACTGTAGTAGGATTAATGTGCTAAATGGACTATATTTTGTGATGTTTTTCTTAGCAGCTTCATAGATTTGTTTAAAACCTCTCTGCTTTTCGGCGATGTCTTGTAGCAGTGCGAAGCTGGTCCCTAACACTGCTATACCATGGAGAACACTTTGTTATTGATACTCTGCATTTGGTTGCTGGGGCATGTTTTTCAAGCAATGAACGCAGACAGTTATCGCGTGTTTTATGCTGTAGTATGCAAGTAAGTTGTTAGGTTTTCTTGGATGTCACACATTTATTTGGTTCTATATATCATACGGAGGTTTCTTTTAGTAAAAATAAAGGTGGAGGGTTAAGGACGGATACGTCGAGATAGCATATAATGCAGAAGTGATATGATGCAAGTTCGTGGGATACAAGGGTGGATTGCAGAATATTATCATCAGATCTATAAAGAAACCATACTAAAAGTGATTAAGGTTATGGGTGGGTTGGTTAACCGACTGTTTAAGGTTGAAAACATGAATGTAATCTATACGTTTTGACGTGTATGGGTTTCCAGGACGGTCAAAGTGAAAGTTGAAATCTCCAAGAATAATTAGGTTGCCACTTATCAAATTTCCATACTGCAGAAGATTCGGAAACTGCTCCAAAAAGAGGGATTCAGTCAGCTTGTTTTTTCTACTAGGAGAAGGGCGGTAGAGACACAAAAAATGATCTGACCATTGTTCCACTGGGAGTGTTGTTTAGACTAGTTCAAACGATGTGTGGCAGAAATTGAAGGTTGTGTTGTACTTAAGGCATTGTCATACCATTAATACCACTGTTGTTTAAAACCAACCAGCCATCATAAGACGTCATTCAGTACAAACACAAAATTTATATTTATAAAACGTTTATTTAGGAATAGCGATAACAGGGTTTTAAAGATGATTTATGTGATGGACGTTATATTTCATCTCTTTCATTATGGCAAAACTAAACGATATAATAAACGTACATGTGTGTGTGTGTATATAACATTCCAATAGCAATCTTCCAAGTAGGTTAGGTGAATATTGATAGCAAACTTCTGCAAACGGACGGACTGAGAGAAAGTACCATCACATACGTGCATCTGGTCTATGAACACTACAATTCACTCGATTCTATGCAGCCTCTATTTAGAAAAGGAGGTTGACAGCTGCAAATATTGCTTGTTAGTTATGGCGTTGTTGTCTTTAAGCAAATATAGAAAGGCAGCCTTACTATATTGTGTTGAAACATATTGAACAATTCAGTTATTTCCATGCTATAATGCGGAGTTAATCCAGTTTGTCCACCAATGAATCATTGTCAAGGAACAATTGCGTAATCTTCACGTGATTTATAAAAGCATTGTAGCTGACACAAAAGTTGACGATACGGCGCGTTTCTATCATGAATGGGCAAAAATAGATCAAGTATGAAAGAAGGTATGTATATTTATGGAGAATTCTTTATTTCACTAGGTTATTTCATGTTTATATGCCAAGGCTTAGCAATTTGTTTTTAAAAATAATATAAATCTTTCCTTTCTTATTTACCACGTATTTCTTTACTATCACAATACGAATAAGGTTCATGCATGGAAGACCGAGATAATGTTCTGGGGTTGTTTTGGACCCTAACGGGTCCTCAATACAAATCAAATTCAACACTGTTACATAAGAACGACAACATCAAAAATAGTATTATTGAAATAAATCGACACGCAATTCATTGTAGTTGTTTCGAGGCTGGATTGGATGATCTATTTTATATAGAATCATTCCGTTTACTATTAATAAATCTGTTATATTTATAATTCGCATCTGCCTGTTTACACTTAATACATTTTTACTAGGTTTTGAAAGGTTGTTGGCGACATTTTGGCGTGTATTATATTGATAGCAATGCAAGTTATGACCGCCGGGCCAATCCAGGGAGAGGAAAAGTAGTCATATGGATATAAGGCTTGGAGTTAGGTAGCAAAATATTGGTATATAATATATTTTTGAATAACTATGGGAATTTTTTTTAAAAAAAACATGCTGTCATTGGTGGGTAGACTATCTTGGCGGTTTCACTGGACTTTCTGAATTGAAAGTATATGTTAGGACGATGACGGTAAATGACAAAAATTTGATTTTGAAAATTTACTATCTGGTTATGATGAAGAGATCTTGATAGTTTCCCAGCAATGTCCTAACATATAAGTCCAAAGAAGATGGAAACTTATAAGACTAATGTTAATGATGTCAATGCCCTTTATATATATAGTCATTTGTTTATTTCATTGTAAAGTGCCCATGTCTTACTTCAACAAAACTATTCGACACTATTTTCTCAGTCGTTTTTCGGCAGTACTAAAAGCTGGATGGACAGGAAAGACATTATCCTGGAAAGCTTCTTAAATTGAAATGCAACTATTATATACATAATTGTTTGTCAGATTGATATGTGAATTTAACTTTCTCGTGGTAAAATAATTCACATAATCTCTCCTCTTCTACAATGGACGGAAACCACAACCGCCGAAACAGATAAAACGTTCACTTATAATATTAGCTCTTTATTAAAATATTACAAATGTATAGCTACTTTTAATTAACCTGACCTAATAATAATAATCATAAAATAATTGAGATTGTATCTGCATTTTCTGCCCCTGAACAGTACGTGGTCTATTTTTATACATTGCTTAGTCAAATGATGGTGGAATAGAGATGTGTTTACATTTGTTAGTCAGGAGAGTATTATCCTGTAATGATAGTCTATCCATATATATTTGGGCACATTAACAGGTATCAACAATCTACATTGTTGATTCCACTTTTGCTAATGCTTGCATATGAGGAGTTATCTTGAAAATGCATTGAAATTTTAAAACGCTGGGTTTTACCAATTGGATTTCGGGTGAAGAGGTCATGGATAATATTTCACTCTGCTTTGACATTCACCTGTGAATGCGATATAAAGGTGATATAACTATAAATGACGGTAAATTTGAATTATAACATCCATTGCGGTTCGTGCCTATGTGAAAGGGCACAACAAAAGCTACACATTGACACCGGTAATGTAGCTGATGTAATAATATACAACTGGCTGTGTGGAATTAGTGGCTATTTTGTTTCTATGAAAATATGTTGGAAAGGAAATGAAAGCATTTTAAATGAGAGGTTTGTTTAACAGACACATAATACGATTTTATTTCACTCTTTCATTTAAACAAAACCCTTTTAAAAACAATATCTTTATTCAGCAGATTATACCTGGGTATAGTGGACAGATGACAACGAAATAATCAATTTTGTGAATATTAAACGTATAGAAGAAGAGTACAAAAAACTGATGATTTATTCTTTAAATAACTATTAATCTATAACACAGCACTCACCTCGTACCATTCACATTGCTCTCTGATTACAACTTGTATTTAAATGAATCAATTAATGCGTACACGATAGTAATTAACCAGCTTGGCAAAATTGCACCTCAACACATACATGACTCGATCAGTGACGTTGTGACTCAGATCCATATCTGATTCAAACCACACAACAACCATATAGTTTCATAAATCTGCACTCTCGCTCAGGTCAGTCCTGACAATTACGTGATAGACAGATCTTAAAAAAATTATTGAAAGTCATTCTTTTAACCTCTAAACCTATAATTGCAGTTAAGGAACATGGCGGTTGATATGTATCAACGAGAGATATGTGACTTTGTTCGTCCAAAGTAAATGTTTTTTCCATTATTTCAAAGGTCAGACAAAATTTTAAAACACACCGTATTAGCTCCTGTTTAAATCAAAGTTGCATTTTAATACTGTCCACCTATAAGAGTTATTGAACAACGGTGCTCAGACATTATTTTAATTTTTGCATATTTTGCAGTGAATTCTTTGGAAAGAAGAATAGTGTGGATTTGTCAATGTAACCTCGGCGATATATTCATCGCACTGGTCAGTTTTCATTGAGCTGTCCTCCAACATGTCACATGGCCATTCTGCAGGTAATGTTCCGTTTTTTGTAATCTTCACGAACGTTTTGTAGCTTTGCAAGATTGGGTTGCTGAAACCGATATACAGATATATATCTTTTCCCACTACTTTAAACTTCCATCCACCACGTACACCCGCAAAATAAGATGTGCTGGCTAAATAATAAACAGAGCCTGAATGAGGTACAACGTCACGTGGGAGCTCATTGATCCGGAACATTCCTCCGCTGAAATAGTAGCAGTCGATAAAAGTAAGTGCCTCCGCAGTTTTGTTGTCTATGCATATCTCTAGAGACCTAAAGCATTCTTGGAAGTCCTTCATTTCTGTTGGAGAGAGGTCAGGAACATACAGTTGTAGATACCTGGCCATGCTTGCTTGTTTAATCTGAAAGTAATAATGTAAAACTGGCATGATGCAAAGGTTTGATGCAACTGTGTTTACTAACTTAAATGTAATTTCAAGTTTTTGTAATGCACTCTAAACTTGTTTAAAACGTACGATATCTCAGATAAAATATAATGATATTGTACGGTTATGCATTGTCTATCACCTAGATCCGCATTCCTAGAGTTTTGCATAGCTGTCAAGCATATTGATTTCTATTAAATATGATATATACTTAAGTACGTTCATTTATGTTCATTCTTGTTTTCGTGGATAAGGAATTTTATAGAATAAATATATCTTACTGTTTGACTTAAAATGATGAGACAAATTGCATTTATTCACTCGCAAATTAATATTCACATGGTCTGCATGTGTTGGTACTTTTCCGGGGAAAACAACTGATCATTATCGTTCGAATAACTTTGCCCATTCCTATACTTAAATGACACTATTGTCCATTTACTACAGTTTAATAGGTGTACCGATTCCGTTATCTCAACAAGAAACATACTGTACTTAATTAATATGAAGACCATAAAGTTAGACAACACGGACGTTCAGTAACTTTGAACAGGTAAATAAATCCCGATTTCAATTTCAGTTTCAGACTTTATAGCCAACATCAGACGAAAGTGAAATTATGGTGCAAATTTTCAATTTTTTTACGTCATTGAAGGTCACTTTATACAAATGTCAAAAAATCAAAATTTTAGCATTGCAGAAAATCGTAACAGTAACAGAAGTATATCATAGCGGCAAAAATGGGATCTGTTTTTCGTTTGCTTCTCTTTTCGCCCCATTCTGCGTCAATATTATTAAAGTGTGTGTGTGTATATATATATATATATATATATATATATATATATATATATATATATATATACTACAGCGAAAAATTCAGAAATGTTACAATTAATTTTGACAAGAACATTCAAAATTGAAATCCTATATATAATACTGTCAACTATGTAATGTGCCATATTAATGAATGTTTTCATCTTAAGAGTAATACATTTATGTTTTTGGTGAAAACGCACCTTTTTGGGCAAATTTATACATTGAACATTACTGGGGGGGGGGGGGGGGCTCATAACATAGCTATCGGATACGATTTTCTTCAGATCGTTCCGAAAGCTTCGAAATGGGACAATGCTGTAGGACAGCGACATTTAAAAAGTTATATCCAACATATAATTATTCAAAAGTGTGATCATTTTATTTTGTATTTTGTCAAATTATTGTCTGTTTTTGTTCCGCAAATAAAGCCATTGTATGACTTTGCTTATTTATTTTGTTTATTTTTACATTCACGTGCAAATTATGTAGCAATGGTAGGCATGCAGTCTCTCTCGGTAACAATCAACATTCACGATTTCATCATTGTGTTCAAAAAATGAGTAAGAGTTTTCAGGAAGTTAATCGCTGATAAAACACCTGTTAATATTATTTAATCCAGGATTTTCTTTGAAAAACTATTACCACTTGTTGTAGGATAAAATGGATATGAGAAACAGCAAATTTCGGATAGAAACAAGCCACCTACATTCCGTCATTGACACTTTGCACGATTCATGTGGAAAAAAAACTTTATAAATAAGCTAATACTTGTATGGGTGGTATTCATTGAAGCTTGTGTTAGGTTTTTCGTATGTCACCTCCTCGTAATTATATATTTTTACAGTGTTGGCATCTTTTAACATCTCTTCATCCTGATGAAAAGACAGTCAGACAAAAGTACAGAAGTGGACAGGAGTGAGATGAGAAATATATAAATTTCATATAATGTTTTCAAAGAAACATATATCATTTGACTCGTTGATTACTTTCCATGCGTTATCGCTCCAAAATATAACTGTTATGATACGGGGCATATGTTAGAGTGAACCGTATCCACGTATAAGAATGTATTTACAAGTCTGATGTGTGTGTGTGTGTGTGTATGTGTGTCTGTGTGATGTGGATTTGTAACGTAGTTTAAACACTGTTATCCATATTGCTACTATATTGTGGCAGCTGATAGTAATCTGTAGCACTGGGGTATAATGCAGCAGACATACAGCATGATGTCCCACCCAGTCACATTATCCTGACACCTGGCCGACTAGTTCTAACACAACCCTCTTAATGCTAACACCACCTAACGAGACAGCTGTTAGTACCATTTGTATAAGTTTTTTGCATGACTCAGACATGGTTCGAACCCGCGACCTACCACATCCGAGGCGGACGCTCTAACCACTAGGCCACCGACACATGTGATACATTAACAGTTTGCAATTCTTATGTATATACATTCAAACTCCCTTTGATTAAACATGACTCACTTTGGTGTTACGACTCTTGGTTTAAAATTAAGTAACAGAAAGAAGTGAAACTAATAATGTATGTACATCTGCAAGTTAATTATTTCCCCACAATACAAAGTCAAAATTCCTGAAACACAGCATTTTCAATTAAATCCCAAATAATTCCAAATGTATTATCACAGGTCCAAATGGCTTAAATATTTTTACGAACAGCAATGATTCAATGCCTAATGCCTTTGAATGAGTCCAAAATTAATTCCAAAATAATTTGTTAATCCAACGTCAATGACCACTTAGTAATTCCAGTAAGTTAAATAAATAATTGCTTTTAAATAACAATACAACTGTTAAGGTTTCCCAAAGACGGATATTAAGACATGAATGAATTATTTGTTTAACTAGGTCCCTATTTATTTTTTACATTTTCCCTTGACCTAGTTGTGAGTATTTCTTATTGAAAATTTCAATCAAATTGTAATTAGTCTGTTTCTAGAATATATTATGGTCATAAAGCTATGTCAACGTCTTATTTACAACTTATAATAATGGACAAAAGTTTCTTATGTAAACATGATGGTTACAAAAAGCCATTATCTTCCAGCACATTCTACAATCATGTTAAACATTAAGGACACAATAAACGTATGCATCATAATGTGGGATGTTTTGGCGCATGTGACCAGAAATATGATTCAACCTAAACCACCATTCAAATGTTTTGTCACCTAGGATCAGTTGAATTCAAAACTCTTTGTCGGTTTATTTCATTTAAACCAAGTTTCTAAACAACAATTAAAAATATATATTATCTTCAGGTCACAATGCCAAAACACACTGTGTAACAGATAAGAACGCGAATTGTGTACTTGTTTTATTAAATTTGTTTCTGAAAGCTGTTGATATAGAAAACACCGCCAACTTTTAACACGATATAAGTAACTTTTAACATTTGAATTGTAAAATCAAACGCGTTTATTTGAAGAAAAACACGAAATATATCAGTTTTCTACTTTAGAAAAGCAAAATTAGCATGTTGGAAGGCAATAAAAATGGTTCTGGTGCGTTAGACTGTCTTATTTGATATTGTTTTGATGTTCAATCATAAACATTCTAGATACAAAGTGTCGCGGAAATATGCGCCTGAACTGAAGTTGAATATATGGAGTTGAAATGACTACACTGACTTGAGAAACTGTGCCAGGCACCGCTCATCTTCTACATACCATAATATGGCACCTTATTTTTATAAGACAAACGCTCTCGTAATGACAAAAAAGGAAGCTCAGAGTAGCTGCGCAACTCTATGGCCGAACATACTCTATTATTGTACAACTCTGGAACATGCCGCTGTATGCCCAAAATTGCATGTTTCAGAATGAGTTCAGACGTATTTAGTTCGCAAAAACACGATCAGGTCACGCAAGTCTCGCACATGCACAGAAGGAGGCGAGCATCGAACTGAGAAGCACGTGTCCAAAGGAATGCGAGAAAGTTGATAAAAGCAAAAGCGTAATCACAGAATACATGTGATTAGTAGATAATTTCAAACTTGGTTCTACAATGTGGCTGCCGAACACTTTACCAAAATTTAGGTTGGACATGTATATTGTCTTAGACTTTCTAGCTTGAATCTTACATGTAGTTCTTTTTAACAGTCCCTCTTTAAACTGACCATTTGTACAATCATTTAGTAAGTTAAAATATTTTATACTTTTGGAGAAAATGAATTAGCATGTAGACATGTTCTACGAGGCGGTAGCAGTGTACACTTTATTGTACATTGAAAAGAATCCAATCCATAAACTCTATATAAGTACAGTACAGTGCAGGCCTATTCGTTTGTAACGTTAATACTGTTAAAAAGTAAATAAAGATGGAGTAAATTAAATTTTCTTAAATGTATTTTATATTTAATCTTTTTCTATGCATAATAGCAATCGTTATTGTCGGATGAAAATGTATGCGTGTGAAAACGTACATTGTAACTGCAAATGCTGTAGAAATTGCAGACTATCTGTATATGGATGTATAGGAGACGGATTTATCAAACAGTGGACCATACAACTCGTGAAAGTTAGTTTGTAGGCATCAACGTCACTTTGCTCAACGGTGATATCGTGAAAAGTCATAGCAAATGTAGTCTGTTGAAATTTATTTGTGCAGCATGACTGCTGATAAATAATATGGAGTATGAAGTTGTAAAATGTAATATTTATTTCGCAAATTCCAAAACCAGCACATGTTCAGCGGTCATTTGTCGGCATTATATAGAACAATATTAGCGTAATTAATGGATAATAGTTTCATTCATATGTTGAATAACATAATTTGACAAATAGGCATGAAGCATAACAAGTTTTACCCTTTCATAAAACCTGGGGCTGACAACCGTATTTTCTTAAGATAGTCCTTTCACGAATTCATCTTTGTGAGATGATGTAAATTCAAAATTGTTGACGGCCAAATATTTAATTTCAAGTGATTGTAAATTTTGTTTCCTGCTTATGCTGCCGCTGATAGCCATCGCAATCATAACGTTTTCACAGAACAATAGACGTGTTCTGAAACAGATGACTCACGTTTCATCAATAAATTAATACGACAGTCTTATCAGCAAGAAATAACCTTCTATGTGCTAGGATGTATATTGAGAAGTTATATTTGTATTGGCACAATATAGAACATATAGGTTAATTTCGTGTTGTTAAAATTTGCGTCGTGTTTTACTGATGAAGTCGCATACGCTTATGGTTCCATACGCTGACAAAGTTTTGGAAAATGCACCAATTTAATAGATTTCATTGCTCTTATTTACCTTCTAGTATCAAGGGTGCGTTGGGTTTAATGAAGATTGGACCATTTTGATGAAAGGTGTATAATGTTATTAAAGTTGCTGCCAAAGGGCAACTTTGTGGGGCCAAGGAAATGAACGTTTGTTTAAGCAACGAAACACTAAAGCTCGACTCCAAACACCATACACATGTAGAATAGAACAAACTAACAACAAACGTTGAAATACGCATGATGACTTTTGTAGCAATAAAAAACCATAAGCCCGGGACTTTGCATTTTTTGGCGACTTTGACGACGTGTCAACATAAGTGATAATAATATAAGTGGGTAGTTCCCGTTGAGAGAACAATATCTATTTGAGAGAAATGTTTTGGTTACAAAATGGAACCTTGTGAATCACGTTTTTCGTGTGAAAGTAGTCGACAACTGCCAAGGTTTTATTGCTTAAATGAAAGCTTAGTTTTGATAACCTTTGAACTCGATTGTCGTTTTAATACTCTTCAACGCATCACGTGGGTTGTTTAGAATTGCCCCAGAGAAACGGATTCATATGAATGAGAAACATTACAATGCTCAATTTTGAATAGATTCCAATGGTTAGCGGGAAGACTTATAAGTCTTAAATGCTAGCGATCGCCCGACTTACGTCCATATTAGACGTACGAGTCTAAGAAAGAAGCTTCTTGCCAAAGGACATGCTCAAGACATGCTCAAGACGACAGCTCACCAGTAGTGTTTGCCTGAGTTATACGTATATGAAGAGGAGACTATCTGCAAGAAGTCTGCTATGCTATTTATTAATACCCTGTATGTATGCAAAAATAATTTTTCATTTATGAATGGATTGTTTATTATTCTCAAAAACTGCAAAATATTTAATAAGCTCTGAGAAGCTAATGTGTCTACTAATATCTAACAGCAGCCTGATCTAAATCACCAACAATCGATATTGAATCACCAATAAGTGATGCATAACCCTTCAATTGGAATGGTTCGTAAACTTCTATAACTAAATCAGACATAGTAAGATAGCACCAAGAAAGGTATATGTTTCAATACAGGTCCGTGAATTTTACCTTTTAGAAACAAGTAGCATTTGCAGCTGTTCTGTTATACTTTTGTTGCCAATATTTCATTCTTTAGCAATCAAAACTAACGTGCCGTTTCCTCCTACAATTAGTGTAATTGGCAGGAAATTAATATTTCTGATCCGATTTATCAGAAATTTGATTTTGCACATTTATATCAATTTGAGACATCTAGTACCCAAACGAGACTGAAATGGTTTCTTAACAAGATCCCGTTGGGAGAAATGTTTTTTTTCTTTTTTTTACAGATTGAAACATGCATTCTCTAAAGCTTCAATCCCTTTCTCATCATGGAAAGTTGTAATGTCACTACTGATTTTATTAAACAACTTTTCAATGCTTATGTATATTTGCATTAGCACTTCTTCTAACTGAAATGAAAGCTTTCATAACTCAATCTCCATCTTTGAAAGACCTGAACTAAAAGACTCTCGATTCAATGAGACGTTTTCTTTTCATTTATTATTTTATAAGGTTATGTTGATTATTTCTGGACCCCAATTCCATGCTTTTCAAGAAAGATAACCTTTTATTTTCTTAACGTTCTCTTCCTCCTCTTTGTTTCATGGTCTTATGACAGAATGACTAAAAGAAAAGGTTTAAAACCTGGATAGGATATACAATGCAATACTCTAATTTGATGCAATGGTGAAAACTTATGGGTTTCATTATTAATTTCCAAGCTGTAAAATCAAGATAGCAGTAAATGCTAACATTTCAAACACAAAACGAACATATCAGAACCCAATCGTTTTAAATATCCAAATCTCTTAAATCACAAAATTTCGAAAATATTTAAGTACATTCGAATCTTGAAAATATAAAGATGTTGTTAAAATTCCTAGACAGCATACCATTAATCCTCAAATCTCCTACGACAGTCCACCGATTAATCGTGTTATGTGTAAGGACTTGTACATAAGTAAAGACAAGGTAAACCCAACAAACAGTACATTTTTAAACATGAATTTATTCAAATAAAGTCTAAAGTCAAACAAGGTGAAAGAATTGAAATCAACATAAAGTGCATGCATTCTAGTTCAAAGATCTACAAGTTACAATTAAAATTGAATTTTTTCATTCACAAAGAACGCAGATTAATTGTTTAATTGTTACACAGATTGTAGGTGTTAATACTGTAAAAGAAATAAATAACCAATCACACAGCCATTCAGATATAAAAATAAAAATACAATACATGAATTTGATTCACAATAAGTTGTAAATGAGAACTGTGATCTAAATCTTTTCCGGTGAATAATCAAAACAACTGTCGATCACAGTCCAAATACATTTGCCATATATATATATATATATATATATATATATATATATATATATATATATATATATATATATATATATATATATATGTATATTGTTAGTGTATTATAAGATCTATTAATCTATTGAGAGAGAGAGAGAGAGAGACAGATAGACAAACAGAGAGAAGCACTCAACTTTATACAACGATTTGTTCCTCTAAAAAAGACTATACACGTAGAGCGAACACAAGAATACAACATGTCTGATAAGGCAGTTTTCTATATTTTTAGACGAAATCATATCTCTCGCTTCTAAAGAAGAACAAAATGACTTCACACGTTAGTTATCATCCATAGAAAAATCAAATTTAAGAGTACAACTGTCGGTGGAAGCAGATAACAGACTATTGTCCGGATGAATTGCAGAAAACGCAATGCCAGTAGTTAAGACACCACATACAATGAGCGATGAATGTAAGAGAGTCGTTGAACTTCAGACATATAGATGTAAACAGATTTTGTCTTGATGAAATATAAAATATATCTTCCGAACTACAATACACGTATTCATCATACTTTCTTTGCCAAGGCGAATGTCGTCAGCATGCTATAGTACTTAAGCATAATTGACAAGTACGATGTATGTCACTAAGGTAAAGTACTTGATACGTAGGTATTGTGCCTGCAAGGTACAGTACATAAGAGTGTCAGATTTTAAGTTACTTGCCTGCAAGGAAATGTGCATAATTATGTTTAATACATAAATGGTATGTGGTTGTGTTTTGATAGGCACATCCAAGCTACGAGTTCCATTTACAAGAAAGTTTATTGTATAAATCCAGTCTGAATAAAAAAATTATATGAACAAGCACTGCAATGAAGCAATATAGTATACATATATTTACTCAACATCTATTACAAAATAGCATATGCAAAGCTTATTTTCACACATAAATCAACTGCCAATCCCGTTGTTAAAGTCATCAATGCCACTCACGCATCGAGCAATGTTGTGCTGACACAAGTTACCGAATTTGATGCAACATACATTATTCGTAACGAATGCAGACAACACTGAGTAATAAAATTACGATTTTTGTTTCTAATATCAAGTTTATAAAATATATAATTTGACTCGTTAATTATTTTATATGTTATCCCTCAAACTATAAATGTTTTATCATGGCGCTTATACCTGTGCCAGATCTTCATATTTATCATTTTTATGTCTGGAAAAAAGATATATTATGAATGTGTCGAACTGTATTCGTAGATTTTGGAAACCTCAGCATTCGTTCGCAGTTCTATCAACATGACATCACGATATGCACAAGAACAATTTGTGACCATTCTTGTGGAACAAGATAACAATTTTCTACTTGACTTTTTAAAGGAAAGACATTCAAACTCTCATGGGCTAAAAATACTTCAGCTTGCGGCTTGTTGTGGCGCTTGTACAAGACCAGAAATATGACTCAACCTAAAACACCACTCATACGTTTTGCTGACCTAGGTTCAGCTGAATTAGAATCCTGGATTATTTTCTATCTATTTACTTTAAGGTTCAAAATAACAATTAAACAATATATAATCTTCTGATCACAACCCCAAAACACATCGTTCAGCTGATATGGATGAGTGTGCAGTGTTTCCTAAAATTTGTTTCTGCTCAAATTTCTTCATATTAAACATCGATGGGAAAACGACTTAGAAACAACAGTGTCCAAACGTCAGGACTGGATCCAACGGATGTTGCCATAAATGCATTATAACACTGAGCCGCAAATGCGAACCTGAACCGCCTCGAAAGTTGCTATAACCTTGGCTAAATATATGCACTTAGACCCCTCGCTACCCTTAGTTGTTCTGACAGGAACAAAAATATGCTCAACTGTACTTCCACACAATGTCTGCTAAACCTCATCGTAGCCCTAAACAAACAACCAATAACATATTATATTGCTTGTGTGGTTAGACTTACTGTCACATCACGTTTAGAATATTATTTCGACCGAGCTCGTTTCACAACTTGCTTCTTGCATTGTATCAGCATTTTGGAATATTCTCTTCCATTTGGAATCTCGATCTAGGACGACTTGGCTCCTATATTTGAACGACTAATATAGTTGCTGATTTTATGCCGCCATTATAGCAATACAGCCAGTAGTAACATACTACCTATTTATGTCTTAATTATTGATTTAGATTAAAGCTTCCTACTTTAAGCCCCACTCATAAATATTAGGTACAAGCACGCCTGAACGAAAGAGTCATGTCGGATATAATGTTTAATCTATCTAGATCCTAACCAGCAAAAGCTTTGTTATTATACTATTTAGTGACCCATATTGCAAAATCATAACAGTGATCATTATGGAACCTACCGTCAGTGAATTGAAAAACGCACAAACAGTTACCAGATTTTCAGCGTCTACAAATAAAATTTGTTAATGCTCCGGTACCGTATCTGTGCTGAACTAAGTTATGCTAATTGTTTTATCTCCGAAACTATCCGTTACAGCTAAGTATTTGTATTGAGGACATGTCGTGCTATTGCAAGGAGTTCTGAGTGGACATATCTTCACGAATATATTACAAGTGACACTAAACACACCGGTTATTATTAATTCCGATTAGTGCCCATGTGTTTAATCATTTGTCATTTTGGTAATTGAAACACGCGATCTTTCCAGCTGTGGAGGGAGGTCTGTTAAGAGGAGAAAACAGACCATTTTCGAGAATCACCTGATAATCTGATTCTTTAAAGTAATAAACATATGTATGTGTGCCTATTGCGACCACAACCATTTCCACTCCAATTTAAATGATTTAATCTTGGATTCAAGCCATCGCCGCTGGCAAGAACCCAATAGTCTCCAAGGTTGGCCTTGTAGCTTTTAGATCCCTTTTTGACACGTTGGAAGCGACAAATCTGCGCTTCCCATCCCCAATAAAAATTATATTCTAAGTTGATTTTGCAACCAGTTAGAACTTGTGCTGGATGCAGGATTTTCTTGTATTACATAACAAATAGACTATCTTCCGTTTCGTAATATATGGAACTAATGAAGCTGCCGAATTGATGTTCTTATTTAAATAAATACCAGTGTAACGTCAACAGTTTTATTTTTACATTGACTGATATACTCAAAGTACAAGCACAAGCTGCTTCACAATATATTTTTTATGTTCTGTTCTTTCTCGCCGCTGAATTTAAAGTTTAAAAAAATCTTTAGAAATATTTACAATAAGGGAGTTTAATTCCTCAAATATAAATAATATTTCACCAGATTGATATTCAAACCGATCCTTATAATGTGTAGCATGTTTAAAAAGCCTTGCTTTAGTGAAGTCATTATTACGGTTCAACATATATGCAGGCTCGAATTAACTTTGTTTGGAGATAATAAGCACCAGTCCTGAGACACGATTCTCAGTTATATCTAAACTTTAAATCCTGATAAAACTATACAAACTCCGGATTTATTACAAGCAGGACTCCCGAATCCTGGGAAACAATAACAATATTAATTCAATGAATTTGCAAATTGTCTATTCTCCACCCACTCACCCGGAAAAGATGAAAAACACCAGATTTTTCCCCCAATGGGTACCTACTTTCAGTGTATTTATTAATCGTATACACGATCAACAGACATAAATAAACAAAAACGTTAAATTCGATTAAAGAACATTCGTGCTTACCTATGGACTTCATAATTTATCTTTATGCGTATAATGCAAATATATGGTCAATTATGAATTATACAGCTCAAAAGCCAGATTGCATGTCCTCCAAGATATGGCAAAATGTTATCATTGATACAGAGTATAAATGTAGTTCAGACAATTGTTAAAATGGAACAACCAAAGAACTGATCCATCCGGAATACGCTCTTATAGACTCAGTTCACCTTTTAAACTCAACAATTCAGAAGATATGAACTGAAAACCTATTTTAAATGGAGCGATAAATACAAATAATCATCTCATAAAACCTATTACTCTACACGACACACCAACCTCATAAAATGAAGGAGTCATTATAAACTTGCAAACAAAGTTTAATTATAAAATCTTAAACGTGTCAGAAGTTATGGGTTAATACACACGGATGTAAACAAAGATATACGAGGTATATACAGACAGACATACATACTATCAGATAGATAGATAGATAAAACGAAGGAGTCATTATAAACATGCAAACAAATTTTAATTATAAATTTTAAACGTGTCAGAAGTTATGAGTTAACACACACTGATGTAAACAAACATATACGAGGTATATACAGACAGACATACATACTGGCAGATAGATAGATAGATAGATAGATAGATAGATAGATAGATAGATAGATAGATAGATAGATAGATAGATAGATGGATAGATAGATAGAAATACAGACAGACAGACAGATAGATAGATATATAGATAGATAGATAGATAGATAGATAGATAGAAAGATAGATAGATAGATAGATAGATAGATAGATAGATAGATATATAGATAGATAGATAGATAGATAGATAGATAGATAGATAGATAGATAGATAGATAGATAGATAGATGGATAAATAGATAGATAGATGTGACTCGGAATGTAAGGACTATGACCTTAACTCAATGCTGCTTTGATTCAATGTATTCGCTCCATCAAACAAATGAAACATTTTCCTCGTTGTGTTGATAGTACATTGGTGGTTTCTTTTACTACCTTTTGTGTGGATAGTATATTGTGTGGTTTGTAGGGATTTTTCTCTTCCCGTGTGCGGATAAAATATGGTTTGCAAACGTTCGCGTATTTGTGTTGATTGTGATTTTCTTCCCTCCCTTCTGTGTGGATAAAATATTGTGGTCTGTATTTCTGCTTCATGTGCGTAGGGAGAATATTTGTGGCTTGTCGTTTGGTTTGTATGTTGTCGTTTTTTGCTTCACGTGGGTGGGTAGAATATTTATGGTTGGTTTTGTCTCCATTCTGTGTGTTGATAGATTAAATGTGTTGTGTTTTTTCTCCTTCCCGTCTATGGATAGTATATTTACAGTTTATTTTCTCTCTACTATGTGCGGATAGTATATCTGTGGTTTTCTGTCACTCCCTCCTGTGCGTGCATGGTATATTTAGTGGTTACTTTTTCGAACTTCCCGTGAGTTATAGTCTATTTGTAGTTTGTTTTCTTTCCCATTCTTTGTGTGGATATTAAATCTTGTGGGATGTTTTTCTTTCTCCTACCCGATTGTAGATAGTATATTTGTGGTTTCTTATGCTCTCCTTCCCGTGTCTGGATAGTATATTTGTGGTTTGGTTTCTGCCCTATCTTGACGTTTAAGAAGATGTCAGTCAATTTGTTTAAGAATTTGAGACACGTTTGGTTTTGGTTGACTATGTCATCTAATTAAGGTGCGTTCTAGACGGCACACTCAATGGTACATCAAGGTCATTTGTAAAGCCGAGACTTGACCATCTAAAGAAAGACTTCTACTGGTTATTGGATCACGTCGTTATAACATTTCCGAGAGCATTAGTAGCGAAAACAGTATTTCAGAATGGCTGGCTTGACGGCTACAATGGATATAATTCAAAAGAATCTTTAACCTAGGAGCAATAAAGTTGTATAAAATGTTGTTCCGTGTAAATGCCACGCTGATATGACCATCCTTTTCGCATTATTAGCCATAACATTTCTTTTCAAAATGGCAGCTATGTTGTCAGACTTTGCTACTGACGCACCAACATTTTATTTTACTACTAGTCAGACATTATGAGACATCGAGAAAGGTCTTATGGTGATCTCATGATGTCGATCTGACTTTTCGTTCAGGATTCAAGCGATACGAATATTTTTCAGGAACTCTCATTTGTCTGGCTTATAGTACAACATGTCATCAGAAAAATCTTCATTAATAAATACGTATGGTTTAATTTCATTCCAATCATCCAAGCAGTTTCAAATCGAGATTACACAACTTCTGGTACCGGACCAACCGGCGAAAGTTGAAAGACCACAGTCAACTTACAGTAAAAAATTCAAAACATTGTTAACAGAAATAAATTTTAAATAAACTATCCAATAGTGACGTGGACAAAGGTTAAAAAACATAGCAAGTGTCTGTATTCGATGCATATATGTGAGGTGAGAATATTGTGATACATTGATTTCCAATTTCCAATACCTGCGTATGTAACGATATGTGCATCTCTCTCTCTCTCTCTCTCTCTCTCTCTCTCTCTCTCTCTCTCTCTCTCTATATATATATATATATATATATATATATATATATATATATATGAGTGTGTGTGTGTGTGTTCGTGTGTGTATGTGTCTGTCTGTATGATCATGTGTGTGTGACGTACAGTAGTATTTATATAATTGAAAATATAAGTACGATTCTTTTTGCTCTTGTTTCAAATATTTTTCACAGAAGGCATGTTTATAGTCTTCCTAATCGGACGAAAAGCTAGACTTGATTATACGGAATTGTATTACCTGTTTTACCTGTGTTGAAAAGATTTCACAATGTAGCACAATGAAGGCATTATGAGTTCTACCTGTGTTACCATGGAGCATACTTTCTATGTTTCTCTGACGGGAGTATTTGTTGTGAAATTGTTTATTGAAATGTGTGCTGAATGTTCACTTTCCTATTTCTGGCTTATGGTCGTTTTAGAAATGCATTACAGTATGCATATATCTTGTTCAATATCCCAGGTTTAATTAGTTTGCTAGGTCATTGGATTCCTTTATTCCGATATGAGAGATATTGTAAAAGGCACAAGGTGCACATATTGTGGTCACCGTAAATATGTTTCTATTTTCGCAACCACTACCGTCACGTTTATATTATACATCTGGACCTAGTGTAACTAAAAGGACCTTGATCCAATGATGCTGTTTTGCTTTGTTTTCTTACCTGCAACAAACTAACGAAACATTTTCTCAGCGGCGTTTAATTCCCCACACGTATCTAGCGTTTTATAAACCGAGATGATATAATCTGACCTATGGCATTTGATGTTGCATATCCATTACTACCTAGATTTTGTCTTTTGTTCAAGATTTTATGTATTATCTTAAACCAGGAAAATGAATAATTACTTAATTAATTGAATGTTTTAGGAACTCTAATGATACTGGTTTAGATTAATGTATTAGTTCTATTTCTATTTTTATCTCGATAGATATCAACAAATATTATGCTATACAGCTACTACATTTTAACATTGAATATACCAGTAGAAGACACCCCTGAGCGTAAATAATGCTCCATCAACGAGAAACAAGTCTAATATATTGAATGCCAAAACGTCGTTAAGACCCAGTGTCTTGATTATCACAAAACATAAAGTTATTTTATATATGAAACCTAGCACTGAAGAGAAACCATAACATGTATTAAAACTCATATATTTGATACTGATGATTACCATGTACCAGTCAACCATATACTTCATCAGGTCAGCTGAGATGGATAAAATAGATGCACACTAAATTGTCTTATAAGTTATATAAGGGTTATTAGAAATTACTACAGAATGTTGCAATCTAACCCGACAAAATGAAATTGTGATTATTTTCTTAACACCGAAAACCAATACTATCCTCCAACGAGTTTTCAATTAGACCATATAAATACAATGCTGCACATTTCATAAACGTATTAACAAATGATTAGATTTAACCGTGAATAAACCTGTGAGAGAATATGTTAAGATTTAGTATCCAATTTACTCCTTTTGGTCGTCTGTGTTTCTAACATCATTGAGAGAACAAGACGAACCACACATTATTATTACAATCGCAATAGGTAAAAATATGATGAATTTTATATTGTAAAATCGTATTGTGCTAATTCTCATAGCAGGATTATTGTCAAGAAACAACACGTTTCTGTCTGATTATTGCCTTGAATTCTTTATGTCATTCATATGGATTTTTCTTTCTGTGTTTTCTTAAAGTGGAGTTGTGTGATTGTGTGCACGTCTGGGTGTGTATGGAGGGAAGGGGGGCTGTATGGGGGGGCTGTACATAACAGTTTATGTAGGGAGGAGTACTTAACGGTTATGTATTGTTCGTTTCTTTCTGTTTGATTTCGTGCATACATCATCGAAGATATATACTAGGACCAGGGAGCTCGAGCCCACCTCAAAGAATTCTGTACGGCCTATCTTAAAGAAGGAAGGATCCATTCTAAAACATCAAAGCACGGAGAGCTGATCAATGGATCCGATCAAAGAAGTCTATACGGCTTAAGTTAGTGGAAGGCGCCATTTTGAATAATAAAGCTTTAAAGAAGGAAGGATCCATTTTGGAACATAAAAAAGCATCTCAATGATGGGCATGGCCTACCTTGATGGAAAAGTGTTTGCGGACGTCTGCTGGTTTAATTTTATGTACGAAAATTGTATCTCGACAGACTTAATAACAAAAAAGATAATCATACATCAACAACACCTCTACCTCTAATTGTCAGAGTAACAAATTCACAATTACCAGTCTGCGAAGCAACTTTTGGTGAAGGTCTTGGTAATGTTATTTAATGGTTATGTGCAAGAATGTCTCCCAAAATAGCACCAGTTGCAAAATAATATGAAAGCTAGTATTGTTTTTGGAGCAAGAGCTCCTGATGTGATTGGTAATGTTGCCAGTGAGGCCTTTACTGCAGAAATGGTAAGACTAACACAATTAGTACAACCAAAACTGCTTTCAGTAAAACTGTCAAGTACTGAAGTTGTGCCCCAAGCCGCATATAAAAAAATTAGCAGAGTTAATACATAAAGTATCTGATGAAGTAGACAGAATTAATAATGCAAATTTAATAGCAGGAAGCCGTTTGACACGGTTAGCGAGATTGCGATTTAGATCGAGAAATATATAATAAAATGTTCAAACGTATACCTGATACACCATTAGATATTGACGCACCGATTCTCAAAGATGAATCTCTACGTGATTATCAATTTTATTCTTATGACGCAATGCATTCAAATCAACGTGGAAGAATTGAACTTAAAGTTCAAGATACAAGCAAATATGTCTTATCCGATGAAGCATTTACTTCAGTAAAAGGAGAACGTGTAACAAATGTTGCTGATAATAAGATTGAATATATTCATATGGATGTGCACGTTTCCACAACAATGATAGGTTTAGCAAGATATTCTGTTGATTATACAAGATCAACCGGTCCATCAATGATGCCTGCAAAATATATTTCTGATAATGCTGACTATTTTCAGTATGCTAAATTACGGACAGCACATAATACTTCAGCTGATCCACAACCAATTGATTTTTAACATGAAAATAGATCAGCTGATACTTTTGATATTATAAAAGGTATTAGTGCTACATACAACTTAGGATATGCCATATGTGTATCAATGTTAAAAGTAGAACGTAGAAGATTTTCATGTGCAATTCCGCTGTCTCATATATTAATTTTGCACAAATGTTAGAAAGGTTATCTTTGGAGCTACACACAGTAGTGAATGTAAGAATAGGTGATGATAATTATATAATTATTGTGGATTCCGGTAATAACCCCATTGATCACTAACGAATATAAACTATTGTCATTTGTGGATACAGGTGGTAGATCATTACTATCATGGCTAACAACAGCAACAGATAGTATTCAAAATATTGGTCGAGGTTTATTTATTGGCATATAGCATCACAACAAGGTGTTTCTGCGCCACCACATATAGTTATTGTACTGTCAAATATGAATCAATTAAACTCGAAAACACTTACCCATATGATATTTGATAAATTCGATGTTACCGAGTTCTTGCTAAGAATAAACGACCAGCAACAACCAGATATGACTATAACATTAGCTTATACCACAAACCACCTTGCATGAGTTTATCGACGTTTGATGACGCTTATGAGACATTATCAGAATGTAGATCTTGATTTGACCAGACAAAATGTTGTTGATATACACTTCAAAGCTCTCGTAGGTGAAGTACCAGTTGATGGTTCCGAGAATCTTGCGCTTCAACTTAGTGCCAAATCGATGATACTTGAAAGTGTTGGTGGACGAATGAGCCTCGTCGATGTACCAGTAGAAATGTTGTATGACAGGGTATCTTAAAAGGTAAATTTAACAAGCACACTGATTGTATCGGTTTCTGTCTATATACAGTAGGAGAGAACTCTGATAGATCGTTTTTGCAAGTTGCATATACCATGAGAGGACATTTAGCTACGTATATCCATAATCGTATAGCTAAGGATGATGTCACACACGGAAATAAAGAACACAAATAAACAAATGCATCTTAATCATAATGACGACGAATAAAGCAAAATAATAACAAGTTGTGCAGTGAATTCTGTATAGAGCAGAACACAGACAAGTTTCGAGAATCACCTGATAATCTGATTCTTTAAAGTAATAAACATGTGTATGTGTGTCTATTGCGACCACAACCATTTCCTCTCCAATTTAAATGATTTCATCTTGGATTGCAGCAATCGCTGCTGGCATGCACCCAATAGTCTCCATGGTTGGCTTTGCAGCTTTTTAGATCCTTTTTGACACGTTTGAAACGACAAATCTGCGATCCCTATCCCCAATAAATAATATATTGTAAGTCGGTTTTCCATCGAATCAGAACTTGTGCTGGATGCAGGATTTTCTTGTATTACATAACAAAAAGACTATCTTCCGTTTCGTAATAATAGGAACTAATGAAGCTGCCGAATTGATGTTCTTCTTGAAATAAATAACAGTGTAAGGTCAACAGTTTTATTTTTCAATTGACTGATATACGCAAATTGCAAAAACAAGCTGTTTCTCAATGTATTTTATATGATCTGTTCGTTCTCAACGCTGAATTGGAAGTTTTAAAAAAATCTTCGAATCTTAGAAATATTTACACCAAGGTAATTAAATTCCTCAGACATAAATAATATTTTCACCAGAGTGATATTCAAACCGATTCGTATAATGTGTAGAAAATTTAAAAAGCCTTGTTTTAGTGAAGTCATTATTACGGTTCAACATATATGCATGTTCGAATGAAGTTTGTTTGGAGATAATAAGCACCAGTCCTCAGACACGATTCTCCGTTATGTCTAAACTTCAAATTCTGTTAAAACTATACAAACTCCGGACTTATTTCAAACAGGATTCCATATTTCTGGTAAACAATAAGAATATTAATTCATTAATTTGCAACTTGTCTATGTCACAGAATTAGGCGAAAATTGAACTGATTTTTGTTGTTCTTGAATTGTAAACGAAACTCACCATTTTCTTGATTTCGTCGTACACGCATTACCTGGGGTGATTAAGTGCTTTTCTCCAGGGTAAGCGGCGTGTAGCGATTTGCATGGGCTTGATGTTAATTTACATGGAATCCGGAACTTTAGTTTCACGTGGTGCACAATAAGCTCGATGTGATTTATGTTCACCTATAGAGAGTATATAAGGCTAAGGATTTCTCATTATTATTTACGGGAACCCAAATATCTAATCGAAGGATAGATTACCTCGTCTTGCAAATCTCCAGCCAAAGGGGTGAGTGTTAAAATTACATTTCGTTTTATTGTGAATTTTATTCAGATTATCATTTCGTATAATGATGCCTTTATTGCAATGAACGTGGAATATTTGGAATTACTAGTCACTTTTAGACTTTAAATACAATATCGTAATCTACGGCTTAGATTATTTTTGAGACAACTATTATTAGTCTGGTTTTGTTTATTATAGTTGATTCCGGAGATCTAATAACATCGTTGATTCCGTAGATCTGATTCAGTCTGATTCCGTCTGATTCCGTCGTTGATACCGTAGAAGTACATCACGGATAGCGCATCTAATAACATCGTTGATACCGTAGCTGCTAATAACATCGTTGATACCGTAGCTGTTAACACATCTGATACCATCTTTTGATAAACGTCTTTGATATCGTTTGATTTGTTGTGGGACATCTATTGTTTGTTCTGGAACATCTCTGTATAAATATCTGAATGTGCTTGTGCCGTTAATTTGTGCAAACGGAATTGAAGTATCTGTCTGTGTGTCGAACTGTCTGTTCGTCAATATCTGTGTAACGTGTAAATATCCGGAAAGCTAGAAGTCCGAGTGTCGGAGCTGTCTTAGAGTTGTAAAACGTCCGGGTAGACATCTAGGGGAGTGAGGAACCGTTGGTTCTGGTAGATGTTGTATGCTGTCTGAACGTATAACTGTGGTGGATCCGTGTAGGGTAACGTCCGATAATAGTATTGGTCAACCCTCGGTTCTCGGGGAAACTGGGAGACGATTCAACTGTTGCTGAATCGTGCGGTTATACAGGGGAGACACATAGGTGTATTGAAATTGTAATATAATTTAATACATTGTTGTATTTGCATGCTTATGTCAGATCGCAATAATATTTCAAGTGATCACATAGATATCAATAAAAGCTAGCAACTTGATTGAATACAAGTATATGATCGTGCTAGTTATCGCAATCCATCGTGCGATAGATAGTTTGTCGTTTGTGTTTATTTTTTTTCGTAAATCATTCTTGCATTTATTTAACTTTCGTAAAGGATTCTTGGATCTGTGTATAATCCAAGAGATCCCTTTACATCTAAGATTCCTTTTGTATTGTTATTTAATTTGTTCATGTATTGTGAATGGTTGTGAGTGTAATTGTGGGTTGAGTGCATGAATTATTGTGTTGTTACATTTGTATTTTTTTCATTTATAATTTATTACATAAATTTATATTTTCTTTCACAAATTGTGTTTGTATTGTTCATTTAATCCACCCTCCTCTCGGTAACCATTGTGTTACAATGGTGTCAGAAGTGGGATCGTTGGATTAAGTGAACTGTCAATCATTTTTGTGAAGGTATACATTTAATGTTTATATTCGAGCGTGACCTTCTGTTAAGATAATACTCTAGTTGGAGTTTATTTTTGTTTAGTTTACCTAGGTCCGTGTGTCCAGTATAAACGTGTTTAAAGTATTGGTTTGGTTATATATCTATATTCATATTACAATTGTCATTGTCATGTCATCCCTTAAGGACTTGGTTGCCTTAGGCAAAGAATTTGGATATGAAGGTGAAAGCTTAAGGAAATTTATTCAAGAAGAACAAGCCCGGGAAAGGGACGAAAGGGTAAGAGCAAGGGAATTAGAAAGGGAAGCCGAAGAAAGGAAAAGGGAATTACATAGGGAATTAGAAAAGGAAAAAGGGGAGGCCGAAGAAAGGAAACGGGCATTAGAAAGGGAATCCGAAGATAGGAAATGGGCCTTTGAGAGGGAAAAGATAGAATTTGAGAAGGAAAAGATAGGATTAGAGAAGGAAAAGATAGAATTAGAGAAGCAGGCCGAAAAAGACAGGATAGAATGGGAAAGGGAAGCGGAGGGAAGGCGAATAGAGTTAGATAAACTAGCTAAAGTAGAAATGTTAGAGTTAGAAAAACGAGCAAAACTAGAAATGTTCGAGTTAGAAGAATCAGCAAAGCAACGGGATCATGAGCGTAAGGTAGAATTAGCGACATCTGGAAGAGAACACGATTCTGCCACTAACAAATTAAGGGGCCCCAAATTACCTCCCTTTGACGATGAAAAAGATAACATAGATAGTTATCTTCATCGGTTTGAGCGGTATGCCGAAAACCAGAAGTGGAGTCAAAATGACTGGGCGCTGCATCTGAGTGCTTTATTAAAAGGTAAAGCACTGGATGTATACTCGCGACTTCCTAGGGACGATGTGTTCAAGTACGACGTCCTAAAGGAAGCACTTCTCAAAAGGTACGAGCTTACTGAACAGGGTTTCCGTAAAAAGTTCAGGTATAGCAAGCCCGATAAGGGAGAAACCTTTGGTCAGTTCACCGTCAGAATTGCGAACTATTTTGAGCGGTGGATTGAATGCGGCAAAGCGGTGAAGACGTTTGAAGGGTTGACTGATTTCTTGCTCAGAGATCAATTATTTAATACAGTTGGGCGAGAATTAGATCAATTTCTGAAGGAGAAAGTCTTCACGAACGTAAAAGATATGGCTAAGCAAGCCGATTTATTTGCCGAAGCTCATGGGGGAACCCAGAACGTGGTTTTAAAAGATTTTAAGTCTGGAAACCAGTCTGTAAGACCTATGCCTAGGGAGCCTGTAAAATCAGCTGAGGTAAAAAGGTCAGTTGGGAATCCAGTTTTTCAGTGTGTGCGGTGTTTCTTGTGTAATGCATTGGGTCATGTTCAAAAAGACTGTCCTAAAAGAAAGGCACTTATACATAAGGTAGCAGTGGCTATACAAAGTAAAGGTATAACTGATAACATCGTACAGGTAGAACCTTGTATTCATTCGCTTGGCACGTGTTTATTTCCTGAAGCGCGTGTACCAACCGCGAGAGGGTTTGTCAACGGTCGAGAAGTCGTGGTATTGCGTGACACTGGTTGTACGGGCGTAGTGATCAAACGTAGTCTCGTGCAGGATAACCAAATGCTCGGGTGGGAATCCCCATGTATGTTACTTGATCAGACGATGGGTCGCATTCCCGTAGCAAGGATCACAGTAAAAACACCTTTCTTAACGGGAACTGTTGATGCCCTTTGTATGGACAATCCTATTTACGATCTAACGATCGGTAATGTTGAAGGTTCCCGTCTTCCAACCATGGCCGATTTTAAAATACCTTTGGCTCAGGCAGTCGAAACGCGAGCGCAAACACGGCGAGAGAAAACCGCGTTTCGTAAATTAATAGTCCCTGAATCGATCTCAGGAATTTCGCGTGATGATTTCAAACAAGAGCAAGAACATGATGAATCCATCAGAACAATTGTTGAGAAAATCACGTCCGGCGCGATTAAACATTGCAAGCGTGGGGGTAGCTCTAGATTCGTACGCAAGAACGGATTAATTCATAGGGAGTTTAGCGCTCGGGAGGGTAAGAAGTATTGGCAAGTGGTCGTACCCCAGAGATATAGATCTCAAGTACTTAGGGTGGCGCATGAGTCAAGCATGGCAGGACACCTAGGTAAGGCTAAGACCACTAGCAGGGTAGTCGCTGAATTCTACTGGCCAGGTGTTAATGGCGATGTCACACGGTTCTGTAGGTCGTGCGACGTATGTCAGAAAACCGTCTGTAAGGGAAGGGTCACAAGGGTGCCCTTGGGACAGATGCCATTAATAGATACACCGTTTAAAAGAGTGGCAGTAGATATTGTAGGACCAATACACCCGGTTACCGAAAGAAAGAATCGGTATATACTTACTCTGGTTGACTACGCAACCAGATACCCTGAAGCCGTAGCGTTACCAACTATTGAAACGGAAAGGGTAGCTGAAGCATTAGTTGATATCTTCAGTAGGGTAGGGGTGCCAGAGGAAATCCTCACGGATTGTGGTGCCCAATTCACCTCTGACCTCATGGGTGAAATAAGTAGGCTGTTATCCATCAAACAGCTGAACACTACCCCATACCATCCGATGTGCAATGGACTGGTAGAGAAGTTTAATGGTACCCTGAAAAGCATGCTGCGAAAGATGTGCGCGGAACGTCCGCAAGACTGGGACCGTTATTTAAACGCTGTTCTGTTTGCGTACCGGGAAGTACCGCAGGAAAGTTTAGGGTTTTCACCCTTTGAACTGTTGTATGGTAGAACAGTTCGAGGCCCGATGCGGATACTACGCGAACTATGGACTGGTGATGTCGCGAACGAGGAAATAAAAACGACTTACCAGTACGTGTTAGATCTAAGAAATAAACTTGAGAGTACATGCCAGATGGCACGTGACGAATTGATTAAATCCGGGCGCAGATATGCCAAGTATTACAACCGCAGAGCGCGTAATAGGAAATTTCTTGTGGGAGATCAGGTGCTATTGCTTCTTCCAACGAGTTCGAATAAGTTATTAGTCCAGTGGAAAGGTCCATATGAAGTTAAAGAAGTAAAAGGTGACATGGACTATAAAATTGACATGGACGGTAATGTAAAGACATTCCATGCAAACATGCTCAAATTGTATATCAAGAGACAGAGCGACAATGTTGAAAAGGGGGTCTTAAATGTCGTTTGTACGGCAGTCGTAGACGATGATGAAGCTGATTCGAATATCGAGAGTGCCCTTGAATGTCCCTTGGGAGTTGCGGGGGAGGGGATAGATAAAGTCGATGTGAGTGCGGAGTTGACGAAAGACCAGCGTCAACAGATTAATGCGCTCTTGGCTAAACACTCGTATGTATTCACAGATAGACCAGGTTGTACAACTTTGTTGGACCTCAAAATTAAACTGAATACGTCTGACCCTATTCGAATCAAGGGATATCCGGTGCCATACAACGCACGTGAAGCTGTGGACGAAGAGGTGAGTAAAATGTTGGATCTGGGGGTGATTGAACCCTCCAACTCACCATATTCGTCACCAGTAGTGTTAGTAAGGAAAAAGGACGGGACGAACCGATTCTGTATCGATTTTCGGCAGTTGAATAAAATCACTGTGTTCGATGCAGAACCAATGCCAGATATGGAGGGTCTATTTGCAAAGTTGTCGGGAAACCGATGGATTTCCAAATTGGATCTGTCCAAGGGATATTGGCAGGTTCCCATTGTCCCAGAGTCCCGAACTTTGACGGCATTTGCGACCCAGAAAGGGTTGTATCAATTCAAAGTGATGCCTTTCGGGTTAGTTGGAGCCAGCGCCACTTGTTGTCGTTTGATGCGAAAGTTGCTGAAAGGTTTAACAAACGTTGATAGCTTTGTAGACGACATATTCGTGTACATGAATACTTGGAGTGAGCACGTGTCCGTACTGAGCGAGCTCTTCAATAGACTCCGCAGAGCGAACCTCACAGTGAGACCCACTAAATGCAGTATTGGGTATACAGATTTAGATTGTTTGGGTCATAGGGTCAGCGGTATGGGTCAGTTAAAACCTCATCCCAAGCAAATTGAAGCAATTAGA
The DNA here is from genome assembly GCA_030141615.1 of Unio pictorum. NCBI lineage: Eukaryota > Metazoa > Mollusca > Bivalvia > Unionida > Unionidae > Unio > Unio pictorum. The sequence goes on along the minus strand of JARLTB010000051.1, from coordinate 2,972,981 downwards.
GACGCACCAAAGCCAACCAATAAAACGCAGGTAAGATCATTTCTAGGTCTAGTAGGTTTTTACAGAAAGTTTATACCGAACTTTGCAGCCATTGCTAGCCCGCTGTCTGATTTGACCAAGAAGGGGCAACCAAACAAAGTTGAATGGGGACCGCCGCAAGATAAAGCATTTTGTACTCTGAAAGAGAAACTGGTTAGTGCACCTATATTGAAATTGCCAGATGTCAGCAAACCTTTTATTCTAAGAACAGACGCTTCTGAAACTGGGTTGGGGGCAGTTTTACTGCAAGAGCAAGACGACAGTAAGTTACCCGTAGCTTACTCGAGTAGAAAATTGCTACCCAGGGAGAAAAATTATTCCGTTATAGAAAAGGAATGTTTGGCCGTAGTATGGGGAATTGGGAAGTATCACGCATATCTATTTGGGAGAGATTTCGTTCTTGAGACTGATCACCAACCCCTACTGTATTTGAACAAGGCCAAGGTCGCTAACGCTCGGTTGATGCGTTGGGCGCTAACACTACAACCTTATCGTTTCCGTGTAGAAGCAATAAGGGGAGTTGAAAATATAGGCGCAGACTACTTGAGTAGGGCATGATGGGAAATTTGTATGAATTTGCCCAGTAATAAAATCCAGTTTGTAGTATAACCAGTGTAAATGTTGTAAGATATCATCAATAGTTATTTTTCTTCCATTCTGTGTTTTAAAAATGTGTACATTTTTATTCTTAGGGGGGAGGTATTGTCACAGAATTAGGCGAAAATTGAACTGATTTTTGTTGTTCTTGAATTGTAAACGAAACTCACCATTTTCTTGATTTCGTCGTACACGCATTACCTGGGGTGATTAAGTGCTTTTCTCCAGGGTAAGCGGCGTGTAGCGATTTGCATGGGCTTGATGTTAATTTACATGGAATCCGGAACTTTAGTTTCACGTGGTGCACAATAAGCTCGATGTGATTTATGTTCACCTATAGAGAGTATATAAGGCTAAGGATTTCTCATTATTATTTACGGGAACCCAAATATCTAATCGAAGGATAGATTACCTCGTCTTGCGAATCTCCAGCCAAAGGGGTGAGTGTTAAAATTACATTTCGTTTTATTGTGAATTTTATTCAGATTATCATTTCGTATAATGATGCCTTTATTGCAATGAACGTGGAATATTTGGAATTACTAGTCACTTTTAGACTTTAAATACAATATCGTAATCTACGGCTTAGATTATTTTTGAGACAACTATTATTAGTCTGGTTTTGTTTATTATAGTTGATTCCGGAGATCTAATAACATCGTTGATTCCGTAGATCTGATTCAGTCTGATTCCGTCTGATTCCGTCGTTGATACCGTAGAAGTACATCACGGATAGCGCATCTAATAACATCGTTGATACCGTAGCTGCTAATAACATCGTTGATACCGTAGCTGTTAACACATCTGATACCATCTTTTGATAAACGTCTTTGATATCGTTTGATTTGTTGTGGGACATCTATTGTTTGTTCTGGAACATCTCTGTATAAATATCTGAATGTGCTTGTGCCGTTAATTTGTGCAAACGGAATTGAAGTATCTGTCTGTGTGTCGAACTGTCTGTTCGTCAATATCTGTGTAACGTGTAAATATCCGGAAAGCTAGAAGTCCGAGTGTCGGAGCTGTCTTAGAGTTGTAAAACGTCCGGGTAGACATCTAGGGGAGTGAGGAACCGTTGGTTCTGGTAGATGTTGTATGCTGTCTGAACGTATAACTGTGGTGGATCCGTGTAGGGTAACGTCCGATAATAGTATTGGTCAACCCTCGGTTCTCGGGGAAACTGGGAGACGATTCAACTGTTGCTGAATCGTGCGGTTATACAGGGGAGACACATAGGTGTATTGAAATTGTAATATAATTTAATACATTGTTGTATTTGCATGCTTATGTCAGATCGCAATAATATTTCAAGTGATCACATAGATATCAATAAAAGCTAGCAACTTGATTGAATACAAGTATATGATCGTGCTAGTTATCGCAATCCATCGTGCGATAGATAGTTTGTCGTTTGTGTTTATTTTTTTTCGTAAATCATTCTTGCATTTATTTAACTTTCGTAAAGGATTCTTGGATCTGTGTATAATCCAAGAGATCCCTTTACATCTAAGATTCCTTTTGTATTGTTATTTAATTTGTTCATGTATTGTGAATGGTTGTGAGTGTAATTGTGGGTTGAGTGCATGAATTATTGTGTTGTTACATTTGTATTTTTTTCATTTATAATTTATTACATAAATTTATATTTTCTTTCACAAATTGTGTTTGTATTGTTCATTTAATCCACCCTCCTCTCGGTAACAATTCTGTTACAGTCTATTTCCCACCCACTCACGGGAAAAGATGAAAAAAACACCAGATTTCCCCCTAATAAGTACCTACTTTCAGTGTATTTATTAGTCGCATACACGTTCAACAGACAGAAACAAAAGCGATTAGTTCTTCCTCATGGATTTGAAAATTTCTATTTATGCGTATAAAGCAAATATATGGTCAATTATTAAATATACAGATCAAAAGCCAGATTGCATGTCCTGAGAGATATGGCAAAATGTCATCATTGATACAGAGGGGATAAATGTAGTTCAGACAACTGTTAAAATGGAACAATCTAAGAACTGATCCATTTGGAATACGCTCTTAAAAGACTCAGTTCACCGTTTATCCTCAACAATTCAGAAGATATGAACTAAAAACCTATGTTAAAGGGAGCGATAAATAAAAAATAATCATCTCATAAAACTATCATTCTACACGACACACCAACCTCATGAAACGAACGAGTCACAATAAACGTGCAAAGTTTAATTATGAAATTTGAAACGTATCAGACTTTATAAGTTAACACACCCAGATGTAAAGAAGCATACGAAGAGTCCCCAAGTGGCCGAATGGTCTAAAGCGCACACCTTAGCGGATAACTGCCATCTCACTTCTGTCTGCGTGGGTTCGACTCCCATATTTGGTCAATGTGGGTATGTCAGAAAGATTGCCAGTAGCTTCTCTTGGGTCGGTGGTTCTTTCCGGGCCGCCATTTATAGCCTATATTGTGCTGAACAATAGCGTTAAACCCTACACCCTACAAAAACAACAACAGCATACGCGGTATATATATATATATATATAGATATGTAAGGACTAAAACTTTAACTCAACGCTGCTTTGATTTAGTGTCTTCGCGTTCAGATGTTGTCTTAAGTATGACAATACACTTTAATTGTGTACAAACAATTACAAGTTGAACGAAAAGAAAACTTTAGAAACAGGCATGTTCTCTAAAACAAAATACCTGTGTTTACTGAGAACAATATATGTTGCACATTGCAAGTTCGACAAAACATAGGTCCATGCTTCAAGAATAACATGATAATGAACTTTGTAAGATCGAATACATAATACGCATGAGTATGACCAAATCGTTATCACAGAGGCATTTTCAGATCAATGCTGGCCAATGTACACGGGTAAACCTACAACAAGTATTGTTCTTAACTCATAATAAAATACCCTCATTGATGCGTATGTATGATACTGTTTCAAACATTAGCTGATTCATGAGCGTAAATTAATACATATACGATATCGAGATTGATCATGGTCGTAATAAGCATATAAAGTCTGGAATATTCAATGTCATACTCATCCAGATATGTAATAGATCACTGAAATTAAGTCTTACCTTGAGTTGCGTGAATTAACCCAAGTAGAAAATATGAATTAGCAATGCAGTAGAAGTAAGGAGTGATCAGACGAGTGTAGTTGTCTTATTTATCATCTGACTATGAGGACGTTATTGAACGTTCTTGCGCTATCATATATTTCGTCGTTTCAATCCAATATGGCGGATGATATTGCGATTCAGTTTTTAACTTGTCTGATTGGCTTATAGTCACATCCAATAGATCGTGGTTATTAGACATGTCGTGATTTGACAAAGGTTAGACATTCACACTATATATCCGAACGGCAGGCTTATGTAATCACCCAACCACGATATTGTTTTGTAAGGAGGTAAATCTAAACATCAAAGAAATTCCTGTTGACACATGCACGTGAGCTTTCTTTTGTAAGTCAATTCCAATATCGTGATCATTTGCCCATTTCTTATCATGTAGGGAACATATAAATATATTTGTTTAAATAAATATATATATATATATTATTGTGATTTGATGGCGTAGGTCGTCCGTACATTGAAACGTCAATAAGGTCCAAAGGTTCTACTTATGCTATTGAATATGACAATTGTTGTGTAATAATATAATGTACTCATATCGGGTGCGCTGCCAAACACCAAATGAACTAAGCGCAATCATGTGATCTTGGTCTAAGGTGGAGCAATCAAGCTCACGTTCATTATAATGCTCGTATTTATCGTACAGCATCGTTATTTCAAAATCAAATTTTTATTTAAACTAAAATACATCCTCATTTCAAACGAAACCACACATCTGTGTGGATAGTGCATAGTGCGTGTCATATTGTGTTATTGTTATCTTCTTCCCTCTCTGTGGATAGAAGATATGGGATTGTTTATTCCTCTTCCCTCTGTGTGGATATTATATTTTGGATTTCATTTCTTCTTCCCTCTGTATGTATAGTAGATTTTGTGTTTATTATTTTATTCTTCTTTGTGTATGTATATTTGAGCTTGTATGTGTATGTGTTTGTATGCGCTCGCGTACATTTGTGTGAATAGTAGATTGTTGGGTTTGTATGTGTGCGAACACGTTTGAGTGGATAGTAGAATTTGGAATTTGCATGCGTTCGCCTGCCTTTGCGTGGACAGAAGATATTCTGTTGGTTTTCGTCTTCTCTTACGTGAATAGTATATTTGGTGGTTTTTCTCCTCCTTGTCACGATAGTACATTGGTTTTTCTTTCTCTACCTTTTGTGTGGATAGTATATTCTGTGGCTTGTAAGGGTTTTTCTCTTCCCGTGTGCGGATAAAATATGGTTTGGTTTGCAAGCGTTCGCGTATTTGTGTGGATGGTAAATGTTGTGATTTTCTTCCCTCCCTTCTGTGTGGATAAAATATTGTGGTTTCTATTTCTGCTTCACGTGCGTGGGGTGAATATTTGTGGCTTGTCGTTTGGTTTGTTTGTTGTTGTTTTTTGCTTCACGTGGGTGGGTAGAATATTTGCGGTTGGTGTTGTCTCCGTTCTGTGTGTTGATAGATTATTTGTGTTGTGATTTCTCTCCTTCCCGTCTATGGACAGTACATTTACAGTTTGTTTTCTCTCTTTTATGTGTGGATAGTATATCTGTGGTTTTTTGTCACTCCCTCTTGTGCGTGCATGGTATATTTAGTGGTCACTTTTTCTCCTTCCCGTGAGTTATAGTCTATTTGTAGTTTGTTTTCTTTCCCATTCTGTGTGCGGATTTGTTTCTTTCTCCTACCTGAGTGTATATAGTATATTTGTGGTTGTATTTGTGGTTTGGTTTTTCCCCTTTCTTGACGTTTAAGAAGATGTCAATCAATTTGTTTAACAATTTGAGACACGTTTGGTTTTGGTTGACAATGTCATTAAATTCAGGTGCGTTCTAGACGGCACACTGTATGGGACATCAAGGTCATTTGTAAAGCCGAGACTTGACCATCTAAAGAAAGACTTCTACTGATTATTGGATCACGACGTTATAACATTTCCGAGAGCATTAGTAGCGAAAACAGTATTTCAGAATGGCTGAATTGACGGCTACAATGGATATAAATCAAAAGAATGTTTCACCTAGGAGCAACAAAGTTGTATAAGATGTTGTTCCGTGTAAATGCCACGCTGATATGACCATCCTTTTCGCATTATTAGCCATAACATTTCTTTTCAAAGTGGCATCTATGTTTTCAGACTTTTAATTTTACTACTAATCAGACATTATGAGACATTGAGAAAGGTCTTATGGTGATCTCATGTTGTCGATCTGACTTTTCGTTCAGGGTTCAAGCGATACGAGTATTTTTCAGAACACTCATTTGTCTGGCTTATAGTACAACATGTCATCAGAAAAATCTTCATTAAGAACAATATAGCCTAGAATAAATACGTATGGTTTAATTTCATTCCAATCATCGAAGCAGTTTCAAATCGAGATTGCACTACTTCTGGTATCGGACATACCGGCGAAGGTTGAAGGACCACAGACAACTAATAGTAAAACATTTCAAAACAATTGTTAAAAAATAAATTTAAAAGAAACTATGCAATAGTGACGTGGACAAAGGTTAACACACACAGCAAGTGTTTGTAGTCGATGCATATGTATAAGGTTAGAATATTGTGATACATAAATTTCCAATTTCCAATACCTGCATATGCATCGATATGTGCACCTCTCTCTCTCTCTCTCTCTCTCTCTCTCTCTCTCTCTCTCTATATATATATATATATATATATATATATATATATGTGTGTGTGTGTGTGTATGTGTGTGTGTGTGTGTGTGTGTGTGTGTGTTTCTGTCTGTGTGAACATGTGTGTGTGAGGTACAATAGTATTGATATAATTCAAAATATATGCACGATTTGTTTTTGCTCTTGTTTCAAATATTTTTCACAGAAGGCATGTTTATAGTCTTCCAAATCGGACGAAAAGCTAGACTTGATTATTCTGAATTGTATTACCTGTTTTACCTGTGTTGAAAAGATTTCACAATGTAGCACAATGAAGGCATTATGAGTTCTACCTGTGTTACCATGGAGCATGTTTTCTATGTTACTCGGACGGGAGTATTTGTTGTGAAATTGTTTATTGAAATGTGTGCTGAATGTTGACTTTCCATTTCTGCCTTATTGTCCTTTTATAAATGCTTTACAGTATGCATATATCTTGTTCAATATCCCAGGTTGAATTAGTTTGCTAGGTCATTTGATTCCTTTATTCCGATATGAGAGATATTGTAAAATGTACAAGGTACACATATTGTGGTCACCGTAAATATATTTCTGCTTTCACAACTACTACCGTCACGTTTATATTATACATCTGTAACTAGTGTAACTAAACGGACCTTGATCCAATGATGCTGTTTTTCTTTGTTTGCTTACCTGCTACAATCTAATGAAACATTTTCTCAGATATCAACAAATAATATGCTATACAGCTACTAAATTTTAACATTAAATATACCAGTAGAAGACACCCTGAGGATACATAATGCTCCATAAACGAGAAACAAGTTCAATATCTAGAATGGCAAAACGTCGTTAAGACCCAGTATCATGAACATCTCAAAACATAAAGTTATTTTATATATGAAACCTAGCACTGAAGAGAAACCATAACATGTATTAAAACTCATATATTTGATACTGATGATTACCATGTACCAGTCAACCATATACTTCATCAGGTCAGCTGAGATGGATAAAATAGATGCACACTAAATTGTCTTATAAGTTATATAAGGGTTATTAGAAATTACTACAAAACGTTGCAATCTAACCCGACAAAATGAAATTGTGATCATTTTCTTAACAGTGAAAACCAATACTATCCTCCAACGAGTTTTCTATTAGACCATATAAATGCATGCTGCACATTTCATAGACGTATTAACAAATGGTTAGATTTAACTGTGAATAAAGCTGTGAGGGAATATGTTAAGATTTAGTATCCAATTTACTCCTTTTGGCCGTCTGTGTTTCTAACATTGACAGTACAAGACGAACCACGCATTATTATTACAATCGCAATAGGTAAACATATGATGAAACTTTATATTGTAAAATCGTACTGTGCTAACTCTCATGGCAGGATTATTGTCAAGAGACAATACGTTTCTGTCTGATTAATTCCTTGTGTTCTTTATGTCATTAATATGGAGTCTTCTTTCTGTGTTTTCTTAAAGTGGAGTTGTGTGATTGTGTGCACGTCTTTGTGTGTATGTGGGGCTGTAAGGGGGGGGGGGGGGCTGTACTTAACAGTTACGTATTGTTCGTTTCTTTCTGTTTGATTTTGTGCATACATCATCGAAGATATATACTAGGACCAGGGAGCTCGAGCCCACCTCAAAGAGTCCCATTAAAAATTCTGTACGGCCTATCTTAAAGAAGAAAGGATCCATTCTGAAACATCAAAGCACGGAGACCTGATCAATGGATCCGATCAAAGAAGTCTATACGGCTTATGTTAGTGGAAGGAGCCATGTTGAATAATAAAGCTTTCAAGAAAGAAGGTTCCATTTTGGAAAATAAAAGCATTTGAATGATCGGCATGGACAAGTGTTTGCGCACGTCTGCTGGTTCAATTTTATATACGAAATTTGTATCACGACAGAATCAATAACAAATAAGATAATCATACATCAACAACACCTCTACCTCTAATTGTCAGAGTAACAAATTCACAATTACCAGTCTGCGAAGCAACTTTTGGTGAAGGTCTTGGTAATGTTATTTAATGGTTATGTGCAAGAATGTCTCCCAAAACAGCACCAGTTGCAAAATAATTATCAATGAAAGCTAGTATTGTTCTTGGCGCAAGAGCTCCTGATGTGATTGGTAATGTTGCCAGTGAGGCCTTTACTGCAGAAAAGGTAAGATTAACACGATTAGTACAACCAAAACTGCTTTCAGTGAAACTGTCAAGTACTGAAGTTATGCCCGCGAATGTCAGCAAGATATTAAACCAAGCCGCATATAAAACAATTAGCAGAGTTAATGAATCAAGTATCTGATGAAGTAGAAAGAATTAATAATGCAAATTTAATAGCAGGAAGCGGTTTGACACAGCGAGATTGCGATTTAGATCGAGAAATATATAATAAAATGGTCACACGTATACCTGATACAGCATTCGATATTGACGCACCGGTTCTCAAAAATGAATATATACGTGATTATCAATCTTATTCTTATGACGCAATACATTCAAATTAATGTGGATGAATTGAACTTAAAGTTCAAGATACAAGCAAATATGTCTTATCCGATGAAGCATTTTCTTCAGTACAAGGAGAACGTGTAACAAATGTTGCTGATAACAATGATAGGTTTAGCAAGATATTCTGATGATTATACAAGATCATCCGGTCCATCAATGATGTTTCCAAAATATATTTCTGATAATGCAGTATTTTAAATTACGGACAGGAAAAAATACTTCAGCTGATCCACAACCAATTGATTTTTAACATGAAAATAGAGCAGATGGTACTTTTGATATTATAAAAGATGTTAGTGCTACTTACAACTTAGGATATGCCATATGTGTATCGATGTTAAAAGTATAACCTAGAAAATTTTCATGTGCAATTCCACTGTCTCATATACTTGGATTCTGCACAAATGTGAGAAAGGTTATCTTTGGAGCTAAACACACAGTAGTGATTGTAAGAATAGGTGATACTAATGATATAATCTGGCGAAATGATTGTGTTGCTGATACTGATAGATTAGTATTATCATTATTGTGGATTCCAGTAATGACCCCATCGACCTCTAACGAATATAAACTATTGTCATTTGTGGACACAGGTGGTAAATCATACTATCATAGCTTACAACAAAAACAGATAGTATTCAAAGTATTGTTCGAGGTTTATTTATTGGCATATAGCATCACAACAAGGTGTTTCTGCGCCAACACATATAGTTATTGTACTGTCAAATATGAACCAATTAAATTCGAAAACACTTACCCATATGATATTTGATCAATTCGGAGTTACCGAGTTCTCGCTAAGAATAAACGACCAGCAACAACCAGATGTGACTATAGCATTAGCTTATACCACAAACCACCTTGCATGAGTTTATCGACGTTAGATGAAACTTATGGGACGTGATAAGAATGTGGATCTTGATTTGACCAGACAAACTGTTGTTGATATACACTTCAAAGCTCTCGTAGGTGAAGTACCAGTTGACTGTTATCGAGCATATTGCGGTTGAACAAAATCATGCTACTTAAAAGTGTTGGTGGATGAATGAGTCCCATCGATGCACCAGTAGAATATTTATTCTTAACACAAGTAGATCATACGTAACAGTATAAATGTTATATCATCATGTTAATATTAATCTAACTCTGGGTCAGATTAAAAGAACTACAAACCTACAAACCGCATCAGTGAAAAAATCCAGAACTACAATGACACTAAAACACAGTCAGATTACAGGTGGTCAGAATAATCTGTCATTGAAAGAACGACAGCGTACAAAATTCAATCATGCTAAACGTGACAATGCCGGAATCCGACTTACTCTTTCCGCGGCTACTATTTCAGATATAACTAAATCAGGATGTATATTTCCATTTCTCGCAGCAATACCAGTGCAGCTACAGCTGCACCGGCCATTGCTTATCAGCTGCGTTAGGTGCTGCATAATCATTTGCTGGAGCCTCTGTTGACATGGCCTTAAAAGTAATGGGGAAATGGAATAAAAATGGGAAACGTATGCGACTATAGGGAGTCTTTTCACGTAAGGAAAGCCCTAAGATTATGATCGAGTCGTTCCTAATTACTTCCATGGTTGATTTAATGACACCTATGTCAAATTGTTATTTAATTGATGCTGCTAAACAAATTGAAAACAACCCCATTAAGCTGTACACGAGTACACGAGTAATCGCTTTTTAAATAGATCTTGTCTCCGCATGATTGGTTGGAGGATTTTGTAGATTATTACGAAGAGATAACTGATGATCATAGAGCGCTTGATCCAAATTAAAAGAGTTTAAGAAATTAATCCTATTAGATCCGAACAAGATTTTGTGCTAAATATTACTTGAAATTATCTCAGAAACTTCCATAAATGATTTTTGGGATAGATAATTGAGACCGCACTATTTGATATCTGCAAGTAGAACGATAGTTTGTGATAAATTTCAGCATCAGTTACAATAAGAAAAATTTTCAGAATTGCCTGTACCGCTGTGTTATAGACCAGCTGATACAAAACGACATAATATTGAAGTTGATTTACCATTAGAGTCAAGGAGGAACCAGAATCTTGTATTGTTGTTTATGATTGTATCGAGTGGTCAAATTTAGTTTATCTTGCCCTATCACGTGTTAGAAATATATTTCAGCTGCGGAGGGTTATTGCAAATTTTACTGACACCAACAACGAATTTGTTAACGATGATTAAGAAAACAATTAGCCATTTATCAACAAAGTGACAAAAGATAATCGCAACTTTGATATTGATGCTGAATTTATAATTATGATGAAACAACAACATAATAATCATTGTGTGAACTATAACACAATATTGTTATGGCAGTATTGGGATAATTATCCAAAACAATTTATTGTAGATATAAAAGATAGAAGTCGCGGTCATACACGTGAAAATACGATGCTGACCTGTCTTGAATGTAATAGAAGTCGATGTGCTAGTTAAATGATCATGGTGGTAATTGTGTATCTTGGAGAATTGCTTGAAATTGTTCGCGTGTAAATCCACGCTGTGGAGCCGTTGACTATATTGTGTATATTGCAGGCCTATCTGTGGATGTAACTACACTAGCAATTGTGTGTAATGTGATACTCCAGATAGGATCAGTCGCTAATTTTTTACCCAATTTAAGTTCATCCAGTTCATATAAATATCTGGCAGTAACATTACCAAATACTGGTTGTTTTGAACAATCATATCGTTCTACATGTATTTTGGTGATCGCGTTAATAGGTTTCATGTTGGTTGTTCGAGTAATTTCTTTATTTAATGCATTTATTACACTTGGTAATCTCGCAACAAATTCTCGACATCTCGTATCCTGAATAATTTCCTTTGCATACTGATATCCAAATAACCGCTCAGAAAGAGTTCGATTAATAGCTCACCAATTGCTTGATCCCGGTGTATTGCAGTATGTCCTTCTCGTATTTCAGTGTTATGTTGCTTCTTTAGCAATGATACTACACCCTGAAATTCTTTTCCAGGATCAACCTGTAGCAACTGTGGCCATCGCAGACCACCGCGTTGATAACCTCATTCAAACGCAGCAGCAACTTCTTTGTCTTTGTTGATAACGGCTCTGCGTTTTTGTATCTCCTTGCAACATCAACTACAGTTAACGCGTATTTGTACGTTATTTGACGTCTTCGTATTTTGATAGTATCATGTGGATTTTAAACCAACATCAGGATTTCTGATATCAAAATTCTCATATTCGATTCTTGTAGGTGGTGGTAGATAACTTTGCCATATTGCCTGTCATGATAACCAATATTTTGCATCAGCACGGGTATCATTTGACTCTTTGGCGAATATACTAAACGCTGCTCTGCCTATCCAGCATCCTCTTGGACTATAATAAATGGATTCCATAATATTAATGACCAGCCTCTAATATTAGTTTACCTTTCATCGCAGATCTTACTAACCAGCCAATGATTCTTGGAAAGATTTATTTCGTACGGAATTTAAATTGTGAATCAACTTCACCTCTACGATATGTGTATGCTGAAGATTCTTACTTTTATAAGACACATCATGAGCGTGACAAGCTCGATCAAATTCATTTATCCGATACACGCCTGGTTTTGGTTGACCTTCATTGTCATGTCTGGTCCCAGGAACGCAGTAATTATATACTAGAATATTTTTCCTCCTGGGCATTAGCCCACGGTTTTTTTTAAATTTGATTTTTCACCTGACTGTGTCATGGAGATAAATATAAATTTCTTTGTACCACATTGTTCACACTTTCCACTAAGTGCTGGTCTATTTTTTTCTTCATTCTGATGGTCAATAATTCACATGTTGAAGTACGCTCTTGTCACTTAACACAATATAAATCCATATTATTCATTATGTATCATGGATAGAATGGCGACAAGAAAACGAGAACCAGTCAAGCATCATGCAGCGCTACCACATTCAATCCAGATGTTTATCATTGGCCTACTTGGAAGTGGTAAGACACAGTTCTTACATAATTTGATAATGAGGTGGTTAAAATGAAATAAATTGAGTCTGATAGTTCTGTCTGTATATATTCAGCGATGTTAAGATGTACTAAAAGATTTTAATGAAAATGCAAAATTGTTATATAATGATATTATCGAGTTTATCACTGGCATCAATGAAGCACCATCAGTAGATGATATTGATGGGAGTATTAATCATTTAGTAGTGTACGATGATGTAATGTTGGACAAACAGTCTAATCCGGCAAAAATGTTTTCCCGAGGTACACAAATACAAAACGTGATCAGAGATAATTGTAATATTCTTGCTGTGTTTAAACGGTTGAAACGCATACACTTAGAAATATGTATCAAACCTGATGCAGTGGTGATATGGACAATGAATAATCTTTCTCGAATTTTTATTTAGTCACGCTCACACAAGCCTACTTGGATTTAAAACAATACATTTACATGAGCCTAAATAAAGATTCAGAATTGGTCTTTATAAAATCTTCGGATAATAGCAGCAACGATGGCGCTGTCTCATACAAGGCACCGATTTTCTCGATCAGGGTTAAGTTCAATAGAGTATGTTCGCCTCTCTCTGCGACTTTCAAAGGAAGGCTTTTTTTCGAAACGGAGGAAGTGTGAATCGATTAGAGGCTGTTTGCCCTCTGCTGTTCACCTACTCCTACATATGGATTAACAACAATAACAACAAACAATAACATAAGTGTTGTCACTGGCAAGTATGTGAAATGTGGTACAACACACAAATAGATTTATTTCCACGGAACAGGCATTGATATAGCTACCTTGTTAGGACTCATGTCGTGGACTCCATAGGGAAAATACCCAGGAGAGAAAAACATCGTCCTGGACATAATTAGTGTGGTCCTGTAACCCGACTGGATATCATACCTTATGACTACGATCAGACAAAGTTCAGAGAGTATCCAATAAATGATATTGATAAGCGTATCGTATTCATTATATAGCTTATGAAAGTAAAGATTTACAACAGCAACATATTGCGGATATTAAATTGATTCATGCGCTAAATTCTATACGAAAAACTTGCTAGCTTCCTAGTAAATTCAACTAAGATTGGTAAACTAGCAATGGAGGCTGGTAATTAATCACTCCGAGTATATTCTAATGGAGTCGGTTTATTATAGCCCAGGAGTATATTTGATAGGTAGAGCAGCGATTAGCAAACTGGCTGATGCAGCATATGTTAAACGTGTAGCTGCTGAAAATTGGTAACAACGTTAGACAATATGGTAAATTTAGGTGCCATCGCCTAAACAAATTCAGTAAGCACAATTTTATATCAGTGTTCAAAATGAAGTTCATCAGGTCGATATATTATTTTAACCACACGATACTATTACAATTTGCGTTAACTGTTGCTGTAGATATAAAAATGACCTCAACTACTACAGATTAAGCATGGCAAAGAATTTTAGGGTGCATTATAGTCGTTGATTAAAAAACATACCACAATTTATTGTGATCAGGTAATTGTTGAGTCATTTAATTGAACGCTTGCTGAGCGTTTATTGGGATATCAATGCCCTAATGAATTAAATGAAATAGATACGAGATCTACTGAATGGGTTACAAGACTACCAAGTGAGATAGCTGCGTTAAATAATGAGGTTACTCGTGCAACTGCGTTGAAACCCGTTAAAGCCATCACACAAAAATATACTTGTACAACAACATGATTTTTGCAACACAGCCCGTTTTTGGTGATGTAATTGTGGTACTGTTATGAACCAGGTGAACTTAAAACTCGCTAAAAAGGAGCAACTGATCATATCTGCAGTATTACGACGAATATATTTTCTTGCGTGGTTACATCCATGTGTAGACCTGAAATATACAAACTGTATTCAACTGATCCTCAGTGTGCATTTAGACGTGAACAATTGCAAGTAATTATTGAAGTAAGACAATTACCATCGCGATCACTTTTGTAAGGTGCCAGAATCCAACGTCGATTACGCTCAAGACACGTCAGCATCACATTTTCTCATGTGTGACCAAAATCACTTTTTTTCTATATGCGGTAGATTGTCTGGGATTATTAAGAATACTGTTCCACAACATTACTGTGCTACAGCTCGCACAGTGATTATTACTGTTACCTGCAGCAGCAGAGAGGGTGAATCAGACAACCTTGTAGAGGCGTCGATTCGGTAATCTAAGGCTTCTTCGTAAATCGTAAAAAAAGGCGTCGATTCGGTAAATTGAGACCTCCTCGATGAATTCGTCAATGACGCCAACGTCGTTGTCACTCACCCTCTCTGCTGCTATGGGTTAACCAAATATTTGATCGAGTCTTTAGGACTTTACAAACAAACTAATCGCTAACACCTCATCTTGTAGATCAATTAAATTATTTGACTGGTCGGTGAGTCGGAAATTAATTCTCGTTAACGAATTATTATGGCATCGCATGTAGACAGGATTAATTGGGTTTTCAATAATTAGGAATCCTGGAGGAGCTGTTGGTGCAAACGAATAAAGAATATATCCCTGCTGAGCTTGATTTGATTGCTCTAGATTAATTTGATAACTTCCTTCGATTGCATCACATACTAAATTGAGCGCAATCACCGTTGAAATATTTACATTATGCGGGGCAATATGCCTACCGCCACCATCTGGATCATTATTATATTTGAGGACAGTTGAATCTGATTTTTGTAGCGCTTTGATATCGGTTTTAACAATTCTTGCTAGTTCATCAGCGTTGTATTTGGGAAACTTGAAATTACGCAGATTGTCTTCTGTGATATTGTATTCGGTTAGGAATCGTTGTTTACTGTCGCTGTTGCCATTAATTATTGTTTGAATAATTAGTTCATAGATATATTCCATGTCAGATATAAGTTGATTTATTATTTCAACGTGTTTTTGCGATTTTGTTTTCGGTAGTTGTTCTAGTTGTGTGTCATATAATTGTTTAATTTCATTAAAATAGCCACGGACGTCAGTTAGCGTAAATGAAATAGTAACAGATGAGTTGGCTGTTCTTTTAATGATAAAATCCCATTGCAATGTGTCTTTATTGGTAAATATAAATCTATCGGTGATTCTTCCTTTTCTTATATCAGATAAATTATCTCGATAACTGGGATTAATTTCTTGATATGATTGTACGTCCGTGGTTAAGTCGGCGGTGGATTTCTCCGGTTGTTTTTCGGGCCATCCTAACACTGTTCTTAACGAGCTGTTATAGATATCTACAATGTATCCCTCTGTGCTTATTTCGATCGACGACGAGAGCGTCGGTTCATGAAGTTTACTAGCTATTTTTGATTCTTTTCCAGTGATTGATTTTATTCTACGCTGAATTTCAGCATCGATTTGCTCAATTTGGTACGACCCAGTTGGTAACGAAACAGTTTCCCACGCTGGAGTGCCATCGGGTTTATTCTTATACGAGAACACCAGTGCGTTATTGGGTTGCTGACCGCTAAATGCAACAGATCTGATATTAGGCCAGCTATGATACACTCGTAATTTTGCCAGCGCGATCTCACACACTGGAATCGGAGAAGGAAAGTTCACACTAAATTCAGGGCTCGTTGATGTTATTGATATCATGCTTGTTCGTATCGGAGTGGTATTCTCCGCGATTCGTTGAAGCAGTTGCAATTCGTTGAATTGTAGTGACATTATTGTTAACGCTGTCTTCAATTTCCAATTTCAACATCGCGGAGTTATACAACTGGGTCATCGTGGAAAATTCAACATCGGATATGAACGAATTATCTATCGACAGCGAGATCAACTCGGATAATTTCGAGTACGCGTCAAATACCACCCGGTATCGAGCTGTATAATCACTGAGTTTTTCTGAGAACACGATGATAATTTTTTAGTTATCGCGGTGGCGACTGCAGCAATTGTTGTTGCCGCGGAGATAGCAATTGGAACTGCAATCGGAGCCATCATGGTCACCGTCGACATAATAACCCCAGCGCTGGCCATCACACCGGATACCGAGTACACGGTGATGTCGATGATTGCTACGCTGCGTCGGTATTTTTTCATTTTTTCACGATAACGCTCAGAAAGTGATTTCAAGTTCGCGGAAAACTCTTTCACGGTGTTGAATCGATATTGCGATGACGGCGTCATCTGCGATTGTGATACCGCTGACTCCGTCAACGGGGTTATTATCGGTTCAATTGATATCATCGATGACTTCGTCATTGACATTGTTATTTTAAACCCGCTAGTGTTTTCAATTATTAGCCATCTACCGGGTAGTAGATCAGGGGATGTCTACTTCACCTACGAATTCTAAACACCAGGTTATTGTTGATCTAATGGTGTTATCAACCGCGATAATCTCAAATTCTTCTTCTCCCCCCCCGCGATAATTACTGTCGCGGTGCCACCAAAGTAGGTTTTACCTTTCACGATGATATCAAATTGCTTGTTAGAGATTAACGTCATCCTGTAGATACCATGGGGCCACTTCACGTTAGTGACTTTCAATTTAGCATTAGAGTTTTTTACCCAATCAAAGGTCCCATGATTGACCTTTTACACGATATTTTTAACGCCTATGTCTGGATGCGGAATATTTACCTTTTCAAAATCTTCTCGTAGTTTAGCAATATCGTCGTAAATGTCGAGATAGGTTTTTTTGATTTCGGTAGCTTTTATCACCGTTCCATCGCGGCGTTTAAAAAATGAAATCAAAAGTAAGTTAGATTCTATACCTTTTTGGATTAGATAATGCGCGTGGATTTGAGAATATGTCGTCGTGATATTGTGACTTTCAGAACCCTTAAAGAAATTTTTAACAAACTCGTTGGTGAGTTTTTGTTCGTCAATAGCGCTTTTAACTTCAGCGAGGGTTGGACCTGTCAACGATGTTGTTTCAGATTCACGTGTTCTCCCCAAAAATTTATCCACGATGGTATTAAGTGTTGCTTGTCTCACTATAAAACTAATAATATCGTTGAGAGTCATCGTAGATGTAGCTGGGACACCAAAGAAATTATTAGCGACGTATGCATTGTGAGTATGCCTGATAATAAACTCGCTAATTTCAGCGAGAGTCGAGTCTGCCACAGGTGGGGATCCAAAAAACTTACTAACGACGTCGTTAGTGGGTTTTTGATCTTCTTTTAGTTTAGAAATATCATTGTAAATCTCGAGATAGTTTGCCCTGATATCGGCGGAAGTCATCATCTTCCCATCTCTCTTGAAAAAAAGTTTAGACAAAAGTGTATCAAACTGTTCTTGGATTTTAAAATAAGTTTCGATGTTAGAAAGTTTCATCGTGATATTTTGGAGTGTAATGCCCTCGAAGAACTTATTAGCTACGTCGCTGGTGATCTTTTATCTGTCAAGCGCGAGCTTAATTTCCACGAGAGTCATGTCTGCCACAAGCGGGGTTCCAAAAAACTTAACAATGACGTCGTTAGTGGGTTTTTGTACCTTTTCAAGATTTTCTATTAGTTTAAAAATATCATTGTAAATATCGAGATAATTTGCCTTGATTTCATTTTCATTCATCATCCTTTCCGCCTCCTTGTTAAAAAAGAATAGCGATAGATAGTTTTTAATTTCAGCGAGAGTCATGCCAACCACAAGCGGGGTTCCAAAGAATTTATGTACGACATTTTTGCGAAAACTATTATAACCTCGTATATGATCATCCAGCTCACGGCCGTGGGCGGCAATCTTGTTGTCGTGGGCGGCAATCGCGTCGGTGATCGTAGACACAAGTGCGCCTGGTTTAAGTTGTCCACCGTTGGAATAAAGCGCAATAGAGTTTTCAGCGGCGTCGTGTTGTCGTTTTAAAATGTCATCCAATGACACATCACTGCTTTTCAATTTACCCTGTTTGTCTTCAAATACAACTATTTCGTTCGGGTCAACACTTACTAAATTTAACGTCTCAGCGATTTCATCTTCAATTATTTTTTTTACATCCTCGATAGAACCCGCAGATGTTTTCGCGGTGGGTTTCAACATTGACAGAGATTGCCCCCAAATATTAGTCATTATTGTAAAGACTCTAGTATTTTCAATTTATTGATTCTCTAAAATTACCTTGTAATTTCCCACTCGTGTATTTATTTACAACCAGATGAGGTGGTTTCTGTGACGATGAAATCTCCGCGAGGACATTTAATACTTCACGGCCGCATATCGGTGGATCATTTAATTGTTGTGTTGGCAGCGTGGAATAAAAAATCGGAAACTCTTTGAGTTTCATCGAAGAATTTATATACCGCATAAACTCGCTTGGCGGAGCTAACCCATATGAATCAAAATAGACAATCCCACGCGGATCGATTGCGTATGCAACCCAGTGAGTTCCCGATCCGTTACTGTTATCAAGACTGATGATACCGGTTTCGACGCGTTTAGGTTTTCTCGGTAATTGATCTCTCATAAAAATCCCTCTGAAGTTTTTTATCGCCAGTTTTTTAGCAGCATCAATTAAATCAAAATTGGACATGGGAACCATAGGTTCCTCAGTCATAAACTCCTCAACAATTGGGCTTTCAACTAATAAACCGTTCCTGGTATTCTTAGGCCGGATCCGTGAACGGATCTCCCGCTGTACCATGAATACGGGGTTCCTGGTAGTCTTAGACTCTTTATCTTTTTTTTATATCCTTTCCCAGTTGCCTTTTTCAACGCCATCCCTGCTGCGGTCTCAACGGCTCCCAACGCTGCCGCTTTCGCCACTGCTGGGGCAGCCGCTGCAATCAATGCTGATATTGCAGCTAACAATGGAAATATACCACCTGATTTTATCATGTTGGCGATTGCAGCTTTTGAAAATACAATTTGAACCCCTCGCCGTTTCTTTAGCGCATCATTGAAATGTTTTATTTGACGATCCGTTAATGATATTTTATGTGTACCGCCGGACATCTGCGCTGGTTTTAACGTTATTGTTGTTCCACATTCTTTAGCGGATTTTGATCGCAATTTCTTGACCTGACCATCAGTCAGATTGACACTAACAACACTATATGTCATTTTATTGTAAAACACATTTATGCTTTCAATTGATCTAATTGGAAACTCTTCAAGTTTCATTTACATATTTTTGGAAAAATCCGAAGGATTTTCAATCATAGATTTTCCACTGGTGCATCAATGATTCTCATTCGTCCGCCAGCCCCTTCTAACAACATTGATTTGTCGCTGAGAATGACAGCAACCGCTCTATAATCAACACCACCAGGATCTATACGAGCCCTAAAATGTATGTCAACAACGGATTGCCTTGTTAAATCAAGATGCTCCAGCGAAAAGTAATAAATCGGATACAAGTTCTTAAAATCGAGTTGCGATATTTGCAAACCGGTATCAACGTTTTGATCACGACCCATATATGACAGCATCCGATGATACACACGTGCTATTTGGTTGTTTCCGTAATCAAGCTGAATATCCTCAGATGGTTCTTGTTGTCCGTTTATTCTCAGTGAAACCTCACTTACCCCTAACCGATCAAATATCATATGACTGCGTTCTTGGGAACCTAACCTATCCCTATTCTGTAGAGCTACAAATATGTGGCGTGGAGCTGAAACGCCTTGTTTTGATGCCAGGTGCCATGTAAATGTACCATTAACATTATCCTCTTTAGCATCAGTCGTTGTTGTTAGCCAACTTATCAATGATTTGCCACCTGTGTCCATAAATGAAAGTAGCCGCTCTTCCGTGGTAATTGATGGGGTCATTACTGGCATCCACAATACTATTTTACTCAAAACAACTTTACAATCAGCGGCACCAGTACGCCAAATTGCATCATTGTCATTGCCTTTTCGCACTAACGCGATTGTGTTTGGCTCCATAGATGACTTTTCTGACATTTCTGCAGAATCCGAAAATATGATGCAACGGAATCGCACATGAAAACCGTCGGCGTTGTCCTTGTAACGTCGCTACTCGTGTTGCAAACCCTAGATTGAAATTGCGATTAATGTCTACGACATCAAAGGTACCAGCTGGTCTAGTATATCCGTCTGGTGCTGGATCAACTGCGGTATCTCGTGTTGCTTTTACCCTAGTATGATTAATGTGGTCAGCGTGATTATTAATATCCTTTGCAAACATCATAGATGGACCAGCCGACCTTGTATAATCATCGGAGTATCTTGCTAGCCCGATTATTGTTGTTGCAACATCAACTTCACGGTCTATTGATTCAATTTCTTTTCCATCAATGAGATATCTAGCACTTTCAAATAACGCCATTATGCCAATGTTGACGAAACCAACTCGGATATTTGGATCATCTGCATATGGGGTATCAGCTGCAACATTTGTTACGAGTTCTCCTTCTACTTCAATAAATGCTTCACATGGCAAAAAGTATTTACTGGTATCTTGAACTTGAAGTTCAATTCGCGATCGTAGGTTGGGTTGTATTGCATGATAGGAATAGTATTGATAATCGCGGACGGAATCGTCTTTGCGCACTGGGGCTTCCATATCAAACGCGGGATCAGCTGTTCGTTTAAACATTGTTATTATTATTTAGTGCTTTCAATTGTGAAACTCTTTATAATCATCGTCGTTTTTGTTTTCGTTTCAAACCACTTCCTGCTATCGCATTCATGATAGCGCTATCTGTTACCGGTGGCGACGGAGTCACCGAAACAGCCAACGACGCTAGTTTTTCTTCCACGGCGCTATTTATTGCTTTGCTGATTTTTGCAGGCATCACTGTAGTTGATGGCAGCACTGGTGGTTTCTTTCGCACCAATGATTCTATTTTATCTTTCGCGGCAGAAAATGCCTTTCCGGCAAGATTTCCAACAGCGCTGATTCCCTTATCACGAATAACATCAATGGCCTTCATTGATAATTGTTTAGCTAACGGCGCCACTTTTGGGGCCATTCTTGTAAATAACCCCGCAATGGTATTGCCGAAACCGTCTCCGTAATATGCTCTATAAACAGGCAATCGTGAGTTCACCACGTAGACGCTTACGGGTTTATCATGGTTGTAGTGTATAATCATCTTGTTATAAAACTAGTAATTTTTCAATTAGTGATCAATCGCTGTAATAACCATGGGCGTCTCTGTGATTTTCAACTAATTCAGCAATGAGTTCTCGATATACATCAATGTCCATGATACCGCCGGCAAATAATCGTCTACAGATATCAGCGGCCTCATTAATTATTTCCGGTGAGTTGTTTCCGGCTCGCTTCCCCCCGATGAGAACCTCCAGTCGTGATATATCACTGAGAATGTTACCAGGACAAGTAACGCTAGTGTTTTCAACTATGCCGCTACCTAAATATTCATCTTCAGTTGACTCCTCTTCATCCTCTTCAACTAGATTCATTTTTTCTACTTTACTCAATACTTTGTCTTTAAAAATCTCAAAATCATTACGGTTACTTTCTGTGATTCTAAATCTACCACGGGTTGCCAGGTATGTTTTTTTTATCCAATTCTCGTCGTTTTTTATATACTCTTTATACTCTTTGTTTACAAATTTTTCTCTTCTATTGAGTGAAAAATTCTGCGTGGTAAAGTCAATTAACTCCTTGTCATTATAATGTTTAATTACGTTGTATATAAAGTGTAAAAATATATTTTGCGGTGAATACATTTTTTCTATAGTAACGTCTTCTTCTTTTGGTTTTCTTGCAGTAGCACCAAGTTCTTCTAGTACTTGCTCTTTTTTTTGTTGTTGCCGTGAAGTAGTTACTATATCTACTGGAAGTGTTTCTAAAGACTTTTTTGTTTGTTCGGTCTCTGCTGCAATTTTTTCAAGCACACCAAGAACAGGCACCTCTCGTCGCTTGCCTTCCTCAGGAATATCTCCAAATATTGCTCGTTCAGTTGCTGTTTTCACATCGCTGGTCGCCTTAGTTACCGGGGCGAACAGTTGTTCACTTGACACAGAAAAGTCAGTCTGCGCTTGTTGTCGTTGTTGAAGTTTCTCACGAAGTAGGTCTCGTACCGGTATAAACTTTTTAATTGCTGCTAGCCGCTTTCGGGCTAATCTAGTGGTAAGCGATTCACCTACCATATATTGTTTGTGAACTAATTTTTCAAATGTGAAACTATCACAATTAAAAGATGAGTTATTAAATAATGTACCATCAAGCTAACGTATCCATCTTCGACAGGGTTAAACTGTACGACGCTATCCGCGAGTGTTTCAGAAATAACATCGCTGGGGGTTTCAGAATTGTAATATCTGAGAACGGCGATGAACGATTTTTGTTAACGACGCGGCAACAACAACAACTACGTGAAAATGGAGGCGTCGCAGTGATTACTTGCTACCACAACCAGATCATACAGTACGCACATAACTGCATAATCAGGCCCAAACTGCTGAGTATCCTTTCAGGAGAAAATCCCATGTGAGTGTTACAAAAAACGATAAAAAAAAATTATTTTTTAAATTATTTACTGAAAGCCTACTTTTTTATAGTAACGCTCACGTGGTTAGGATACTGGTTTTTCCTCGTTTAATATTTTTCTAAGATCACGAACCTTAGAACTAATTTCAGCTCGTTTTTGATACTCTTGGCCGAGCTTTTGACGTATTGCTTCAACGGTGCTAAATAGCGTTATAGATACATCAATATCGTTACCGTACAAACAAGCATAGATGGACTTTTGAATTCCTTTCACGAGTCTGTACATCTTAGGTAAAACATAACGACCCTTACTAGACTGATACTCAATGTCTTCATATTCAGAGGCAATCCTGTCACAGTCGAGATCTTTAGATAATATTATCCCTCTATTTTTTAAAATTGAAATTTCAGCAATTATAGAATTTACATCTTTGATATCCATTATTTATATAATATATTTTACCTCTAATTATTAAAAAATATTGGGGTCGTTTTTGACCCGTTTTGTTTTATGGACAGTACAATGCCGTATATCTCCACTCGAGTGTTGCGGCAGATTTTAGGCATAACATATACTTAATTAATGGACAGTACAATGCCGTATATCTCCACTCGAGTGTTGCGGCAGATTTTAGGCATAACATATACTTAATTAATGGACAGTACAATGCCGTATATCTCCACTCGAGTGTTGCGGCAGATTTTAGGCATAACATATACTTAATTAAGGATGGAATTTGCGATGTCCCCAAAGCATACATCTCCGAAAGGGAGGCCTAAGGTGACAAACATCATCTTAGACCGCCCAGAAGATACGCTTGGGAGACATCACTTAATTAAGGATGGATATATTCAATGAAACGATGATGGAATTTGTGATGTAATGATGTGGGACGGCACAAGACAGCACAAACATGAAACGACGGGGCGGATTTTCTACGGCCAATCCAACCAATCAAAAGCAACCCGATTAAATTAATCCGGATGCATGATTGACAAAAGACAACCACACGCCCGGGTTAATGGCGTTGGTTAGTTTTGATCGGTCGAATTGGCCTTCGAAAGCCCCAAGCTTATTACGAGTCAAAACGTATATAAGGTGACTAATACAGCAGCGTTGATTCACGGGTGTGTTATTTTATTTCCTTGAATTACTTATTAATGCTGTTTCACAACATTTAAATGAGACAAAATATTTGAATACAACACTAAACAAAAGAATACAGTTGTTAGATAACAGTGTGTATTTCATTAGTTTTCATCGTAAAATGATTAATTAATCGTAATATTAGTTGGACTTCAAGGGGCGTAACTCTGTCATGCGACTTTATTATTGTACGATTTATCTCCCTTGATATATGAAAATTGTATCCTGTGTGCACGTAGTAGTAATTGAACTTCAAGGGACGTAACTCTGTCATGCGACTTTATTATTGTACGATTTATCCCCCTTGATATATGAAAATTGTATTTTATGATCATTTTTCTTTGACAGAGTTAATTTTTGAATTCCTTCTGCTACTCTTTGTACTGAAGGACTACAAATATCGAAATATCTACTGGCTTCATTTATTGACTGAAATATTTTCTCCTCGTTGGCTTCTGTATCAAATGATTTGACGGATCTCTTTCCAACTGACTTACAGGTCCCTGTCCCGCCCCTTTTTGCATTCTGACTTTGTGAGACGGCTTGAAGATTCTCAAGACAATTATCAGCCTTGTTATTATTGATATGATCAATCACAAGGCCATCTTTGATCAATCCGTTGTGACATTCGTATACGAATCGATGACAATAATATCTCTTTTTCCCAGCTGTAAACGTCAAGTATCCTCTATTATTTACCCGTCCAACCGATTTTTTTAGTCTGCAATTTCTAATAACACCATCACGGGATGCTTCATAATTAATAAGCACTGGGTGAGGTCTGAAATCTTGGCTCATTTGTATAATAATACTATTTGTCTAATTTATTATTTGCTTTAATTATAAGTCTATCAATGTAGTCTTGAGGGTTTTTTATGATTTTGTCATCGTTGGGGTCAATGACTGCATTTTTTATTCGTTTGTCATAATAGCGTTTTAGTTCCCTGTATCGTTTGCCGCCGCAACTGAGACATAATTGTGATTTTCCCCTTACCCCAGCCCCACATTGGAGGCATGGGAGAGGACCAAAACTTCCTCGCCGAACGCTTTGTAAATGATGCCCACAGAATTCGCTTCTGCATGATTTGTTACACGGGGTTGTTGATCCAATCATAAGCCACTTGCAGTGATTCATTATACTATATTTTTCTATTTAAATACTTGTTTTAATTATAACATGGAAGAGTTTAAGAGATTATCGAAAATCGAACCTTGGAGAAATACTAAATTCAATCTCGATAGATTCTCTGATACACCAAAACGTCTAATCGGTGACAGAACTATACTAAGTAAAATCAAGGAGTGTTTTAATGAATTCTACCGAGACGGTGCAGCATACTGTTGGTCGACATTTCGAATTATACATGACGATGTCAATGTACCGAACATCGATACTACCATGAATGATGAAAGAGCAGCTGAGATAATTTCACACCTTGGCGAGCCAACGGGGTGGAAATCTAAAGATGGAAATCGCAAAGCAATCCCCAAACAAAGCAATTCCCATCAGAAGTATTTTTTCAGAATAAAATTCATTATCGAAGTCGAAGGCAAATGGATTATCAGGGATAAATTTGAACCAATCCTCAAGGATAAAAAACTGTCATTGTAAGTAGAGATTCCAAACCAGGAATTCTAACTTGAATTGACAAACCATACTACGAGAGATCTTATCCTGTAACAGCAATCGTTTATGGGATATATCCGTTAAATGATAAACCCGATATTGCAAAACTAGCTCCTATGAAATATTCTAGTTCACTGAATTGTGTAGCAACACGGGTAATGGAACACTTCACAAATGCATCCCGAGGAAATAAACTAACTGATCTGCGACGTAGGAAAATAACCGAATGGGAACTGACAGTGAAACAGCACGGTGCAAAGATTTCTGATATAGCTAAATTAGAAACATCATTAAGATTCCCAATATCAGTAACGACAATAACCGGAGAAGTATTATACGAACCGAAATATCAATCACAAGGAGCGCCAATACAAATTATTGATCATAACAAACAATCGTGGACACCTGCAGTAACAATATTTCCACGAGATAGAACCGTGAGATATATCCCTAAGGAGTTCGTCGGGGATGTTTTTTATAATGAGAAATTATTCGATGCTATTCACACGCTGTGTGAGGATGATCCTGTGACAGTGTGGTTACTTAGAAGTGATGAAGATCCCGAAATAGGATTTGATCAATTTGTAAGACCAAATGGTGAATTATATCGCGTTGAAGAATTAGATAACAGAATGAGAGAACTCGCTAGTGATTTTTCACCGGAGAGTTCCCATGAAAAACTATTAACGGATTGTTTTACTATTCCATCTGTGGTAGCTCACTTCGCAAGAGAAAAAAACTCATGGCGTCCAACACGAAGTGATTTTCTCGAGGACGTTAAATTGAGTTGCGTCGAATTTAGTCATGGAGGACTGTGGAATACGAAATACTCACGTGATGGTATGATTTCAATTGATATATCCGCGTGTTATCCTGGAAGTTTTCTCGGGTATGGGAAATGTGCTGAGTACTTTAAACGATTTGGAAACCCCACACATGAAATGACTCGTGTTGCGATTAATGGGCCATTACCTGATTTTGATTTAACCGGATTCGCTCGTGTGATATCATTTGAACTCGCTACAGAGTTACATCCGTGTAGTTATCTTTGGCTTGGTAGACATATATCTGAAAAGGCCTGGATGCCAATAGTGCTATTGAGATATATGATTGATTGTGGTATGCTAATATCGTTGATTGTTTCCGAAGCTATTATATGCTATCGAGCTCAGAAAGAAGTTTGGCTACCACAACCCGATTTAGATCGTATAATTAGCGAACAGCGAAAACAATTTCCAGATTTCAGTGAAGAACAAATCATGAATTGGTCTAAGAAGTTATTTGAATTTAAAAAAGAACAAGCAAAAGATTTTGGACGAAGAATAATCGGTAAATTTACCCAGGGCGGAAGATACGACAATGCAAAATATTCTTCGCGGTTGATCATAGACGTCGCTGAATACGATTTTATTGTAACGGATTTAACGAAACAGGGAAAACTTGTAACCCGTAAGGATGCTTTTCTATCCAATGGTGAGAAATTAGGTACGGTTGTTACCTACTGTGATGGATATATCCCCCAGTACACACATTTGAGAAGTTCTATGCTAGCCTATGCTTCTATTAATCTATTTTCGATGATAAATAGATTTCCTAATAACGCAGTTAGAGTAGCCACTGATTCGATGTATATCCACGAGAAATACAAATCAGCTGTAGCTAAATTCACAGATCCGGAGGCAAATTGGGGATGTTGAAGATTTAAAAAGGAAACGCTACATGAGTATTGTGAATCGGCAGATATTACCATGGATGAAAGGTACTTAAAGTGTGATAAGATTCAATCAGAATTTTCTAATGCACCACCGGTATCTGATCCAATATGTAGATACAAGACAGTTTATTTAAACGGTTGTGGTGGGTCAGGAAAGACAACTCGTGCAATTGAATTATATCGTCGGTCAACCATGATTGTGTTAACACCAACTCACAGACTCGCCAGAGAGATGAAACAACGAGGGGTAAATGCCCGTACCTATCACAGTTTTTTTCGATGGAAGGGTGACAAATGGACTCCTGATCAAATGGGTGATAAATTCATTCCTGAAATCATAATCTGGGATGAAATATGCACAGTGTCATTAGATGTATTACAAACATTTCTCGAGTGGTTGTTAAACAAAAACACAAAAGTCGTCATGTGCGGTGATCACGGCCAACCACCTCCATTTGTCGGTGCATCTCCACATAAATGGCTAAAGGGTTTTGTAGACTACTATGAAGAAATTAATACCGACCATAGATCACTTGATGAACAATTACGCGAGTTTAAAGCGCTAATTAGATTACAGCCGGATAAAATCCAATGTGAAATAGCGCGTGAAATAATTTCAGAAACTCCCATGAATGATTTTTGGGAAACGTGGAGACCAAACGATTTGATAGTAGCAAGTAGAAAAATAGTCAGAGACACACTTCAGATGAAGTTATTTGAAACGCATAAAGAAAAATTTGCAACACTTCCAGTACCGTTGTGTTATAGGCCTTCGGATACACGAAAGCAGAATATTGAAGTTGATATTCCAGGGAAGAGTGAAAAGCAGATTCTGGTGTTAAATGATATTGTGCTGGTTGATATCAGCGTCGTCGAAGATGCATTGCGTGCTGATAAATCCCCATGGACGTTAGGTTACGCAGCGACAATACACTCTTCACAGGGATTGACTATATCAGATACAATTGTTTGGATGGTGGATAATCACATCGAATGGTCGAATTTAGTCTATCTTGCAGTATCCAGAGTACGAAGAATAAATCAACTTCGAAGAATTATTTTCGATGATGACACCACAATGGATGATGCTAGCATCGTTGATGTTAAAATTATTGATAAAAAACTCTCCGGTTACAAACAACAAGACAAAAAAAAAACAACGAGAATTTGACATTGATGCTGAATTAATAATTTCGCTGAAGCAACAACAGAATAATCACTGCGCGATTTGCAATTGTGTAATGCGTTGTTAGTATTCGGATAAAGATCCTCGCCAATTTACCGTAGACAGAAAGAATAGCAGCATTGGTCATATCAGAGATAACGTTAGGCTGACTTGTCTTGAGTGCAACAGACGCAACGGCGCTAGTTAAGACCCCGCGGTGGTAATTGAGTATCGTCAGGAATCACTTGTAATTGTTGTCGAGTAAATCCTCGCTGAGGAGCAGTTGAATCCAGTTTATAGATTGGATGTCTACCAGTAGATCGTGTTATACCGGATATCTTATGCGTAGTGACGCTCCAAATAGGATCGGTAGCTCTTTTTTTACCACCCTCAAGCTCTCCTGGTTCGTATAAATACCTAACAGTGACATTACTACCAAGAATTGGTTCTTTGAAATCTTTTTGTGAAATTCCTTGGATTTCCATTTTTAGTATAGACGCTTTCTTAATCGCGTTGACAGGTTTCATGTTAATTGTTCTAGTAATCTCGTTATTGAGCGCGGTAATCACAGCTGGTAATCTCTTAACCCATTCACGGGATTTTTTATCCTGAATAAACTCCTTCGCGTATTGATATCCAAATAACCGTTCAGGAAGAGTCCGATTAAATCGTTCAACAATTGCCTGATCGCGATGTAGCGCAGTATACCCTCGTCTGATGGTGACATTGTGATGTTTCATCGCTGATGAAACAGCGCCTTGAAATTCCTTGCCAGGATCAACTTGTAACAGATTTGGCCAGCGTAGTTCGCTTCGTCGATAAATCTTTTCAAATGCAGAAGCAACTTCAGGTGATGATTTTGTTTTTAGCGGTTCTGCTTGTTTGTATCGACTCGCAACGTCAACTACGGTTAGCGCGTATTTGTAACCGTTGTCATGTGGTAAAAGCAATAAATCAGCTTGATGAACTTCATTAGGTCCGGTAACATCAAAATGCGAGAAATTGATTTGTTTAGGGCGCGGTAGATAAATTTGCCATATAGCCTGTTTGGATAACCAATTAGCCGCAGTGGCCTTTTTCACTTTTGCGGCGTTAGCGAGTTTATTGATTGCAGCGTTACCCCTCCAGTATCCTTTTGGAGAATAATAAATAGATTCCATATTATTAATTACCAGCGCCCATCATCAATTTGCCTTTCATAGCCGATTTTACCAACCACGAAGCCAATTTTTCTTTCAAAGATTTATCAGGAATAGCATTTAACGCATGAATTAATTTCACATCCGCGAGATGTCTGTTTTGCAGATTGCTGCTTTTATATGCAACATCATGAGCATGACAGGCCTTATCAATAGCATTTATCGGATACTCGCCGGGCCGGGGCTGATTTTGATCATCAAGTCTGATATCTAATCGTGTTCCGGGGCCACAGTAGCTATATCCTGGAAGGTGCTTTTCTCCGGGGTACTTTGCCCATGGAGTTCCAGGGAGCTTTGACAATTTGGCTGCGATATCACCTCCCCGTTTTTTTTAAAAACATTTCCGGATTTCATAGAAATAAATCTAATTTTTTTTGTACCACATGTTGCACATCTACCAGTAAGTGCAGATCTGTTATTTTTAGTTGTAATCGTCGTCACATCATTTGTGCTAGTACGCGTTTTACACTTCACACAATATAGATCCATAATTTATGTATAGAGATATGGACATAATTGATTTTTTAGCGACTAAAACAAGAGAACCAGTTAAACATCATGCAGCGCTACCAAACTCTATCCGCGCAATTATAATCGGGCCATCTGGATCCGGCAAGACGCAATTGTTGCTCAATTTAATAATGAGATGGATGAAATGGGATAAGTTGTATTTAGTTGCTCCTAGCGTAGATGATCAACGATGCTATGAAGTGCTAAAGGATTTTAATGAAAACGCTTCAGAGATTAAAGGTGAGAACGTCGTTGATTTTATAACTGATATTGACGAGGCACCATCCGTGGATGACCTTGATGGAAACATTAACAATTTAGTCGTATAAGACGATGTGATGGTAGACAATCAAAAAAACCCAGCTAGGATTTTTTCCAGAGGCAGGCATAAAAACACTGACGTGATATATGTCACTCAACGCTACACTCAGATTCCAAAAGTGATCAGAGATAACTGTACTATTCTTGCTGTGTTTAACGGCGTTGATACACATACGTTACGAAATATTTGGCAGACATGGTGCTCTGATATGGACTTCAATCAATTTAAAAATTTCTTTAGTAACGCTCAGTCGACCCCGCATGGATTTATAACAATAAATTTACATGATCCTCGGACACGATATCGTATCGGACTCGATCAAATATTTGGTTAACCCATAGCAGCAGAGAGGGTGAGTGACAACGACGTTGGCGTCATTGACGAATTCATCGAGGAGGTCTCAATTTACCGAATCGACGCCTTTTTTTTACGATTTACGAAGAAGCCTTAGATTACCGAATCGACGCCTCTACAAGGTTGTCTGATTCACCCTCTCTGCTGCTCCTGCTTAGGCTCGAATAAGCAGCAACATAGAAAGAAGTGAAATTAACAAGCTTGAAAAAATTGAACAAACAATTTATTGAGTACCAATATTTTCATAAAAGAAAAATAATAAACTTACGGTTTTAGACAATCAAGTCCAAAACTAAATCCAAAAATAATTAACAATATAATCCACTAATGGAATTGCAAGAGTCCTGATAATAAAATGTCCAAATAGTTCCCGGTTCGAATCTTGACGAAGTAATCCAAAATGGCAAACGATGTCACGTGATGCAGTTCTGATTTTATGAAACTTTATGAGCACAAGTATTTTGTCCAGATAAATAACACAAGAAGTCCTCTTGATCCCAAACGAATTGAAATAATTTACCAGTACAAGGTACTAACGCAATACATTTTTCTTGACTCCAAAAGAATTGAAATAATTTCCAATATAAGTCGAAAACACAACTAGTAATTTAAAAGCACAGAGATTCTACCACTCTGTTTGCTACAAAACACAACCTATATTCTGATTTTCACGTAAACAAAAAGGAGTCACGTGATATTCTGGAAGGTCACATATATAACCCATGTTCGCAAAATCACGTATACAGCATGATCTGGAAAAGATGTCCTTGGAATCAATCAATCATTTTTAAAGTAAAGCTCTAATGTCCTTGGAATCAACCAATCATTTTAGAAGCTTGATTACATTTTGAAGCAAGGTCAGAAAATGAGGTTAAGATATGTTGTTTACCTATAAAGTATTGGTCATTCTAAATTTCCAGAAAACATTTCCCAATTTAATGAATTTAAACCCAAAATGACAAATTTGAATTTGACAATTATAAATAAATTATTTAAATCAAATTTACGTAATATTACTATATTGTATTAATGTCATAATAAATTCAGCGTCAAGATCAAAGTCTCGCTTATGTTTTGTCACCAATTTTATAACTAACTATTTTGCTTCTTAGTATCTCGTTGTCAATAACTTCAACAGCTTCTGTAGCGTCTATGACATATCGTCGAAATTATATTTTCCGGACTCAAGACACTGCGAGATAAACTAAGTTTAACCACTCGATACGATAATTAACGATCCAAACTCGAGTATCAGAGTATCAAAACTATACGGGTAGATTTGAAAAATTGTATTATGTAATATAAATAATTTCGGTTGAAGTGTAATACGAACTATCTTTATATTTGCCACTATCATAACGTTTGGTCTCTATTTATCATAAAATGTGTGCAGAAGTTTCTGATATTATTTCACGCATTCTTCACACTGAATTTTATTTGGTTGTAATCTGATTCATTTCTTAAGCTCTTTTATTTCTGAATCAAGCGCCCTATGATCATCAGTTATCTCCTCATACTAATCTACGAACTTTTTAGGCATTTGTGCTGAGACAATCCAACAAACGCTGGCGGTTGACAGCGATTAACACATTATTATCGCGATACCCGAGGGTGAATAATATATTATGTGTCGTATTTCAAAATTGTGAGTTCCGTTCATCCTTTGCCGCACTTGCGAAGTGCCTTCGATGAGATGATCCGAATACTTTCAATGCACAGACAATAAACGTGCATAAATACCTCACTGCATGTAAATCTCTATATATTACGAAATGTCTTGTCAGTTGGGGTCTACTATAAGGAATTGCACATCTCCAGTTGTAGAGGTAAGTAATTTTAATACAATTCTCGTATAAACCATAAGATTATTGTACTACCACTTCAAATTCTACATAATTTGCAGCTTTGGCTTACACAAAATAATGGACAAGTTTATATTCTTGTTTACGACTTAGCGAAGGATTTTTGTATTAGTAATATAAGGCTACATGTTTAAGAAATGTCTAGTACAGTAGGATTCTTATCAAGCAGGGTTAGGTTTATTTCTGAACTTGTTGTTTTGTAATTATTGTGCCGGTAATATAATCTGTATAACTTACTGTATATAACGTTATTACGCTTTCATGTCCGTGTCAAATAGATAGTACACGGTATTTGATATGCTTTAGCTGTCCAGTATCTTGAGTGTCAGGTGTTATTCGGTGTTGTCCGGTTATGTTCAGAGTGACTAGATAGACGCGAGCGTTCCAAGTATCGGATGAATTGAGTTCTACGTGCTGCAAGTTGTAAAGCCAACAACAGGAATTGTAGCAGCTATAAATCTGAACATTAGCAGCGTCGAACTGAAATAAAGTGTTCTGACAACGGAGTGTATCTCCTTGCATGTAATATTGTAGCCATATGCTAATTTGGGGGTTCGTAAAATCCCGTATATATCTTTCAGGACTGTAAAGATATATATATATATATATATATATATATATATATATATATATATATATATATATATATATATATATATATATATATATATATATATATATATATATATACATGTCCTTTTTCATTCTCATAATTTCACAATAAGTGAATTCATGTTAATACTTGAGTAAACATCTACATTGTTTGCTAGCTGAGTAAACTATATCCATCTTTAAAATTGTTTAGTCACTCTGAATCATTCACATCTTGTGTTTGTCGTGTATAGAGTAATTTGATTGTATTTTTTATTACATTAGCGCGTTATTACGTTAATAATCTAATATTTAAATTAAATATATACGCACGCATTCATAATATAATTGTTCATTCAAGTCATTCATTATTAACAGTCTTCGTTTTCTATTAGGTCTTCCAAGGAGGAACAGTGCCTCCAACATGTTTGTTAACTATATTGTATTCAGTTTTGATGAAATGATGAGAACGTATGTATTCGCAATGTTGACAAGAATATCTAATAGTAAGAATTGTATTTTGAAATCTCTTTGGAACTATGACATTCATGTAAATTCTCATATTATTAGTAGATGGAACAGATTACTCTTTAAATGTGTCATTTATTTTTTATTACTAACAATGCATGACGCAGTTAATAATTGTAGATTTTGCTGTATGTATGTATGTATGTATGTATGTATGTATGTATGTATGTATGTATGTATGTATGTATGTATGTATGTATGTATGTATGTACTTTTGTGTTTAAAATAAAAAAAATTTAATGTAAAGGTATGAACTTTGAAGTCTGAAATAAATAATTCTTATCTTATCTTATTAAACATTGTATTTGTATCATCGTCAAAAGTTTACATTTTCATTTGAAAACTGTGTTTCTGAGCTTCTGAAATTGCAATGAATGAATTACCAAATATATAAAGTGCCAGAAACGTTATCTGCTTATTTTTATACAATTTACCTCTGACATTCAGGAAGAAAAATGTCCAAGTTGAACTAGCACGGTTTTGAAAGGTGTAAGGATTAAGGCATAGCTGTATACTCTACAATCCATATTTAACCCATTAATGATACACCAAAATAAAGGAATAAAAGGTATTCTGAACTATATACTATACCCGAGATAACAAGCACTTTGTAAAGTATAACCAGTAAGAAAAGCCATGGAGATTCTCCTTTCTATAAAATTCTAACCTAATGCCAAAAACGAACTGTAGAACGCCACCTAAAAAAACAATATAACACTGTATGCAATTACGTTTTGTATATTCATGTCATTATTTATGTCATTAATATTGATGTTAAGCATAAAATAAGCTAAGTATACTCATTTTGATCTTGCTTACATAATTTGGCACGAGGCTTGTTTGTATGAGTAGTGACCTTAAGTATGGGGCCATTAGAAGTCTTAGAATAAAGGAATAGAGTCAACTTAAATTTGAAACTATTACATTATATAAATAAAAAAAATAATGTAAATGTTTCATTTCATTATTTCGCAAATTCGCTTCTCCCTTATTAAACAAAAGGTTTTGACCTTTGACCTTTATTAACCTCATCTGTTCCATCCCTTTTCAAACTGTTAACGACCGATCTTTTTCGAGTGGTGCAGCTTCTTAGGTATTATTCGCACCTTGCTAGCCACGAGTGAGTGGTCCGTATAGCAGTCAGTACTGTGGTAGCTGTGGATGATCAGGACACTGGCCAGTTCCGCACGCATGGTTATGGCGAGGTCTAGCTGTTGCCAGTGGCGGAAACTTGGATGTCTCCATGACCCTGTTGGATCTCCTTGCATTTGAAGAAGGCGTTTGTCACACCAAGGCGGTGAGATCAGCATATCTGCAGCAGTCGCTGGCAATTCCCGTTGTTCTTGCCTCTTCTGTGCAAGCCGAGGCAGGTGTACCAGGACTCATGGTCAGCGATCACTCATACATTGAAGTCTCCTAGTAGGTATAGGCCATCACTGTTGTGGATACTGTATATTACCTGATCCAGAGCTTCGTAGAACTTGCTTTTCTCCTCGTGGGTGGAGCAGATGGCTGGAGCATACACGCTGACGATGTTGTCAGGGCCTGAGGATGCTGACAGACGGAGGGAAAGGGTCATCTCAGTGGCTGAATATGTAGGCTCAATGAAGGTGACTAGAGTGTTCTTTACAGTGAAGAAAACACCGTGCTACCAGGGTTTTGTACGAGGGGCTCTCTTGCCTAAAAGTGGTGTCGTTGGCTTCCCTGGTAGTGCCGCTGTCGGCCAGTCGTTGTAGGCAAGCAATGTCGACGTTCAGTCTGGAGTGTTTTCTGCCAATGATTGTCTTCCGTGTGTCATCGTTCTGCTGAGGTCATTGGTAAATTCCGGACACGTAATCCAGCTTGCAAAAGGAACAGATGGAGTCTTCTTATTTCTTCATTGAGTCTTACCTGTTGCGGGCGGAGTTTGTAGACCACTTAATGAGATGTTTCACTAAGCTCTATGCACCCAGTGGCCATTTCGGGGGAACACCTTATTGAATGGGGCTACCCAGAATGAAGCAGCCGTTTGCTGTCCAATAAGACATGGTGATATCCCCCACCGTTACAAGCAACAACCCCGGGCGCCAAGTACAAAGCTAATAGAGCTGGCTTAAAACCGGTAAACTGCTGCTTCCTGTGTTGTGCCGACGAATTACAACGACGCTGAAGAATTCTCTTCAGCAGAGATACAAAGGCTGGCAGGGTTGTATTAGGAATCAGCTGTTACCCATGCATCAGATACCCCTCTCCACGCAGCTGGTGGATCCATGTGAACGACGAATGCCGTTACAGCTTGACACCGACGGCGTTGCAGGAATTGCCGTAATAACGTTGAAGTTAATGTCAGACTTAGGGAATCCGCCTCTCCGCGATTTTCTGTTGGACTTTACTCCCTTAGCCTTTCCCGTGAGTGGGCATAGCGGCAAACCAGCGGAGGTTTGGAATCGGATTTTTCCTTCTCCTAGATGAGCGACCATCCTAGGTTTATGAGTCCGATCTACCGGAAACGACTGGTTTTAAGACGATAGCCTATAGCTCATCAGTAGCTTACTTATAACATCGGCAATTGTTAATGCCTTACGTTTGAAAAACGTCCACAGAGTTTGCATTCATGTTTGTTGCGTATAGATTGGGCAGTATATCGTACATGTCTCCGTTCTTTGCTATCATTACCAATCAAAAGGGCCCAATTCATAGCTAGCTGGGGCCAAACGTTAGAGTACGAAGCGTAGCGAATGGGTGTTTATGTAGCAGTTTAAAATATATATCACCGATACATTTACAGTTTGTTCAGGTTGATAACAGTATTGTAGACAGAACATATAATGCTGAGTTATGAAATGAAGCTTGCGCGCAGTGATATCAAATAATGACAGAATGAACGAGATGCGAATTACGTTGCTGCTAAAGTATCATACAGAAATTAAATACTATAAAAGATTGAAATTGAAGGCATGGTTTGACATGCCACGGCTTTCATCGAAAATAGAACTGACTGACCAACATTAGCACTGTTTGGATTGATCAACATTAGCACTGTTTGGATTGATCAACATTAGCACTGTTTGGATTGATCAACATTAGCACTGTTTCGATTGATCAACATTAGCACTGTTTGGATTGATCAACATTATCACTGTTCAATTAGACACCTTATTGGTACATACATGCTCACTTCCATCCAACCGAATGCTTCTTACAGGAACTCGTAATATTTTCAAAATAACTAAAGACATGTATTTAATGGACAATAACTATTGTTACATTATTTTATATTCAGCTATGGTTGCTACCAGCTGCAAGGTTCTGAATTGGACACGTAGGCAGCTTATTGTAATGTTCATACTTTAAATTCTTGCGATATTTAAAGTAGACTTATATCAGTATAAATAACAACATCGCTTAGAATGTGTTGTTTAGCATTATCAAAATGATGATTAATAAACATCTAGTCTGCATGCCGAAAAGAGAGTGAACCTTAATTGGATAACTACACTAGTTAATACACGAACTTAATAATACAACAGCTTCATTATTCACAAAAAATGAAGAGGCGAATTGTTTCAACTAAACCCGTCAGATTTTAACAACATGGATGGAAAAGCTGGTAATGTGGACAAGACTGTAATTTAAATTTTAGAGATAGACAGCATACATCCCACTATTCATTCATAACTTCACAATTTATGGCAATCATCTATTAATCTATTGGAAACAGTGATCCGGATCGTAAGTTAAAACAGACCTAATAATAACAAGTAATACATTTCACTTGGAAACAGTCTCATAATATATAATTTCAAGACGCTTAAGCAAGAGAATCAAGACAGTAAATATAACAATTATATTCGTTGATAGACTTCGTATTATGTAACATTGATTACAATAACTGTCTAAACTTAAATGACAAGTTTGTTGAGACGATGCTATACTTTTAATTGAATGAAATCTTCCCACATGAAACTTTGTATCACTTTCATGGGCTTAGTGTAATTTCTACATCATCGATTGAAATGTTTTACGCAAGTCTATGTGACTTCAAAATATCAGAGAAAGATTACCAGTATGTATATAAAGCGGTAGTAGTAATATTGGCTACTATATCGTCAAGGGAAAATCCAGTCAAAAATGGCTTGGGCTACTATGGCGTCAAGATTTATAGCGTCAAGGGAAAATCCAGTCAAAAGGGCTTGGGGCACTATAGCGTCAAACACAGTGCGGCACTACAGCGTCAAGGGAAATTGAACATAGTGCGGCACTATAGCATCAAGGGGAATTTAACATGGGAACTATCTGGGACTATCTAGCGACAAGGGAAATTGAACATGGGAAATAATATTTGTATTTGGGACTGTCAAGCGACAAGAGAAGTAGAGGCAAAGAAAGCTAATATCTTTTCGAGGTATATGAGTGGCCCTGAAAACAAACCACACAATCTCCTATCAAAACAGAAGGGAAGTAAAATAAAATCACACAATCTCCTATACACACAGAAGGAAAGGAAAACAAAACAATTATAATTAAGAACACCATACATTCTCTGTGAAAAATGTTCATTGTTTTCATTCATTCATCAATTTAGTAAAATGGTAGTGTGATATTTATTGTCGACTGACTTTTTAACATATCTCAAATTTAAGGGATGTCCTGTGTTTCTCAGCACACGTTACAAACACTGTTGCCAAGTTTTAACAAGTCTAAGTCGAAGGGGAAAAAAGCAGCACCAAAATGTGCATTGTTCTATCGACAGTCTAAGCTGTGTGTTTTGATTTGAAATTCAAAGTTAACCATAGGCAGGGTCATAAAGTGCAATGTCACTCGCGTCAATCATTGTTACATTGTTACAATTCTTCCGAACGTGTGTTTTGGTTCTGGTATTTTTATTTCAAAGTTAGCCATAAGCAGGGTTATACAGTGCAAGATCACTCGCGTCATGAACGAAATAGTTTTGTATCTGTTTCCTTTCCCAAAAAAACGGTAGATCTCATGCTTAAGGAAATTTCCGTGAGACACTGCAGTGCCAAAAATTTCTCAAGATTTTATTTCATCCAATGATTTACTGATTGACTATTTGTAAGGGTGTAGCGTTTGAAAAACAAATTACGTGACAAACGAAAATTATGGTGCCTACTGATTAAAATTTTGGAGAGGTATCTTCAAACGGGGACATCTACCATTAGGATTTAAATAAAACGTATTACGACAGAGAGAGAGAGAGAGAGAGAGAGAGAGAGAGAGAGAGAGAGAGAGAGAGAGAGAGAGAGAGAGAGAGAGACTATGTTATACATACTTTTAAAAAGAATCAGGACACTTACGCTTGTTTTTGTGCTATATTTTCCCTTAGACAAATTCAGTGAAACACACATCCCACTTAGAAAATCAAATCCATAGGAAAGGTCTACGATTTTAAAATATCACCAGAGTGAACCGATCACAAATACGACTAAAACATTCTCACAAAATAGTTAATCCAAATACGCCGTGATGTATTTGACTATAAAATTGACATAATTTTTGTGTGATCGCCCAGGGTACGATTGTTCTTGCTTTAGTTTGACTTCTTTTTTATATAAATAATCTAGCAGTGAAACACGACCTATCTCGAAACTAGGTGAAGAGCTACTGAAGTCAATTCGAAGTGAACGCGGAAAGAAAATTAATCTAGCCAATGAAATTGTTTATGATGAGTGATGCAATGTTTTG
Source organism: Unio pictorum (assembly GCA_030141615.1). Taxonomy (NCBI): domain Eukaryota; kingdom Metazoa; phylum Mollusca; class Bivalvia; order Unionida; family Unionidae; genus Unio; species Unio pictorum. The sequence continues at coordinate 2,932,987 of JARLTB010000051.1, read as the reverse complement.
TACAAAGTTGGTATGGCAAAATAATAAATACGCTCTCAAATTGTTCCCATTTAAGTGCAGACTGGTATGTGAACTTAAATCCCTCCGTTGTTTATTGTAACATTTCTTCTTACCACATCAACTACTGAATGGTCACAGTACTCGTACCATTTCTTTTTACAACATCAGCTACTGAAAGGTCAGAGTACTGGTTCGCATTTTGAAACTGACAATTTATTTGTATCTCATTTAAACATTTTGACGTACACACCCACCTCGGTATAGTCAGGAGTGGTGCAGTATTAAGTGGCATGGGTTTTTGTTTCTTTTTTTCTTTTCTTTTCAAACTTGTGAATCTGCTATTTGTACGAATTGACGAAGCAAGTTCAGTGAACCTCAAGGACAAAAATCCAAGTTGTCTGTCTATTGATGTGAATATTTACATAAAAAAACAATATGACCTGCAAAACACAAAGATATACGGCATGCATGATTAGAATGAACACAACAACACCTAACTAGTAACAAAGAGATGTTTTCCTTCAAGATCGCGAAACTTAGAGTTTCAATCCTCTTTCAAGACAAACTTTGGTATCTTTTTGTGAGCGTGAAATTAAAATACTGAAAAAACTTAAGAGCTTTGTTATAGACTATAGTATATATTATTTCAGAAACAAACTAAACAACATAAATACCGTTACAACAATAGAAAGCCCGAAATCTTCCATTAAAATGGAAATGCGTTTTAAAAAATAATTAAAGATTAACGATGTCTAAACAATAAAACCGAATTTAAGAAAGGCAATGATATTTGTATATAGGCCTCTCACTTTGATATCTATTGTATGCGGATGTAATCTGCCATGTATTAACAGCTTGGAAAAAGGTATACGCAATGAGAAACCTCAAATTAAAACTGTCTTTTTCAGATTTATTCCTTCTTTTTATTTTTTGGGAACACACCTAAACACTATTCAAGGGTGGAAAAGGGAAAATACACATATCAAAACAAACTATACAATTCAAATACAGACAGAAGCCAAAACGCAAATCTACTAATTACACGATAGTAAGTAGTATGTGTTAGTGTCAAAAAATAAAGTCATATAACTTTTGTACGGTTTGTATCCTTCCACTTGGGATAATGTGAAATATCATAAATTATTATCTAAAATAAAATTGAAACATAGCAGGCTTGACAGTTGTTGTTTATATATATCCACTAAACTTCACAACTTGCTTGCGCTGTCTCATACTTTGGTCTCGGGAAGGATCCCTTTGTAGGTGTAGCAACTGTGGTTAGAGTAGAAGTCGTTGTCGCTGCTATCAAATAAGAGTAGATTATTTTAAAAAATGGATCTAGTATTTTATATTTTTTTTAAAAATCAAATAAAGAAATACAGTTGTTGGTAGACATCTTGGTCAGCAACAAAGTAAAAGTGACAGCGAGAATGAGACAATGTAGTCGAGAAGCGTACTTCTGGAGTACGTACGTGTCCTAACGTCACAGTACCTTCTCAATCACTTTTGATTCAAAAGCAATGCCATCTCCGCGTGAGACCATGCGGCTACGGTCCTAAAGATGTCATTCAATCCAAAGTAACCTCCTGGTAATATTACCGTGCCTGTATCGAAATGAACTTGTGAAAGACGAATACTCGTTCCCTGTGCGGTTGCCTGAATACTTTAACTTTAAAAGTTGATTCTAAACTTTCAAAGAAAATATATCTACCTGGTCCAACTCCTGAAGAATTAGCCAGAGCCGGATTTTTCAACTTGGTCGAATGGTATAAAGTCAAGTGTATTAGTTGTGGTGTGTCAATTTACGAGTGGGAACAGAAAGATTTCGCTTACCTGGAACATACTCGATGGTCTCGAATTGTCAATACCTACCTTTAGTGATTGAAAGTGATAATACTGTACCATGTCGTTTAACAAACCAGTTTGGCTTGGAGACAAACCTAGTCCAGTATATAAACCCTCTTTAAAAAATAATATTCAAGGATCACCACACAAAGTGCAAGAGAAAATCTACATGAAAGTTTGGCAGGGACTTGCTACAGAAAAATCTCAATGGGTGACTGAAGAGCTTTTGTGTCGTGAAATTCACTAGAGGAAAGTGACGAAAATCAACCAATGTGTCAGATTTCTCTGGATCAAGTCTACTCTCCACAGATTCCAATTTAGATCGTTTACATCTGAAGATTTTTTTACCATTCTTAACCGTTACCCTGAAATTCAGTGGTCCGAAATTACACGTTAAAGATGTCATTCACTTTCGCTTTTGGAGAAGATTTTAAATAATTATGTGCAGAATAATCACTTATGGTCTTCGACTAAAAAAGAAGTATAAAACAGAACTACCATGCCACAACCTTTATCACTTGTGATAAAACAGATTCCGTGGAAATATATCAATGAGAATATTCACACGGTGGAGGATTACGAACACTTATTACAAGAACTGTGTCCCATTAATTGGGGACGACGTGTAGTGTGTGTTTTAGTGACTTGCTTTATGGGATTTCGTTTACCTGTCGATTACTTGTGGATACTTTACGAACAATACCTATAAAAATGACAGTATGGTTACTCCTTTAAATGTCCACGAGAGACTCATTATGTTAAAAGCCTTACGCTTTCATCTGGATACGTCTCGACCCCTACAGGAAAAAAAGATTCGTCAACTTATACGAACGGAAGTGGTGTACGAAGATGTGTGTGTAGCTTGTGATTTACACCCTCATTGGACAGATGTACGTGACTGGAAAAGTTGGGATTTTGAGGCTTGGACAAAAGAAGCATCCCATTATGCTCAAGCGTTGTGTTCGTAAAATCCATCGTCGAGTGAAAAAAGTCACTTTTAAACCTGTGTTAGTGACAGTGCAAGAAGAAGAAGAAATAGAATCTGTCACCGACGACAATTACTCTGTTCAAGACAGGACTGTCATGGAAATTCCCCCACAAAAACCCTTCCGAGAGGGCACCTATGTGACTGTACCCCATGTAGAGACTATAAGATCATTACACACTATCTCTAGGATACCTTGGTTACCCAAACAATGTTGTACAGAGACTTGTTTATATGCCACTTTGATCGTTTCCATGTATATTTTATTCCGGTACTTATCCATTTGGCTTTTATGTATTTTTTGTCTTTCGTGTTGTTCCAATTTAAACATGAATTGAAATAAACGTGTCTTGAAAAAAGTATATAAAACCTCTTGTCGTGTCTGTTTTTGTTTCAATAGTGTCATACCCTACACTACTATGGCTAACTCTGCTCTTTCTACTCCTTCCTTCTCGACAGTCAAAGTCATTGACGAACACTTAGATTAATGCTAGTTGGGAGGCCTTGTATGTTCGTCATCCTTTAAACATGTTAATTGCTGGACCGAGCGGTTCAGGCAAAACCGAATTTGTCAAACGTTTGATCGAACATAAACATCATTTGATCGATCGTTCACCTCAACGCATCGTGTGGTGTTACAAAGAATAGCAATCGGCATACAGGCTCTTGCAAGAAAGTCAAGGTGATTCCATTGTGTTTGTGGAAGGCATTCCTAGAGAAGACGATGGGATCGTGTCTGACCCTAGTCAAACTCATTTGGTTATTTTTGACGACATGTTAACGAAGACGAAGAAGAAACTAAACTGTGGTTTACGCGCAAAGGGCATCATCGTAATGTCAGTGTCATTTACATTACACAAAATTTATTTAAACAAAATAAAGCTCATCGTACCATTAGTCTCAATGCTCATTACCTGGTCTTCGTTTAAAAGTCCTCGAGATAAATCGCAAGTGCAAGTCTTAGCCAATCAGTTAGGAACACCTTGGCTGACTCATGCGTACGATGATGCCACTCAAACTCCACACGCCTATTTACTCGTGGATTTAAAACCCACCACTCCCGATTATTTGCGATTTCGTACCCATTTGTTTCACGACTGGTGTCAAGACGGAGGACCTGTCGTGTACACGTCCTCGTGGTCGACATAACAATATGAACAACTAAAAAGTCTATAATAACCTCGGTCAATTTGACCTTGTCTCATACATTGTCAACATGACGTCCCTTCAGTCTCATCTTCCCATCAAATTGATTCGGGCCTTGTACGGTACCAGTCGCGAAAAAAATCCACAAATACGTGCTCACGTCTTACAAGTCAGTCTCAAAAAAGTCTTACGATGGTTTAAGGTGACAACATCTCAAATACTGCAAGGCATCATTCACATTCCACATCAAACCAAATGCTTTTTTGACAGAAACAAAGTAGCCTTTACGCAACTGGCTGATCATCGCATCGACACTCAAACCAAAAAGCAAATCATTTTGAAACCTGGAGGTAGCGGTTCTCTAGGAGGTGTCATCATTCGTTCCCTTTTAAAATGGGATTCCAATGCTCCCAAATATCATCCCAAGAAAAAAAAGCCAAACGAACCCCCAAGAAAAAGAACAATGGTGCCAAGACCAAACACACAGAAAAAGAATAGTCCACAGAAAAGAGCTGTCACCCACAAAAGAGGTACTTCGGCCAGGACGCGACCTTACCTTCGTAAACCACGACCTGCAGCACCAGTGACCGCGTTTCCAGTAGCCTCAGGTTCTTCCACTTCTATGTTGCGAGTGATGCCAGCCAAATTCAATTTGACACCTGTTCTTTCTAATTTGATAAAACATTGGAAATCTGCGTCTCCCAAAACGTCTCCTCCACCGGTGACACCCTCTTCCACGTTAGCGGCAGTAGCAGCTGCTCACAACGTACCTGCCCCCAAAGTCAAAGTCCAAGAAAGATCTCGCATGTTAAAGACTTTACTGGATTTGTCCAAACAAGAACTGTCCCAATTTAGTCAATTGCGAACCCCTTCACTACGTGTGTTACCTGTCATGAAGTTGATACGACGGAAAGATAATCAGTGTCGTTGCATTCCAGTATAAAAAAATCACTTGAAGACAACGACGTGAATCAATATTTTCTGTGCTACTGCTGAACACCAAATGGTGTCTCCTCAAAACTGTGCACACCACAACCATCGGCGTTCTGCTGTCCAAAAAGGAAAGGGAAAAAGACAATCTCGTCATCCTGCAAAACGCTTAAAAAACCAATCATCGACGTTATCCTCTAAAAAGACGCCGTCGTTTAAAGAAAAAGAAGAGTCACCAAAAAGGATGTTACTTTGGCGATTTTGGGAAACACATCATTACATGTTTCACGAAGCGCTTGAAAAGAAGATAAAAGTGTGTACCAAGTTTTTTACGTCAGTGTATTTCTGGAACGAGCAAGCAAAGATGTCACTTTGCAGAAAACTTTCTTATTCACCCCACAAGGGAAAGAAAAGGAAAGGTCTACCTCCTCGTTTAGCCAAACACGGAGACATGTTGTCCGTCCTGTCCAAAGTCTCTCCGACCATGCGAAATCAAATCATTAAAACGGCCTCCTAAGATGTCATCGATACCGTGTGCGAATGTTGTTTGAATGTCTTGAAAGGCACGATACCTTTGTCTCCACACCAGTAAAAATGCTTAGCCAAACATCGACACGTTCTTCCTCAAATACGCCAAAAGAAAATATCCATCCATCAAACGAAAAAGATGTAGGTGCAACGCGGTGGATTTTTACCCGTTCTTGCTCCTTTGTTGACAGGCTTAATACCAGGTTTGATACAAGGGGTGACACAACGGATGACCCAAGGAATGGGTAGAAATATGAATGATCCTTCCAAAAGATAAAAGGGCCCTATGGAGCACAACGATCTCAGACATAACCTTTGGAAGCCCATGGAAGGACGAAAACTGACTTTGGTCCCTTATAAACGATGGATGGAATACCATCGTTTACCACCCAATCCTCATTTCAGCGAGATATCCTAATTACTACACGAATTGCAATCCTTGGTGCATCGCAACGATTTGTCCGAAACCGAAAAATCGCAAACGTACGGCCAACTCTTAAAACGACTGCAACTCTTTCATCGAAAAGCTGTGGAACAAACAGCTCTACCCACTCTGGAAGATTTTAAGGCTCCCATCACTTTCTACAGCGGACAAGACAGACGTAACTCCACCATTACCCAAGGAAGAAGAACCCCATAATATCTTTCAAACACACACCGCCACCCCCATGAACGGAGAAATATTATAAGGAACGTTTTACTTGCCTGAGCTACAATGTGTCACCAGAAAAGAAGACGACGTGTACGACATTGAAAGCATTCTCGAATGAAGAACCCGTACAGTAGGTAATAGGCGTGTCAAAGAACTCAAAGTACGTTGGAAAGGATATCCTCCCAGTTTTGATTCTTGGATTGACGCTTCGCAAGTGATCGACTATAAAAAGAAGTGACCATCATGCCCTTCAATACATCTTTTGCTACCACAGTGACTATTCCTTCAGCCAGTTCCTCTCTGCAAGATTTACAAAAGCAACCCTTGTGGGTGTGGTGTGGAGAACGTGTCCCTAAAACCCAAATCGTCTTTTTCTGTGAAATCTTTGTGGTGTATTGTGTCATCGGTGCGGCCATTGCTAATGTGAGATTGCAACAAGGAGACAAACAATTGTGGACCATTTTACTCAGCAGTTGCATCGGGTATCTTCTTCCCAATCCTTCCCTGAAATACTCTTACAACGGGAACAACAGTAACAATAGTGGGAGCCTTGCGTCCAACGTCAGTAATTCTGCTAACAGTAACCCCGTCAATCACAATCCTCTTTTAGACACTCCTTTAACCTCGAGTGACCCTTCGGACAGGCAAACTTTGGAATTATTAACAACACTATTAACCAATGTTACTTAACGTTACCCAGTGACAGTTCCATGGAGGTGTTTCCTAACAACACGTTGTGGCTAAATTACCTCAAACCATTCATTTGAATCAAGATGCTATTGGGAAGTGGCTTTAGTGGAAATGATACACCCGACACAAATCAAAAACATCGTCGAAAATCAAAACAGTTTTTCAGTAGAAGTGTATGACGAGCAATTGCAACAAATCTTAGACGAACGCATCACTGTCAGTGACCCGATAAAAACACAGGACCCCAAAACTAAACGGTCCACCTATCTGTTAACCATTCCTGCAGGTTATTATTTTAGTGGTCAACATTTAGTGAATACGATCGTAACCAGGTTCAATACTTTGTTTGGTAAAGCCATGGAGAAAGCCAAAAAAAGTGTTACCTTTGAGTATCATAAAGTAGTGGCTCGTGGACTAATGATCAACTTTTCAGAGGATAAAATAGTGGCCATTACCTTTTGTCCTGAATGGTATGATATTTTGAGTGGAGACTTCAGGTTGGTCAAGAAAATAGAAATACCTGCCATAACCAGTAACTTGGATTTTGCAAAATATTTTCGAATCCCTGTAGAAATGAACCAAGGACTCAACTTGATGTTTGTGTACTTCGATGTGGTGGAATACAACGTCGTGGGACAAACATCTATGCCGTTACTGCGTGTCATGCCTTTCAAAGTGGATTCATGTCACGATCGCTGACGAGGAAGGTGGAAATACCTATCACGTTCACCGCGAATTTTTACATCCTCATTATTTGCCTGTCAGTAACTCGTATTTTGACAGTGTCAAAATTACTGTAAAAGGAGATCTAGGACAAAATTTTCAATTTACCAATGAGAAAGTCACAGTGAAATTACATTTTCAAAAACGATTCTCTAACAACTGAAAATTGATGAATACTGTGTACCGAGGAGTCGCTCAACAACGAGAACATGGTTTAGAAGATATGTTTAAATCAGCCTTTCGTTCCGTGGTCCCTGTTTAGAAACCGATCGTGACACGAGGATTGCACGCCTTAAAAGATGCCGCATTGACTCACGGCAAAGAATTTCTTCAAAATGTTCTCATTGACAAACAAAACCCCAAAGAAGCTTTCTTGAGAGCAGGCAAAAATGTCTTGCTTCAAACGGGTAAAGAAATTTTGGGTCATAAATGCTCTGAACGGTACCGAGTCTGGCATTCCTGCCTCCCTGAGGACACAGCAAGGACAAGGCAGAAAGCGACTGCAAAGACATCCTTCCAAAAGACTCCATACCTCTAAAGTTAGAAAGACTAAGAAAAAAGCCGTTCGAGACTTAGACATTTTTGATTATTAAAAGCAAAACATTGAGACTCAAAAAAATGATGCACCAAGAATCTTGTGCCTGTTCCAAGTCAGAACTGAATCTCTTTGCCATGCCACCCACTATGATGACCATGCAAGAAGCCCAATGGATTGAATTTCATCACGTCTCCTCTTTGGCGGATTCAGCTCCCATCGAGTTTGAAATCAAAGGGCATCTGAACAGCAGTGACTTGTATTTGAAAGTCAAAGTGATTAACACGGATAACTCCGTTCCAGGAGCCGAGTAATGCATTCCTTGTTCAGCGATGTGGATTTATACATGAATAACAACTTTTGAGCAGTAGCATGGATACTTGCCCTTACCGAACGTACCTCGAAAATCTCTTGACCTACGGAAAAGAAGCCAAGAACACTCATTTAGATGCTTGCGTGGTATGGAAACCTGACACAGCAGGTGATAATAAGTTTAACGACACAGCCTTGACCGTAGGTGACGATCCTCACAATGTGGATTTTAACGAGCCTCGAAAGAACAAATTCTGCAAGGACGTAGTTTAGAACTGTTCGATAGTTTGCATTTGGACATGTGGTTTCAAGAAAAGTATTTGCTGAACGGAATGGATATTCGCTTGAGACTGAATCGTAGCAGTACTGCTTTCCATTTGATGGCTCATGCCAACGAATACAAACCATTATCCAAGAAGCCAGGTTATACGTGCGTCGTGTGGAAGTGTTACCTAAAGTGGGAAATGATATCAGTCACACTTTGAGCAGAACGACAGCCAAGTATCCGATACCACGCGTGGAAGTAGAAACTTTCACCATTGCCACTGGACTCTGATCTAAGATCGAAGATCATCTGTTCCAAGGACAGTTACCCAAACGTTTATTCATTGGTATCGTCAGCAATGCAGCCCTCAACGGTACCCACGATCAAAATCCTTTACAGTTTAAACACTGCAAAGTATCCAAAATCGAAGTCAGTCGCGATGGCAAAACTTTGTGTATCCGACCCTTCGAACCCGACTTTGCCCAGAAGAATTACTTGAGATCATACTTGTCGCTGTACGAATCCACAGGACAGTTAGGAACCAACACCAGTCACGGTATTTCCTACGACGACTATGCATTAGGTTACACTTTGTGGGCTTTTGATTTCACTCCAGACCAAGGCAGCGACGAGGGACATTTCCACCCTTTAAAATCTGGGCAACTGCGTGTGGAACTTCAGTTTGCAGGGGCTCTTAAAGAAACAGCAGCAGAGAGGGTGAATCCTACAACGTTTTGAGACAAAATTTGATTGAAATCTTAAAACGAGCCGTCCTATAATCTCATTTTAACCAAAAAGGAGGGCGAACCCTACAACGTTTTTAGACAAAAAATTGATTGAAATCTTAAAACGAGCCTTCCTACGATCTCATTTTAACCAAAAAAAATGTCTCAGGGGCAAACCCTACAACGTTTTCAGACAAAAAATTGATTGAAATTTTAACGAGCCTTCCCTACGAAATCTCATTTTAACTAAAAAAATGAAAACGGAGACTTTTACGATTTTTTAATTAATTTTGGTCGCAACTTGTTGTCATCCACCCTCTCTGCTGCTACAGGTTAACAAAAAATAAGAAATGATTTGATCCAGTCTTTATGATGAAAGTCCTTAGGACGAAAATCATTTATGATTTCACAAACAAACTAATCGCTAACACCTCTTCTTGTAAATCAATCAGATTATTTGACTGGTCGGTGAGTTTGAAATTAATTCTGGTTAATGAATTATTATGGCATCGCATGTAGACAGGATTAATTGGGTTTTCAATAATCAGGAATCCTGGAGGAGCTGTTGGTGCAAACGAATAAAGAATATATCCCTGCTGAGCTTGATTTGATTGCTCTAGATTAATCTGATAGCTTCCTTCAATTACATCACATACTAAATTAAGCGCAATCACCGTTGAAATATTCACGTTGAACGGAGCGTTATGCCTACCGCCACCATCTGGATCATTATTATATTTGAGGAGGACAGTTGAATCTGATTTTGTAGCGCTTTGATATCGGTTTTAACAATTCTTGCTAATTCATCAGCGTTGTATTTCGGAAACTTGAAATTACGCAGATTGTCTTCTGTGATATTGTAATCGGTTAGGAATCGTTGTTTATTGTTGCTGTTGTCATTAATTATTGTTTGAATAATTAGTTCATAGATATATTCCATGTCGGATATAAGTTGATTTATTATTTCAACGTGTTTTTGCGATCTTGTTTTCCGTAGTTGTTCTAGTTGTGTGTCATATAATTGTTTAATCTCATTAAAATAACCACGGACGTCAGTTAGCGTAAATGAAATAGTAACAGATGAGTCGGTTGTTCTTTTAATGATAAAATCCCATTGCAATATGTCTTTGTTGGTGAATATAAATCTATCGCCGATTCTTCCTTTTCTTATATCAGATAAATTATCTCGATAACTGGGATTGATTTCATGATATGATTCTACGTCCGTGGTTAAGTCGGTGGTGGATTTTTCCGGTGGTAATTCAGGCCATCCTAGTACGGTTCTAATAGAACTTTGATAGATATCTACGACGTATCCTTCTGTGCTTATCTCAATTGCGGATGATAGTGTTGGTTCATGAACTGTTATAGCTATTTTTGACTCTACTCCAGTAATCGATTTTATTCTACGCGCGAATTCATTATTGATTTGTTCGATTTGGTATGACCCTGTTGGTATGGAAACAACTTTCCAGTCTGGAGTCCCGTCGGGTTTATTCTTATTTGCAAACACTAAAGAATTATTGGGTTGTTGACCACCAAATGATTTTGATCTGATATTAGGCCAACTGTGATACACTCGTAGTTTTGCTAGCGCTATCTCCTTCACGGGGACTGGGCTAGGGAAATTCACACTAAACTCGGGTTCCGTTGATGTTATTGATATCATGCTTGTTTGTACTGGGTTCGTGTTCTCCACTATTTGTTGAAGTAATTCCATCGGTGTCGTCATTGTTATTATACTCATGTTGTATTTCTAATTTTGACACCGCGGAATCATAAATACTGACCATCACTGAGAACTCACAATCTGGTATGGTTGAGATTATTGAGATCATTTTGGTTTTTGGGTTTGTTTTTGGGTTCGTGTTTTCTGATTCCATCGGTGTTGTCATTGTTATTATATTCATGTTGTTGCTCTAATTTTGATATCGCTGAATCAAAAATACTGACCATCGCTGAGAATTCACTATCTGATATAATTGTATTATCGAGTGACGACGATATCATCAGGGATAACTGCGAATATGCGGTTGATGCAATATGAAATTGAATTAAGTAATTCTGCAGTTTACTCTGGCTGCATGATGATATCTTTTTTGCTATCCCGGTTGATATACCCCCGATTGTAGCCACCGCAGAAATGCAAATTGGAACTACGACCGGGGCAATCATTGTAACCGATGCAAGTATTATTCCGGCGCCAGCGAGAACGCTTGACACCGAGTACATAGTAATATCAATTGCGGTGATTCTTCGTCGGTATTTTTTTATTTTTATTTGATACTCCTCAGTGAGGGTTTTGAGTCTAGTCTGAAATTCTCTGACCTGATCATAGCGACATTGCGTTGATGAAATCATTTTTATTTTAAAAATACTAGTGTTTTCAATTGTGTTTTCAAGTTCGCGGAAAGTAATTTCAAATTCGCGGAAAACTCTTTCACGGTGTCGAATCGATATTACGACAATGATGGAATCATTGTTGTTATTTTAAACCCGCTAGTGTTTTCAATTATTCGCCATCGTTAAGGGGTCCAGGGCAGGACAGGTAGGTAGATGGGTTGGGATGTCGTAGGTATGGTAGCTTCAGCCTGAAAAATCATCTACGAGTTCTAAACACCAAGTTATTTTTGATCTAATGGTGGAGCTATCAACCGCGACGACATTAAAGTGTTGACCGTTACTCCTGATAATTAACATCGCAGTGCCACCAGAGTAGGTTTTACCGCCCGCGATCATGTTAAACTGATCGATAGAGATCCACGTTAGCCTGTAGATACCTTCAATCCCCGTTGTACTGTAGATATCGCCCCCCGCATCGCTCCTCGTCCAGAGACCAGTGGACAATGTAGTATAAACGTCTCTTATCCAATCCATGGTTCCATGATCGACTGTATACACGACATTTTTAATTCTTATGTGTCAATGCGGAATCTTTATCTTTTCAAAATTTTCTTTTAGTTTACGAATATCATTGTAAATATCTTTGAGAGTCATCGTAGATGTAGCCGGGACACCAAAAAACTTATCGACGACGTCGTTGGTGGGTTTTTGATCTCCCTTTAGTTTAATAATATCGTCAATGACGTCGGAATAGGTTTTATTGATTTCGGTATATTTCATCAACGTTCCATCGCGGCGTTTAAAAAATGAAACCAAAAGGAGGTTAACTCCAAAACCTGTTTGGGATTTATAATTCCCGTCGAGTTGAGAATATGTCGTCGTGATATTGTAACTTTTAGAACCCTCAAAGAAATTATTAACCATTTTGTTGATGAGTTTTTGTTCGTCAATAGCGCTTTTAACTTCAGCGAGAGTCGTGCCAGCCACAAGTGGGGTTCCAAAAAACTTAACAACTACGTCGTTAGTGGGTTTTTGATCTTCGCTTACTTTAAAAATCTCGAGATAATTTGCCTTGATTTCTGAAGCAGTCATCATCCTTCCAGCTTCCTTGTTAGCGAAGAATGAATTCAACAAGTCTTTAATTTCAGCTAGAGTCATGCCAACCACAAGCGGGGTTCCAAAGAATTTATGTACGACATTTTTGCGAAAATTATTATAACCTCGTATATGATCATCCAGCTCACGGCCGTGGGTGGCAATCGTGTTGTCGTGGGTGGCAATCATGCTGTCTTGGGCGGCAATCTTGTTGTCTTGGGTGGTAATCATGTTGTCGTGGGCGGCAATCTTGTTGTCGTGGGTGGCAATCGCGTCGGTGATCGTAGACACAAGTGCGCCTGGTTTAAGTCGTCCGTCGTTGGAATATAGCGCAATAGAGTTTTCAGCGGCGTCGCGCTGCCGTATCAAAATGTCATTCAATGACACATCACTGGATTTCAATTTACCCTGTTTGTCCTGAAATACAACTATTTCGTTCGGGTCAACATTTACTAAATTTAACGTCTCAGCGATTTCATCTTTAATTAATTTTTTTATATCCTTGACAGAATCAGGGGGTGCAGTGCCATCGGGTTTGGGTTTCAAAGATCTCCCCCAAATATCAATCATGTTATTGTAAAACTCTTTCTCTCTCTAAAATCGTTTTTGACGACTTCGTTGAAAAATCTTCGATTTTCTCCAGCGATTACTAGTGTATTCATTCACGACAACATGTGCTGGTTTTCCGCTTGGGTTACTCAAGGAGTTAGAAATAGCGTTAAGGACATTTAATACTTCGCTGCCACATATTGGTGGGTCATTCATTTGTTGTGTTGGTAGCGTAGAATACCAAGTCTTCATTGGAAGGGTTTTTATATAACGCATAAACTCTTTTGGTGGGGCTAATCCATATGAATCAAAATAGACAATCCCACGTGGATCAATAGCGTATGCAACCCAGTGAGTTCCGGGTCCGGTGCTGTTATCTAAATTAATGATTCCGGTTTCAACGCTGTTTGGTTGATGTGGTAATTGATCTTTCATAAAGACACCTCTGAAGTTTTTAATCGCGAGTTTTTTAGCAGCATCGAGTAAATCAAAATTGGACATGGGAACCATCATAGACTCTCCAATTAATAAACCGGTCCTAGTCTTAGACCCTTTCCGCTGTACCATGAATACGGGGTTCCTGGTAGTCTTAGACCCTTTCCCTTTTTTTTATATCCTTTCCCAGTTGCCTTCTTTAGTGCCATTCCTGCTGCAGTACCAACGGCTCCTAACGCTGCCGCTTTAGCCACCGCTGGGGCTGCTGCTGCAATCAATGCTGGTATCGCAGCTAACAACGGGAATATACCGCCTGTTTTAATCATATTTTTGATAGCAGCCGCAGAAAGAGTAATCTGAACACCCTTTTTTGCTACTAGTGCATCATTGAAATGTTTCACCTGACGAGTTGTCAGCGATAGTTTATTTGCACCACCAGTCATTTGGTTGGGTTTCAACGTGATTGTGGTTCCACATTTTTTAGCTGATTCCGATTGCAATTTTTTTAATTGACCGGGAGTTAACGCAACACTAATATTACTATATGACATTATACATAATTGATTGATTCTAAATCGTTTACAATTTCAATTACATGTTTTCCACTGGTGCATCTACCACTCTCATTCTTCCACCAACACCTTCAAGTAGCATTGATTTATCACTGAGAATGACAGCAACCGCTCTATAATCAGCAATAGCACCACGAGTCACATTAGCTCTAAAATGTATATCAACAACAGATTGTCTCATCAAATCGAGATGTTCCAGTGAGAAGTAATAGATCGGATACAGATTTTTAAAATCATATTGTGATATTTGCAAACCAGTATCCACATTTTGATCGCGTGCCATAAATGACAACAGACGATGATAAACTCGTGCAATATGATTTTCTGTGTAATTAAGTTGTATATCCTCGGATGGTTCCTGTTGGCCGTTTATTCTCAGTGAGACGTCTTTCACACCTAATTGATCAAATATCATATGACTGAAACGTTGATCGCCAACTCGTGCGTTATCTTGTAACGCAATAAATATATGACGTGGCGCAGAAACGCCTTGTTTTGATGCTAGGTTCCAAGTGAATAACCCGTTGATATTTGATTGTTTAACATCTGTACTCACGGTTAGCCAACTCAACAACGACTTTCCTCCTTGGTCCATAAATGATAGTAATCGTTCTTCTGCGGTGATTGCTGGAGTCAACACTGGCATCCACAATGATATTTTTGTTAAATTGACTTTACCGGCATCAGCATTTGGATTTGCATTGTCTGCTGGAATCCTCCAGATTGCGTCACTATCATCACTATTTCGTACAAGCGATACTGTATGCTTCGCCCCGTAGATAACTTTTCGGACGTTTCTACAGAATCCAAATATATGATGCAGTGGAATCGCGCATGAAAATGATTTACGCGCTCCTTGCAACATTGAAATACGTGTTGCAGCTCCTAGATTGAAATTAACATCGTTGTTTATAATCATATCTTCGGCATCAATATTAGCGGTGCCAGCATTATTCTTTGGTCGTCTTACAACAAATTGTTTTCCTCCAGCGTTATTTGTAGCATCTTTTGCAAACATCATAGAAGGTCCTGCTGATCTTGTATAATCATCGGAATATCTCGCTAACCCGATTATTGTTGTAGCCACATCAACATCGCGATCTATCGCCTCAATTTCTTTTCCATCAATGAGATATTTTGCACTCTCAAATAACGCCATGATACCATTATTGACAAAACCGACTTGAGTACCAGCTGGATACGGTGCTGGTACAGCAGGAGTATCAGCAGCTGTTACAATTTCTCCTTCTACTTCAATAAACGCTTCACAGGGCAAAAAGTATTTACTGGTATCATGGACTTGAAGATCAATTCTTGCTCGACTATTTGAGTCTATTGCATGATAGGCGTAATATTGATAATCGCGTACAGAATCATCCTTGCCAACTGGGGCGTCTATATCAAACGCTGGATCATGTGACTTTTTGAACATTTTATTCTATTTATCAGAGTCTAAATCGCGATTTTCCATTTTCATCGTCGTAGTTTTTTAAAGCCACTTCCTGCTATCATATTTGCAATATTGCTTTGGTCGGGGGTTAAAATCATCGACGCTAATTTTTCATCTACTGCGTTATTTATAACTCTACTAACACTTGCAGGCATTTCCGCTGTAGACGGTAACGGTTTTGAAAATCCTTTGGATTTCATCCGTGATTTCACTAATGATGTTAATTTATTCTTCGCAGTTGAAAACGCTTTTCCAGCAAGATCTCCAACAGCACCAATACCCTTATCACGAATAACTTCAATTGCTTTCATTCCTAATTGTTTAGCCAACGGCATCACTTTTGGAGCCATTCTCGCAAATAACCCTAAAATGGTATTACCTAAACCATCTCCGTAGTATGCTCTATAAACCGGAAACCGTGAATTAACTACGTAGACGGGGGTTGGTTTATCATGATTGTAGTGTATGATCATTATTTGAAATCAGAAACAATTTTTCAATTGTTATTTATCTAATCGAATAACTTTTCAATTCAGTCACTATGATACCCACTTTCCACTAACTCGCCAATGAAATCTCGATATGTGCTGATATCCATGATACCACCCTGAAATAATCGTCTACAGATATCAGCTGCTTCATTAATTATTTCCGGTGAGTTATTTCCGGCTCGGAACCCTCCTACAAGAACCTCTAATCGTGATATATCACTGAGAACACTACCAGGACATGAAACGCTAGCGTTTCCAACTAGACCACTCCCCAGAAATTTCTTCTCATCGTATGGCTGTCTTATTTGGAGTTGAAATTTTCTCTTGAAGTCTCTGTATTCCTTCATCCTTCTATCTAAACTCCCAGTAATTATTTCATACACTATATCAGCCCATTCATTATGTGACATTCTATAATCCGAATAATTGTCCGTGAAAAACTTCTCTTGTGAATCATAGCTGTTAGCAGCGAATTCACCTAAATTGTCTATATCCTCGTTGAGAATTTGTTGTTTAGCGCTCTCGGTAAATATAATTGATTTAGGTAGTCCACTAACTAGTTCTTCCTGAAATCCTTTAAATGTTCGTTTCGAAGCGGTTGATATATCCTGAGGAAGTGATTGCAAGGATTTTTTTGTTTGTTTAGTTCTTTTTGCTATTTTTTCTAACACAGGAATAAGACCCTCTTCTTTTCTTTTACCGTCAGGATCATCTCCCAGTATAGCACGCTCTATCTCCTTCGTTGCTGTGGTTACTGGTTTAAACAATTCTTCAGATCCCGCAGCAAAATCAGTCTGAAGACTCTGTCGTTGTTGTAGTTTATTCCGTACAGAGTCACGAATTAGTACAAATCTCTTAATTGCATCCGGTCGTTCACGAGCCAATCGGGTTGTTAATGCTTCATTGACCATTATTTGAAATCAGAAACAATGTTTCAATTGTAAAACACTTTTCCCACTTTTTTGACATATCATAGATGATTTTTAACACCATCATGGAGGTTTTTTAACAGCTCTATCAGGTTTGAGGAAAGTCACATAATTGCTATAAAAATAAATAATACTGTGACTTTCCTCACTTTTTTGACATCAATGACATATCATAGATGATTTTTGATACGGTCATGGAAGTGTTATTTCATCGTGAGACACCTTCTATCAATGATGAGGAAAGTCACATAATTGCTATAAAAATAATTAATACCACACTTTCCACATTGTTGTTTTTATTGATCAATCTGAACCGTCCATCAATTTTTATTCAGTGTGAAATATTTTCACTGTTTTTGACATTATCAATCAAAAAATGCTAAAAAAAATTAAAATCTCTATGAGGGACGGTCACAATCAAATAATGATAAATGGTCAATCAAAATTGTTCATTTTCTTGAATTAACGCCCGTAGGTTTCTAACTTTAGAATTAACCTCCTTTTTCAATTCGTATTCGTACCCGAATTCTTTTCGTATTCGTTCTACGATGGTATACAACGGAACGAACACACTTACGTCACTGGAAAATGCGAGAGAGTCCTTAATAAAATTCTGAATTCTTTTGATGAGCGCATACTTCTTTGGTAGCATATACTTGTTAGTGCTAACTCCGTATTCTATATCCTGAAAATCAGACATGATTTGATCAGGATTTAACCCATCTGATAGTTCAATATCCCAACTTTTCAATTTTGAAATCTCGTATAAAATGCTATTCATGTTTTCAGAATTCATTATTCTATAATAATGATATATTTCTAAATGAAAAATATGACGCATTAGACATAACTAAATTTAACTTTTTGTCCCGTCCTTTTTGAAATAGCCGATCGATAAATCCCCTCTGCAACTCTTCGTACTGAGGGTCCACAAATATCGAAATGCCTACCGGCGCTGGTTATTGATTGAAATATTTTTTCTTCGTTAGTTATCGTATTCAAAGATTTCACAGGTCTCTTCCCAACCGTTTTGCATTTTCCAGTCTTCCCTCGTTTGGTATTCTCACTTTGAGTAACAGCCTGCAGATTTGATAAAGAATTATTCTTTGGATTAGAATCCTTGTGATCAATAACAAAATCATCCTCGATCAATCCATAAAAACATTCAAATGCGAAACGATGATTGAGATAAGTTTTCTTCCCAACAGTAAACATCAAGTACCCTTGATTATTCACAGAACCAACTGGTTTCTTCAGTCTACAGTGTCTTACAACACCATCACTGGATGCTTCATAATTTGTAATCAAGGGATGGTGTCTGAATTCTTGGTTCATTCGTATACATAATACTATTGTTTGTCTAATTCATTGTTTGGTTTAATGATGAATCTTTCGATGTAGTCTTGAGGAGTTCTTATGATTTTGTCAGGGACGTTGTCAGTGTCAGGGACTTTTTCAGGGTCATAATTTCTGATTGATTGTCCATTTTTTATTCTTTTATCATAATAACGCTGCAACTCCCTGTATCGCTTACCACCGCAATTTAGACACAACTGAGATTTTCCCCTGACCCCAACCCCACATAGAATACAGGGTAACGGACCAAAGCTTCCACGACGAAAGCTTTGCATATGATACCCACGGAACTCATTTCTGCATGATTTGTTACACGGGGTTACTGATCCAATCATAAGCCACTTGCAGTGATTCATTATATATAAATTCTTCATTTAAATGCTTGTTTTAATTATAGCATGAGGGAATTAAGGAGAACGCCTTCGAAAAATGCTGAATTCAATGCTGATAAGGAGTTTAAAAGATTATTGAAAATTAATCCTAAATTTAATCTCGATAAACCAAAAAAACGTCCAATAGACGGAAACATGAAAGAGTTTAAGAGATTATTGAAGATTAATCCTAAATTTAATCTCGATAAACCCAAAAAACGTAACAAACGTCCAAAACGTCCAAGAGACGGAAACATGAAAGAGTTTATGAGATTATTAAAAATTAATCCTAAATTTAATCTCGATAAACCCCAGAAACGTAACAAAATTAATCTCAAACGTCCAAGAGACGGAAACATGAAAGAGTTTAAGAGATTATTAAAAATTAATCCTAAATTTAATCTCGATAAACCCAAAAAACGTCCAAGAGACGGAAACATGAAAGAGTTTAAGAGATTATTAAAAATTAATCCTAAATTTAATCTCGATAAACCAAAAAAAACGTCCAAGAGATTACCCTGGAAAGATGCTCAATTCAATCTCGATATAGTTTCTAATACACCAAAGAATACAATTCTTGATAAAGCCATGATTAGTAAAATCAGAGACTGTTTTAATGAATTCAAGCGTGATGGAGCATCTTATTGTTGGTCAACATTTCGAATTGATGGTGTTGTTGATGCTACCATGAATGATGAAAAAGCAGCAGTGATCATTTCACGTCTTGGGGGAAAAAGATATTTTTTCCGAATCAAATTCATTATCGAAGTCGATGGCAAATGGATTATTAGGGATAAATTTGAACCAATCCTCAAGAATAAAAAAGCTGTCATTGTGAGTAGAGATTCCAAACCAGGAATTCTAACCGGCATTGACAAACCATACTACGAAAGATCTTATCCCGTAACAGCAATGATTTATGGGATATATCCGTTAAATGATAAACCCGATATCGCAAAACTAGCTCCTATGAAATATTCGTCAGGGCTTAATTGTGTAGCAGAACGAATAATAGAACATTTCACAAATGCGTCCCGGGGAAATAAACTAACTGATCTGCGACGTAGGAAAATAACCGAGTGGGAACTGACAGTGAAACAGCATGGTGCAAAGATTTCTGATATAGCTAAATTAGAAACATCATTAAGATTTCCAATAACTGTTATGACGATAACCGGAGAGGTTTTATACGAACCGAAATATAACAAAAATGGAGCGCCAATACAGATTATTGATCATAACAAACACGCGTGGACACCTGCGGTAACAGTATTTCCACGAGAACGAACCGTGAAATATATCCCTAAGGAGTTCGTCGGGGATGTTTTCTATGAAGAGAAATTATTCGATGCTATTCATGCGTTGTGTAAAGATGATCCTGTGTCAGTGTGGTTACTTAGAAGTGATGAAGATCCCGAAATAGGATTTGATCAATTTGTAAGACCAAATGGTGAATTATATCGCGTTGAAGAATTAGATAACAGAATGAGAAAAATCGCTAGTGATTTTTCACCGGAGAATTCCCATGAAAAACTACTCACGGATAGTTTTACTATTCCATCAGTGGTAGCTCACTTCGCAAGAGAAAAAAACTCATGGCGTCCAACACGAAGTGATTTTCTTGAGGATGTTAAATTGAGTTGCGTCGAAATTTGGTCATGGAGGACTGTGGAATACGAAATACTCACGTGATCGTATGATTTCAGTTGATATATCCGCGTGTTATCCCGGAAGTTTTCTCGGATATGGGGAATGTAGTAACTATTTTAAACGATTTGGACACCCCACGCATGAAATGACTCGTGTTGCGATTAATGGACCATTGCCTGATTTTGATTTAACCGGATTCGCTCGTGTGATATCATTTGAATTAGCGTCAGGATTACATCCGTGTAGTTATGTTTGGCTCGGTAGACACCTATCTGAAAAGGCCTGGATGCCAATAGTGCTATTGAGATATATGATTGATTGTGGTATGCTAATATCGTTGATTGTTTCCGAGGCTATTATATGCTATCGAGCTCAGAAAGAAGTTTGGCTACCACAACCCGATCTAGATAGAATAATCAGCGAACAGCGTAAACAATTCCCTGATTTCAATGAAGAACAAATCATGAATCGGTCTAAGAAGTTATTTGAAATTAAAAAAGAACAAGCAAAAGATTTTGGACGAAGAATAATCGGTAAATTTACCCAGGGTGGACGATACGACAATGCAAAATATTCTTCGCGGTTGATCATAGATATCGCTGAATACGATTTTATTGTAACGGATTTAATGAAACAGGGAAAACTTGTATCCCGTAAGGATGCTTTTCTATCCAATGGTGAGAAAATGGGTACGGTTGTTACCTACTGTGATGGATATAATTCCCAGTATACACATTTGAGAAGTTCAATGCTAGCCTATGCTTCTATTAATCTATTTTCGATGATAAATAGATTTCCTAATACCGCGGTTAGAGTGGCCACTGATTCGATGTATATACACAATAAGTACAAATCAGCTGTAGCTAAATTCACAGATCCCGAAGAAAATTGGGGGCGTTGGCGATTTAAAAAGGAGATGCTACATGAGTATTGTGAATCCGCAGACGTTGCCATGGATGATAAATATCTTTGTTGTAACCGTATTGAAATTCAATCAGAATTTTCTAATGCACCACCGGTATCTGATCCAGTATGTAGATACAAGACAGTTTATTTAAACGGTTGTGGTGGGTCAGGAAAGACAACTCGTGCAATTGAATTATTTCGTCGGTCAACCATGATTGTGTTAACACCGACTCACAGACTCGCCAGAGAGATGATACAGCGAGGGGTAAATGCCTGTACTTACCATAGTTTCTTTCGATGGAAGGGTGACAAATGGACTCCTGAGCGTATGGGTGATAAATTCATTCCTGAAATCATAATTTGGGATGAAATATGCACAGTGTCATTAGATGTATTACAAACATTTCTCGAGTGGTTGTTAAACAAAAACACAAAAGTCGTCATGTGCGGTGATCACGGCCAACCACCACCATTTGTCGGTGCATCTCCACATGAATGGCTAAAGGGTTTTGTAGACTATTATGAAGAAATTACCACTGATTATAGATCACTTGATGAACGATTACGAGAATTCAAAGCGCTAATTAGATTACAACCGGATAGAATCCAATGCGAAATAGCGCGTGAAGTGATTTCAGAAACTCCAATGAATGATTTCTGGGAAACATGGAGACCAAATGATTTGATAATTGCAAGTAGAAAAATAGTCAGGGACACACTTCAGATGAAGTTATTTGAATTGCATAAAGAAAAATTTGCAACGCTTCCAGTACCCCTTTGTTAGAGGCCATCGGATACACGAAAACAGAACATTGAAGTTGATATTCCAGGACAGAGTGAAAAACAAATTCTCGTATTAAATGATATTGTGCTGGTTGATATCAATGTCGTTGAAGATGCATTGCGTGCTAATAAATCCCCGTGGACGCTAGGATACGCAGCAACAATACACTCTTCACAGGGATTGACTATATCGGATACAATTGTTTGGATGGTGGATAATCACATCGAATGGTCGAATTTAGTCTATCTCGCAGTATCCAGAGTACGAAAAATAAATCAACTTCGAAGAGTTGTTTTCGATGATAATGACACAACAATAAGTGATATTGATGTTAGCATCATTAATAAAAAACTCTCCGGTTACAAACAACAGGACAAAAAAAAGCAACGAGAATTTGATATTGATGCTAAATTAATAATTACGCTGAAACAACAACAGAATAATCACTGCGCGAGTTGCAATTGTATAATGCGTTGGCAGTATTCGGATAAGGATCCTCGCCAATTCACCGTAGACAGAAAAAATAACAGTCTCGGTCATGTCAGAAACAATGTGATGTTGACTTGTCTTGAGTGCATAGACGCAACGGCGCTAGTTAAGACCATGCGGTGGCAATTGAGTATCCTCGGGAATTACCTGTAGTTGTTGTCTAGTAAAACCCCGCTGAGGGGCAGTTGAATCCAGTTTATAGACTGGAGGTCTACCCGTAGATCGTGTTATACTAGATATCTTGTGTGCAGTAACACTCCAAATAGGATCAGTAGCCCTTTTTCTACCCCCTTCAAGCTCTCCTGGTTCGTATAAGTACCTCACAATGACATTACTACCAAGAATTGGTTCTTTGAAATCTTTTTGTGGTTTTTCAGGTATTGACTTCTTTTTAATCGCGTTGATAGGTTTCATGTTGATTGTTCTAGTAATCTCGTTATTCAGTGCAGGAATCACAGATGGTAATCTTTTAACCCATTCACGGGATCTTTTTTCTTGGATGAATTCTTTTGCGTATTGATATCCAAATAACCGCTCAGCAATCGTCCGATTAAATCGTTCTACAATGGCCTGATCGCGATGTAGCGCAGTATGCCCTCGTCGTATGGTGACATTATGATGTTTCATTGTAGATAACACTGCACCCTGAAATTCCTTGCCAGGATCAACCTGCAATAGATTTGGCCAGTGCAGAGGACCTCGTCGATAAATCCTTTCAAATGCAGAAGCGACTTCAGTGGCTGATTTTGTTTTTAACGGTTCTGCTTCTTTGTATCGACTTGCAATATCAACTACGGTTAAAGCGTATTTGTAACCACGATCATGTGGCAGAAATAATATATCAGCCTGATGAACATCATTAGGAGCGGTCACATCAAAATGCGAGAAATTAATCTGTTTAGGCGGTGGTAGATAAATTTGCCATAGTGCCTGTTTGGATAACCAATTAGCCGCAGTGTTTTTTTTCACTTTTGCAGCGCTAGCGAGTTTATGGACTGCTGATTTACCCCTCCAGTATCCTCTTGGGGAATAATAAATTGATTCCATATTATTAATTACCGGCACCTAACATCAATTTACTTTTCATAGCCGATTTTATTAAAAAGGAAGCCAATTTTTCTTTGAAGGATTTATCAGGAATAGCATTTAACGCATGAATTAATTTCACATCTGCTAGATGCCTGTGTTGCAGATTGCTGCTTTTATAAGCAACATCATGAAGGTGACAGGCCTTATCAATGGCGTTTATTGGTTCTTCACCGGGTCGGGACTGATTTTGATCATTGAGTCTGATATCAATTCTGGTTCCCGGTCCACAGTAGCTATATCCTGGAAGGTGCTTTTCTCCGGGGTACTTTGCCCATGGGGTTCCAGGGAGCTTTGCCAATTTGGCTGCGATATCACCTCCTCGTTTTTTTTTAAAACATCTCCGAATTGTAAAATCTTTGATTTTGTAGAAACAAATCTGAACTTTTTAATACCACATGTTGCACATCTACCAGTAAGTGCTGATCTGTTATTTTTAGTTGTAACCGTCGTCACATCATTTGTGCTAGTACGCGTTTTACACTTCATACAATATAGATCCATAATTTATGTATAGAGATATGGATATAATTGATTTTTCAGCGACTAAAACAAGAGAACCAATTAAGCATCATGCAGCGCTACCAAACTCTATCCGGATGATTATAATCGGGCCATCTGGATCCGGTAAAACGCAATTGTTACTCAATTTAATAATGAGATGGATGAAGTGGGATAAGTTGTATTTAATTGCCCCTAGCGTAGATGATCAACGATGTTATGAAGTGCTAAAAGATTTTAA
The DNA here is from genome assembly GCA_030141615.1 of Unio pictorum. NCBI lineage: Eukaryota > Metazoa > Mollusca > Bivalvia > Unionida > Unionidae > Unio > Unio pictorum. The sequence goes on along the minus strand of JARLTB010000051.1, from coordinate 2,908,403 downwards.
CGACAGCGCGGTAGAAAAATCCGGAGAGGGTATTATTGAGTTTATAACCGATATCGATGAAGCACCGAGCATTGATGATATTGATGGAGATATTAACAATTTAGTCGTATACGACGATATAATGTTAGATAAACAAAAAAATCCTGCTAGGATCTTTTCCAGAGGCAGGCATAAAAACACTGACGTGATATATGTCACTCAACGCTACACTCAGGTTCCAAAAGTCATCAGAGATAACTGCAATATTCTTGCTGTATTCAACGGAGTTGATACTCATACTCTTAGAAATATATGGCAGACATGGTGTTCTGATATGGACTTCAATCAATTTAAAAACTTCTTTAGTCATGCTCAGTCAACCCCGTACGGATTCGCAACAATAAATTTGCATGATCCTCGGACACGATATCGTATCGGACTTGATCAAATATTCGGTTAAAATCATTTCTTATTTTTTGTTAACCTGTAGCAGCAGAGAGGGTGGATGACAACAAGTTGCGACCAAAATTAATTAAAAAATCGTAAAAGTCTCCGTTTTCATTTTTTTAGTTAAAATGAGATTTCGTAGGGAAGGCTCGTTAAAATTTCAATCAATTTTTTGTCTGAAAACGTTGTAGGGTTTGCCCCTGAGACATTTTTTTTGGTTAAAATGAGATCGTAGGAAGGCTCGTTTTAAGATTTCAATCAATTTTTTGTCTAAAAACGTTGTAGGGTTCGCCCTCTTTTTGGTTAAAATGAGATTATAGGACGGCTCGTTTTAAGATTTCAATCAAATTTTGTCTCAAAACGTTGTAGGATTCACCCTCTCTGCTGGTGAAACGGTGAATGTCATTATTTATGCTGAATTTGATAATACCATAGAAATCAACAGTTTGAGAGAAGTCATTCTAGACTATTAGAAACTATGGAAGCCCCTCGTCCTTTTTGAACAGTGGAGAATCAATGGAAAAGGAATGGGAAGTTACAGAGAAAGCAAATCCCCAAGACCAAAAAGAAGAAGTAATGATAATGCAGTCCAGATGGCCAGAACAGGAACAACATTTAGTCACCTGCTTTGCCAAACAATTGGAGGATAACATGAGGGACATGATTAAGAAAGATTGTTATGGATGTCAAAACGATCATCCCAGTCAAATTCAAAACGATAAATGTATGATGATGAACCAAGAAGAAAAATTGAACGATTATCTGAACGAAACGTGGAGTCGCTTCTCAGAAGAAACCGTTTTACTTCAGTGGTGATCATTCCTCTCCTAAATTGTTTGCTCGAGAAATTGATCACATCGAAGCTCTTTTGGCCAAGATTGAGGAGACGAAGCAAACAAACAGTTACTTGACAGACCTTTTCAAGCAAAAAGTCTGGATCGAATTGATTGCTTATCATCACCTTTGAAGAAGAAAAGGCCACACAAAAAATGGATACTTGGTAACTTTATTACCTTTTGAACCGTCGTTCGTACACTGCTTCTTGGAATCAATGTTAGTTGAAAAAAATTGTGTTTTGTGAGTTGTTTCTTATTTGAATAAAAACTGTCTTTTGAAACCAATATGTCTGTCGTTTGTTTTACATTTTTTTTTAAAATAAATGCTCTTTAACTTCTTTCTGTCCCTCACATCAAACTATCCAAACGTTTCCAACACTAAACCGTTTGTCTTCGGCTGCTTTCCTGTGTGTGGATTGTAAATTGTATGTTTTGTTTTGGCTTCTTGCCCGTCTGTGTGGATGGCAGATTATTTGATTTTGGATAGTAGATTATATTGGTGTTTTTTGGTTGCTTCCCCGTGTGGGGATAGTAAATTGTATGTTTTATTTTGGCTTCTTATCGGCGTGTGGATGGTAGATTGTGTGATTTTGAATAGTAGATTATGTGGTTTGCATTGGCTGTTTCCCGGGTGTGGATAGTAAATTGTATGTTTCATTTTGGATGCTTCCCCGTTTTTGGATGATAGATTGTATGATATTGGATAGATAATTATGTGGTATGTTTTGGCTGCTTCCAGTTTGTGAATGGTAGATTGTGTTATTTTGGATAGTAGATTAAGTGCTTTGTTTTGGCAGCTTACCGGTGTGTGGATGGAAGATACTATGATATGATATTGTAGATTATGTGGTTAGTTTTGGCTGTTTACCTGTGTGTGGATAGTAGATGGTGTGAGTTTCGATAGTAGATTATGTGGTTTGTTTTGGCTCCTTTCCCGTGTGTGGATGGTAGATTGTGTGATGTTAGATAGTAGATTATGTGGTTTGTATTTGCTGCTTACCCGTGTGTGGATGGAAGATTTTATGATAATGGATTGTAGATTATGTGGTTTGTTTTGGCTGTGTCCCGTGTGGATGGTAGATGGTGTGATTTTGGATAGTAGATTATCTGGTTTGCATTGGCTGCTTCCCGTGTGTGTTGATGGCAGATTGTGTGATGTTGGATACTAGATTATGTGGTTTGCATTGGCTGCTTCCCGTGTGTGTGGATGGCAGATTGTGTGATTTTGGATAGTAGATTATGTGGCTTGTTTTGGCTGCTTCCCGTGTGTGGATAGTAAATTGTATGGATTGTTTTGATATATGTATTTTCTCTGTTCAACCCTTGTATAGTGTTTAGATGTGTTCCCAAAAAAAAAAAAGAAGGAATAAATCTGAAAATGTCAGTTTGAATTAAGGTTTCTCTTTGCGTATACCTTTTTTCAAGCTGTTAATACATGGCAGATTACAATATCAACGTGACAGGCCTATAAACAAATGTCATTGCCTTTCTTAAATTTGGTTTTATTGCTTAGACATCGTTAATCTTTAATTATTTTTGTTAAACGCAATTCTTTTTTGATAGACGATTTCGGGCGTTCAATTGTTGTAACGGTATTTATGTTGTTTAGTTTGTTGCTGAAATTATATATACTGTAGTCTATAGCAAAGCGCTCAAGTTTTTGTCAGTATTTTAATTTCAAGCTCACAAAAGAATACTAAATTTGTCCTGAAAGAGGATTGAAACTAAGTTACGCGAACGTGAAGAAAAATATTTCTTTGTTACTAGTTAGGTGTTGTTGTGTTCCTTCTAATTATGCTTGCCGTATATCTTTCTGTTTTGCAGGTCATATTGTTTTTGATGTAAATATTCACATCAATAGTCAGACATCTTGGGTTTTTCTCTTTGAGGTTCACTGAACTTGCTTCATTAATTAGTACAAATAGCAGATTCACAAAATTGAAAAGAAAAGAAAAAAAGAAACAAAATACCATGCCACTTAATACTGCACCACTCCTGACTATACCGAGGTGAGTGTGTCCGTTAAAATGTTTAAATGAGATACAAATAAATTGTCAGTTTCAAAATGCGAACCAGTACTCTGACCGTTCAGTAGCTGATGTGGTAAAAAGAAATGGTACGAGTACTGTGACCATTCAGTAGTTGATGTGGTTAGAAGAAATGTTACAATAAACAACGGAGGGATTTAAGTTCACATACCAGTCTGCACTTAAATGGGAACAACTTGAGAGCGTATTTATTATTTTGCCATACCACCTTCGTACAAAACATTGCATCACTCATCATAAACAATTTCATTGGCTAGATTAATTTTCTTACCGCGTTCACTTCGAATTGACTTCAGTAGCTCTACACCTAGTTTCGAGATAGGTCGTGTTTCACCGCTAGATCATTTATATAAAAAAAGAAGTCAAACTAAAGAAAGAACAATCGTACTCTGGGCGATCGCATAAAAAGTATGTCAAATTTATACTCAAATACATCACGGCGTATTTGTGGTCGGTTCAATCTGGTGATATTTTAAAATCGTGGACCTTTCCTATAGATTTGATTTTCTAAGTGGGATGTGTCTTGTTTTGAATTTTTCTAAGGAAAAATATACCACAAAAACAAGCGTAAGTGTCCTGATTCTTTTTAAAACTAGCTATAACATAGTCTCTCTCTCTCTCTCTCTCTCTCTCTCTCTCTCTCTCTCTCTCTCTCTCTCTCTCTCTCTCTCTCTCTCTCCAAAATTTTAATCAGTAGTCACCATAATTTTCGTTTGTCATGTAATTTGTTTTTCAAACGCTACACCCTTACAAATAGTCAATCAGTAAATCGTTGGATGAAATAAAATCTTGAGTTGACAAACGTGTACAATTCAGGTATCGGAGCTTTATCTTTATTTTTGGCACTGCAATGTGTGTCAGGGAAATTTCCTTAAGCATGAGATCTACCGTTTGTTTAGAAAGGAAACAAATAAAAAACTATTTCATTCATGACGCGAGTGATCTTGCACTGTATAACCCTGCTTATGGCTAACTTTGAAATACCAGAACCAAATCACACGTTCGGAAGAAGTGTAATAATGTAACAATGATTGACGCAAGTGACATTGCACTTTATGACCCTGCCTATGGTTAACTTTGAATTTCAAATCAAAACACACAGCTTAGAACTGTCGATAGAACAATGCACATATTTCACATAGAATGTATGGTGTTCTTAATTTTCCTTGTGTTGTTTTCCTTTCCTTTACTTCTTTGTGTATAAGAGATTGTGTGATTTTCTTCTGTTTTGATAGGAGATTGTGTGGTTTGTTTTCAGGGTCACTCATATACCTCGAAAAGATATTAGCTTTCTTTGCCTCTATTTCTCTTGTCGCTTGACAGTCCCAAATACAAGCATTATTTCCCATGTTCAATTTCCCTTGTCGTTAGATAGTCCCAAATAGTTCCCATGTTGAATTCCCCTTGACGCTATAGTGCCGCACTATGTTCAATTCCCCTTGACGCTATAGTGTCGCACTATGTTTGACGCTATAGTGCCCCAAGCCCTTTTGACTGGATTTTCCCTTGACGCTATAAATCTTGACGCCATAGTAGCCCAAGCCATTTTTGACTGGATTTTCCCTTGACGCTATAGTAGCCCATATTACTACTAGCGGTGACATTTCAAATTGAATACAGTTGCTGAAATTCACACAAGACATCTGGAAAGTGTGTGACAATTTTAGTTTGTTCGAAGCTATGAATGGAACAACAACTAGATAATACATATAATCAACTACAGAGGATTAGTTTATGATGAACGTTTGATCAATTATGACTTCTTCCCAGTGACTGCTTGTGGAATAAGCCGTAGTAAAATCGGGATCCTGCATTTCCATTTGAAGGTAAATAGTGCATATTATGTTGAAAACAATAAAATAAAAAGCAATACAGACATCGAAGGGGAAAGGTTAAAATCATATAATTTATGTTGACAACACAAATCTACATGGTTCGGCAATGCGCAGATATAAAACCATGAATGTCTTTAGATAGGAACACACATATCTCGAAACTGGTTAAAAGTTCTTGACTGTAGTGACATGTGGATTTTGTGGATATGTGAAGTTTAAACGTCCATTTCAAAGACCACATATATTCAAATGGTTTTCTCTCAGGAGGGTTATAACGTGCTAGTCTGTCTTGCCTCTTAAGCTCTGTGCTGCTGTCCGGCTATATTTGCACACATTGAAGCCTTTGTGCACGGAGGAACGCAAAGTTAGTCGATCGTATGCTGTTTGCTCCAAGGAATCAGGATTTTTTTGAATGCTTTCAATGCAGCTTTAAATGGTTTTTGAAGCGCTTCAACTGACCTCCATGGCATCGATCGCTGACCTTGCTGTAGCTCGCCATTGAATAGTCTCTTCAGCAGCCGGTGGCCTGGCATGCGTACAATATGTCCTGCCCAGCGTAGCTGACACTGCATAAATATGGTGTGGATGCTGGGAAGACATTCTGGGGCGAGTACCTAAAGGTCTGTAACCTTATCCTGTCACTTGATGTTGAGGATTCTCCTGAGACTTGTAGTGTAAAAGTGGTTCATCATCTTGTCATGGATTTTGGTACACCATCAACATTATCGCATGTGTAAAGTAGTGTGAGGAGCACAAGTGCACTGTAGATCTTTCGTTTAGTCTGGATGCTGATGCCACTTCAATTCCATACGTACACCGAAAGTGGCGCTGACTCTGACAATGCGAAGGTTCACTTCGTCGTCAATAGTAACACTCTGTGACAGTGTGCTGATGGTGATACCAAAGTTTGTGCTGAAGTTGGATAACTTATCAACGCTGCATTGCAGGTCGGCATTTGAGCCAGCATTGAGTACACAGTCATAAACAAAAAAGAAAGCCTTGATAACGACTGGTATAACCATGGTTCACGCTTGAAGACTTCTTGGATTGAATAGTTTTTTTTCTATCTGTATGGTACCTGATGCCGTTTCCAACATCTCCGTCTCTGCAAGAATTAGTCAGCATGGTGGAGAATACCATCATGAAGAGTGTTTGATGCCACTGGTTATTGGGAATGTTTCAGATGTCTCTCAAATATCCTGGAGTCGTGCCAGCATGCCGTCGTGGAAATGTACCACTGTGGATATATATTTTCTCGGGCATCCGTACTCGGCCATTACCTTCCACAATCCTTAACTGATGCCAGTATCAACGGCCTTTATCAAGACAACATTGATGGATAAAAGGTCGATGGTTTGCTCTTCACATTTTTCTTGTATCTGCCTTGCAGTAAACACCATGTCGATGGTCCAACGTTCATTTCGGAAACCACACTGGCTTTGTTTCTGGCAGTAGTCCCTGGTCAATGTGCGTAGTGAGGCGGTTCAGTAGGATTTTGGAGATTATCTTTCATGAAATTGAGAGCGAAAATCTACTCGGTAGTTGTCGCATTCCTACCTTTTCCCTGTGCGCTTATAAAAGTGCGTTATGGAAGCGTCTTTGAATTCCTGGGAAATCGTCTCTTGCAACCACATCAGATGGTGTAGTCGTTTTATCAGGGTTGTCTGCACCAGGTGATGTGCTCATGGAGAGAAGAGGTATCAAGGTTGGAGGGTCATCCAGTGCTTAAATGATGGTTAATTGGGGGAGACAATGATGGATGAAGGGCGATTCAGAACGCTGTCAAAGTGGTCAGCCCATCGTTGAAGAATCTTCGCTGTCAGTAATTAGTCTGATCCCGTCTGCTCTGAGAAACAGCACGAACCAGAGGATGTAGGACCGTACACTTCTTTCAGGGCATTTTATAATTTTATACGTACTTCATGTCATGCTGATCTGTGTCGCACTGAATTACATCAGCTTTGCAGCTCAGCCATGTGTATTGCGACTGATGGAGGTTCTGCTTTACAGTTCTGCGTATATTGTTGCACTCATCTTTCCTAGAGGTGGACGTAGGATATTTGAGGTAGGTTTGAAAAAGGCGGTGTTTCGCATCCATCAACTATTTTATCTCGTCGCAGTTCTCATCGAACTGGTTCTTATGCTTTCTGGTTGATTCTCCTTGGATTTCTGAAGATGTGCTACAGACCAACTCTCTGAATGCCGCCCAGTCGGTCTCCATATTCAGATTGTACAGAGGGGTGGATTTCAGACATTCTTCCATGGCATCCACGAGAGATTGTTTGGTATAGGTGCATTTCATAGTTTCATTTTGTAGTTTAGTCCTTTATAAGCCTTCTTTCCCTGTTTGGCGTCTTTTGTGATGAATGTGAATGTTGTGTTTGGTGATGATGATACGGTTGTCTATCCGGGAGTCAGAGCCATAATAACAACTTGGTCACACGCACATCCTGCCTGTCTCTCTTCCTGACAATAACGTAGTCGATAAGGTGCCAGTGCTTAGAGCGAGCGTGCATCCAAGAAGTCCCGTTACGGGTAGGAGAAGAACGACTGTATTGATCAGCAGTTCAAGCTCGACGCACGTCTGGAGCAAAAGGGGACAGTTACTGTAACAGTGACTATCTCCATGCTTTCCGAGCATACTATCCCAGGCAACATGATCAGTCTTCTCTTGCAATGAAATTGCTAAGAATGGCGAGTATGTCTGCCATTGGAACGTCAGCAATGACGGAATCCTCATATAACCTGACCTTCACTTCATCTGGGTTGTTCATGGTTGGAACGTAGCAGCTGATGACGGTAAGCGATTTTGTCCAGACAAGAAGTGGATTTTCATGGTCATGAGTCTGTCGTTTAATCCCTTGAAAGGTCCAGCCAATTTGCCAACAACTGCTGTTTTCACTACAAAGCCGATACAAGCCTCACGGTGCTCATCGCTTCATCGGCCGCTCCTAAAGAATGTATATCCTGAGTCCCTTTTACAGAGTTCGCATTCTCTTGCAAGCCGGGTTTAGCTCATAGCAGCAATGTCCACATTGTATCTGGCGAGTTCCTTTCCTATTATTGCGGTTCTCATCTTGGGCGTTCTGCATCGTCTCTGTCCAGTACGGTGCGCACAATCCACGGGCCAAATGTGAGTGAAACAATCTTCATTTTCATCTTTGTAGTCTGACCGCTAGATTAGGGTCTCTGCAAGCCATTGTATGCTTGCTAGGAATGTTTAGAAAAGGAAATGTTTAGGGCACCTTTTCCAACCCCTTCCTCATGCTAGGGATGTAATCAGTGCATTCGTGAAGATGGTCTACTCAGTCGCTCAGTGGGCGGTCGGACTTCACTGCTGCTCCCTGCCAGTGGTGAACGAACCTAATGGCCTGAGCCGCTTGTGTGCAGCTTTAAGGCAACGGCTATGACAAGAATGACTTCCGCTGTGACTTTGTTTTAAATGACAACGAGCTGAACTCTTCGTCGACCTCACTCTCTAGCCCAAAGCCATCTGAGTCCAGCAGTCTGACATCGTCGAGACGACCGGAGACGGAGCTGAGTGCAGTGGATGAAAATGACGTCTAACGTGTCTCCTCGAACTCAGCGCTCCACGGCGCTTTGCTGCGAATCGCCTTTTAGCCCGAAAACCACCTTGTTGTTCCTCTTCGCAGGCTTCTGAATCCAGTCTTCTCATGATATATATAGACATCTTGACCGAGGGTTTAAGATTTGTAGGCGACTCTCAGCCTACAGTTGAGGCAGTTTCCGGGATTTGGCCGCAGCACATGACAGAGATTCCTGGATCCACAGGTGAGAGCTGAGAGCTAAGTGGGGACCAAATTTGGGCAAGCTACCATCGAAGGAGTAGGACTGCTTAGCCAGCCAGAGGTGTTAACCCTCCCAGGACAATTCATACATCCATTTGAAATTGTAGAAATATGATGAATCACACACACACACACACATGCACGCACGCACGCACCCACACACACACACATACATAATACACACACACAAACATATATATATATATATATATATATATATATATATATATATATATATATATATATATATATATATATATAAGATCCTGTACAAGACCTCTAAAACAAAATGAATAAGTCGTTGACAATGGGACTACTTACTAAACAGTGATACTAAATTTATTTTTTTTTCTTTCAAGACTTCATATTTATCTACCCTTATTTAAGTCTACTAAAAATATTTTGGACAGATTACGATACTAAAGCATTATATATACTTTGCTTTGCTAATAAATCGTCCGTCTTGTTCGACTAAATTGTTGAATGCAAAACAATAAGTGTATATTATTTCACTGAACACGAACTTGTCTGATTGTGAACTTTGGACAAAATATCCTTTTCGACTCTATATCTGTGTTGAACATTTGAAGATAAATATTGGATCCATTTGATGGATAATTTCAAGACAAAGAAATTATAACTTCATTTAGTCATTTAGTAAAGTATCTACAAATGCATTAGTCTAGCTAAGTCATTGCCAATGCCCTCAAAATGATAATTCAAACTAAAGAGCATGGTTTGCAGTCACCCTGAACGTACTAGATTGCAATGCCTTATTAGGAAATAACATATCTATAAATGTAATGCGAAATTTCCAAGTATGTGAGAAGAGTCCGGATATGAACAAATTTGCAGACGAATGATTTAAATGATTTTGATTGTATGAAAACCTATTAAGAAAGATACAGAAACATAAACTGACTTCAGGTGACATTTTTTCAGTTCACTTTCTGGTTAGGATTTGACTGAATATATACAGTCAACACTTCAACTGTGACAAAATGACATCAGAAGAACGATAATATCATTTCGATAGAAATAAACTTATAACATTTTGAACAAAACATTTATTATCATTTATAAGTGAGTCTACTTATTCCGATAAAGATACATAGAATTACTGTTCTAAACCAAGATCAAGAAAGATGCTTATAAATAGAGATTATTAGTCTCGTGAAATTATTTTAACTTATAGACAAGCACTTTAACAAGAGGTCCCTTACCTGGCTGTTTCATACCTGGTTAAAGGAGATTTGAACTGTCTGTTAATACTGCAATAAATGTAAGCCGGAACATAGTGAGTCCATCATGTGCGTCTTAGCTACATAGTCAGCCAGTAATTAATTCAAATAATAAATAAGCAATTTTGCAGGGAAGCAAGTTCGTTAACTGGTTTGTTGTCGATTTATTTCTTATATGTCGTAGTAATAACTGGTTACTCAGCTCTTAATAATCAAACATTTTTAACAGTAAATTATTATTTACTTAGGCGTATGTGTATGTATTATTGTTGAGTTAGATAGTCACTCAGAGTAGGTCAGTATGTTAATAAGTCGGTTAACTACTGAATCACTAAAACAGCCGCATTTCTAGCTAGTTACTTTGCTTCTCACTCTGTAAGTAAGTTAGTTTCCTCTGTATAGTGGTTAGCCTCTTACGTCGTCACACAGTGATGCTAAGTTTTATTTTTAAATTAAATTAATAATTTAGCAGGCTAGCTCATCAGGTATCATAAAACATAGAGAATGAGCAGCACGTTTCGTAAAGAGATTACTGCAGTATGTAAAGTGTATGAAATAGCATTCAAATCCGTACACATTTGCATAAGATTTGTATAGGTTACTGCACTTGTATGAGAAAATATGAGCGAAGTTTTCGAATTGAAATACTCTACGACCTTGGGAGTGCATTTAATGCATCACAAACAACAAGTTCAAATTTTCACCATACAAATTCAGTAACCTTTATGTTACTTGCTCATTGCCTTATTCTACATAAGGCTTAATTATATGAACAACAATGCATTAGACGAAACAAAGTAACTGACTGTATGCCGTATTCCAAACTAAATACGCAAGCGCAGATTCATCATTACATAAAAACAACATTATTAATGCACACATAACTCAACCCACGTAAATGTTACCTGTCACGCGCTAGACATACCTTTCAAAAGAAAATGGCTTTTTGGTATGCGTGCAATTTAAATTTGGAGTCATATTGTGAATGAATGCGCATTGTAACAACATTTCCATTTGATCTGGAATTAATATATGATGGTATAGTATGTCGATTCTACGACATTTCGTGATTATGGAGTGGATTTTTATGTACCATCTTAGCATGAAGTACATCAAATATCAGCATCGTGGTGAAATCTGCAAGTTTGTTTATGTTCTGTCATTGAATGTTTGAATTCATAATGAGGGAACAATACGAAGTCTTTCAATTTCAATTATCAAAACGACACTGTGGAATATAGTGTTTATTTCATTTTGAGTGTAGTAAAGTAAGTACGATGTAATTACACTTAGAATATAATCTAAATTACAGTACAACATCATAATGTGTAACCAAGCTTGTGAATCCATGACATGGCTCATGTAATTCGGATTTGCAGATATCAGAAAGTACATTTTGAGGAAAGTCAGGATATAAAACTCTAAGTTTTTATTACCAACTAAAGAAGAAAGTATATGTCTTGTCACATGCATTTCATTTCTTGGGATCCAGCAATTTTATGAAATCTGTCGTCTATCGCTAGGCTAAATCCGAAACATTGTATAAAGAAATTTAACGCAGAATGTGGCAACGCAGAAGGTATGTAGCAGTCCACGAAACATCTGCTACAGTTCATTCAAAAACAAATTTAAACAAACAAAACGTAAAGTGGCTAGTCCATAAGTGTAAATTGTTTGCTTACAAATAGGATCCTAATACACTGTATGACACGCATGAGTACAATATGAATTAAATGTGAGAGCAATATCGTAAAATACTGAACGATTCTGACAATGTAAATGTAACAGAGAAAAAATGAGCACATGATAATTTATGTGCTTGCACGATAATCGAGTATTACGTATTGCAGGATTGTGACCTAAATAGTTATTAATTTTTTAAAGGTGGTTCATTAACACAGAAAGTATTAAAATTTCAGAAGAACCAATGATGACAATGACCTTGAAGTACAAATAGTTCGAGTGATTATACATAAAGCAATGCAAAGTGTTGTTCTTTTTCACGAGTTTAGTTTATGAAGTCATTTTAAGCTCTTAAATTACTTAAATTGAATTGGATTTTCTGATTCATCGACGGACAAAGAAAGTCTTAACATACTAGATGTAATAAATATAATAACATCAGGAAATCTTTTCATATCTGAATAGCAATATGTGAAGGTAGATGGTCACACTTTATATAAGACTATAACATTCTGACAGATTTCTTTAAAACAAATATTTTTCGTTTGCAATAGTTCATGCAATCTGCTTCCTGGTGGTATTTAGGTCCCATGTGTGAACTCAACACAGACGAAACAACTCTAAATTTTCTAATCTAATCGCTAGCGATCTGTCACTCGAGTAAGTAGTCTTGAAAACATTGTCGAGGTAACGTCCTCGATGATGTTGTTTGACTAGAAATTCTAATTGGTGGAAACCCCGTACGATTTGTTACCATAAATGTACACGATCCTCTGACACGATATTGCGTTGGTCTTGATACAATATTTGGTTGAGAGACCAGTCACCTGACAGCAGTACTGTTCCTTTACCACCAAGGATGAGTACAAACACTGTTGTCGAGTCATGAACGATGTCGTCCACGGACAATTTGACAGACATGGTCAAAAAGGGGATAACCATTAAAGGACTCGGTAAATCTATCTGACATTATATGTACAATTTCCCATATATTTTGTCTATGTTGCTGATTTCATATTGCTAAAATCTATTATGCTAATTACTTCCTATCCGTTTTTGGCATTTCACAAATGGGACCTTCCACCTAACGCTAGATCATGCTATAGTACATTAAGTAAATTATATTTTGGATGGAAATCAATGCGGACTTAATAAATATGGCTTACATAATATTTGACCTTGCTGTTACTTTCACCTGTGAATTTGTTTTAAAGCATTGTCAAAGATTACATGCTAGTAAATTTATATTATAACATACTTCATGATTCAAAAGTTGGATTACATAGCGAAGACGTAAGTATTCTTTGAACGGACACAAGAAAATCTCCATAAAACACCAGTACGAAACCGACGTTAGTGATACGACTAGTTGGACTAGGATCTCTCTATCTTACTACATGCGCAACTATTTCGTTTCAATAAACTATATTTCCATAAGAACTTTTTTCGCTTCTACGACTTTACGTACCTTCGGATATAGTTGGTATTTACATGAATCAGAATATAAAGATAGTTTTAAAACATGCACTCGAAAACATATGTAAATGTAAGGCTTCTTTAAGCCCTTCATTTAATAAAGTATACTGTTATAGTGTACTGGTACCAATGCAATAATCAATTTTATGAAACTTAAATGTAAGAACTGTATATGCACATGTTTAACTGTTTACCAAAGAATCAGTATTTGTATGATTTAAAAAGGCATACACATCAAACATTTCACGTTGTACTTTGATCAAAACTTACGTTTAAATAAATATTGTATTGCACACACACACACACACACACACACACACACACACACACATTAGTAGTTAACCATCTTGGAACCTTATCACCTTGACCAACATATAGCTCAAGTATCGACGTTGCAACTTAGATCCCAATAGATATCAAATCATGGAGTAGCAAGCGGGCTCTTGAATCCACGCTATCGCACATGGCATTCAAGATAAATTATATCATGCAAATAGCTCCGACCAATGTTTGAATAACACTCGTTTTACTAGCAAATGCAATCAAAGCGCAAAGGTATCAGGAAGTTAATTACGATGGAGGATAAGATAGCAATGCATGTGCTAAGTATAAATAAAATATTATTCACACCAAAATGAAATTAAATCATAAAACTCCATGTTTCAGTCAAATCTTCATTTTTGATTATGCTTACGGTATATGGCTTATTGATCAGCAGCGATTTTTTTCTTTTTGGTTTTAAGGGCCCTTTCTATCACATTAACGTTTGATTACGAGTTCATGCCTATATCGGATATCGGCTGACATACGACGGTTCACTGGCGAGAAGTGGACAAGCAATGAATATTGTCCCTGTAATATGTCTTGCAATGTATCTTTATTGTAGAAAAAAAGTAAACGTAATTTCGACTCTGTATTAGCCACAATTATCTGTTTTCATTGAACTGTCCTGTAACATGTAGCATGGCCATGTTGCGCCTCTTTCTTCTTCTATGGCAATGCTCACGAAAGTTTTGTACCTTTCGAATATTTGGATTCCTGAAACCAATAAACTAATATACATGTATATATAAACATGTACAACATGTCTACGCTCATTTTTGGGAAGCATTCCTCCATTGGAATAAAAGCTTTCAATAAACGACAGTGACTCCGAAGTTTTGTTGTGTATGCATATTTCCAGGAATCTACGACTTTTTGTGAACTTCTTTATTGATGTACTGAAAGGTCAGGATCAATCCGATTCAGAAGTCTCGCCATGATTCGTTTTTTTTATATATCTATAAAACAGTAATGAAAATGGCTATGTTGCAAACATTTGGTGTAATTTAATTGACGTTCTTAAATGCAGTTTAAATTTCGTTTATATGAATTAATATAATCTGGGTTAATTTCTAAACATTATCTTTATTCCGTCAGGTTATAATGAGAAATACGAGATGTCATTGAACTGCGTGAGATTTGCATTTTATCAGACAAATTTCTGGAGGTGGCGGTGAGGGAACCGTCGATCAGAATTAGAATATATTTAGACTTTCATATACTTACATTGCAACGATGGCCTATTTTATAACTGTCTAATAGGTATACCCTCCCAGTATCTCAACAAAATATATACTTCACTAAATTATAAATGAGAGCTACAAACCTGGACGATATTGAAGATTGATTATTTTGAGCAGGTAAATGAATGTCAGTTTCATTTAGAAAAACATTTCTGGTTGATTACGGTAGAAAATGGAATTATTGTGCAAATCTTCCATCTTTTGAAGCCATTGTAACAGCTGCTCATTTTTTGGCTTAATATTACTGGTATGTGTTATGTCAGATTTCTTCTTTGAGAAACAAAATTAACTCCTCCAAGTGGTGAACCTGTTAAAATGATAATATGGCACTAACAAAACACATCTAGCGGTATTTTACTTATCTTTTCTCCAATTGTACGAAAATGCGGTAAAAAGCAGTATATTACTACAGCGGAAAAAATCAAATAGGACAACGATGTTCAACAACTTTAGTTCCTTCATAGGATATTATATTGTATTCTTTACATATATGTAGGAAGGTCGGTCGGTCGGTCGGTATGTATGTATGTATGTATGTATGTATGTATGTATGTATGTATGTATGTATGTATGTATGTATGTATGTATGTATGTATACAAACTTGTGTGACCTATCTCTACTTATATTTAAAAGTAAAAGTGGCGAATATTCTCGCATGAAATTTGGTTAGTGTTTGATATGTAGAGTCAAGGAGCATGTCGTCTTACAAAAGATTAATTTCAATATCTAACAAATGTTTCATGGTTGAACAGATGACAGATGCAGTGTTGTAAATGTTGTCAAGTTATTTTAGGTGGACCATGACTAGTTAATACAAACTACTGGACACAGTGAACATTGGGAGCGACAATAACCAGGTGGAATATAACTTTTTAGTAGGCTCATAACACAGGACAGTACAACACGGAAGCATTGAAACAGTGTAGTAATGAAAAACCAAACAAACGGCATTTTGGTATAATATGTCATCATCGTCATCATTATCATCAGCATCCTTTTGTGTAATGTAAGACTACATTGATGTTTCTTAATTGCATTTCATTTTCACATGCACGTACTTGTAAACATATATTTCATACATCGTTTAGAGACTTTATTGGTTAAGTGTGACAAAGACGAGAAAGACTGATAAAATTAAAATAAGAAAATACATTAACTTAAAAAATAATTGAAACGTCATTCACTAATTGCATGAAGGATTTCACGCCTGCCTGAATGGTTTGAAATATTAGACTGTACATTTTATTAAAAGTGTTACACGTGTAAATATACGTACAAAAGTAAATCATCTGTGCACCCGACACATACTGAAACCCAGATTGGTATGTGACAATACCTGTAAATCATATTTCAGAACTATTGTACAAGACAGTTTTATGATGCAGAAGTCAATTCATCGCCTTGTTTTCGAAAGAATATTTGTTTATACGAGGCACAGGATGAAACACGGAAAGGTCCTTCATTTTGCAAATATATTTTGCTTTATCAAGGAAGCTACTTCAAACGGAAGGTGTTGTTGATACTTTATAGACAAAATAGCATTTTTGATATATGAAGTAACTAAGCGATACAAGATACGTGAAGACAAATGAAATTTCCAATTTTTTCTATATAAGTTAACATTGATATATGTTTGGCAACTGAATGTAACCTTCAGTAAAAAATGCTTTTACATTTTTTACAAAACGATTACGTAAAACGACAAACTTAATGCACGAACAAAAAGATGAATAAAAAAATAAAATGTGTTGAAATATGAGTTTCACTTTGCTCGAATTCATACTATGTACAGTTGTCGCTCTCGATAAAGATTGTATTTTTTATATAGAGAATATCTCACGAATGAGTTGGTAACATCGTCTCGTCACAAGTAGCGACACCACGAGTTACCATGAAAAAACGATTCCACTTCACAAATTTAGATTTTATGATATGCGTTAAAGGCAAAGCAGTCGATTAACATTGGTTTTCTCATTGTGTGGTAATGCGATTAACAGCTGCAATACTACATCGCTAAAATAAAATCCTAAATATTAATGATAATATTAAGACGGCGACGTTCCACAAGTTGAGCCTCATTGTATAATGCGAAATTGGGTATTTTTATTCCTACTAATGACTGTGTTCATACGAAAATGGAATTTTGTTTTCATTTTTGTATACACGTTTCATTAGCTGATTGATACTGTTGTATTGGGGTAAGTAAAATATAGCAGTGCGATTGCATGTGACAGACTTCAGAGAGTAACATCTTTAAACAAAAGATTAAATTATTTTAATTATAACTGTATGGATTTTTGTTCTGCATTTTATTTACTTCTACTTTTAAAAAAGTAAATTTGGACGTGGCCATTGGCCATATTCAGACGAGGCCATGTGTGTGTTCAATTACTGACAGTTTTCCGTGATTCATGGAGCAAGCCAATCATATTTAAAGTCTTCGTTTTGCTGTTTTGGAGTTTGTTTTAGGGATTTTTCATGGCACCTCTTTAATTGCATAAATGTACACCATGGGGTCTACAGTAAATACATTTTAAGATCTATTCATCTTTATGTGGAGGGAGAGAGGAAAGAGCAGAAAAGAAAAAAAATCGAATAGGCCTAAATATGAAAATATGCGGAGACACATAAGGGGAGAAATATTTACTAAATAAACCGCTCCGGTGGCCTAGTGCTCAGCAATAAGAGGTTAACGTTAGGTCTGGTCGGCCTGGTGTCTGGATAATGTGACTAGGTGGGACATCATGCTACAAGTCTCCGGTATGGTGCCCTAGTGCTAGACATCACTTAAAACTGTCAAACTGCAGACAAACTGACTGAAAAATTGTAAATAGCTACGTTAAAACTCTAAATCACACACACACACACACACACACTTTCTAAATTGAAAATAAAATAGCTCCAACAGTGATATCGCCACCGTGTCGATAAAATTAGTATAATCATGGTGGCGATATCATTTTGCTCTTACTGAGATATTTCTGACTCTCACTATGGAATAAGATGAGATCGCATTATACTTAGTGAAACCTGAGTTTTGGTTGTTTGTACCTCACTATAAGATAGCCCTACTTACAGTTTCATAGCTACCCGGAAGACATACTAGCTAGGGAGCACTGTATTTTGAACCTTATGTTTCCAGTTTACGAGTGATTATGAATCAATAGAAACGATTTAATGTATCGCATTCCTCGCCAACACGATATTATAGCACTGCGCCTACATCGTATAATGTAAGGTCACCTGACAAGATTAAACAAAACTAAAAACTTCAGCACGATAATAAAAGATTTTATTTTCATGTCTTGATCACTTTTTTTTCTGCACTATAAGGACAGATATACCCGTTCGCATACACCCTATAATTTTATTTTGCTTCTATTTGTGTGTTGCCTTTACAGAAGTTTACATACAAAATTACACGAAAACAGGGAGCTTTGAATCCACGACATGATCATTTCATATGTTAACATTTTATTTGTCAATAAAAATATTGTATTTTTGAAGACGGGGGTTTAAAGTTGGATGCAGTAAGACGAAGTTAAATAAACCAAATAAATAAAAGAAAATGAATTTATAAATAATGCATGCGAAGAGTAATTCTTAACAAGGGAGCAAACTTCCTATAGACGCAAACGTTTGTTACGGGACGTAATACTTATAGTCCCATGGCGAATCTTATAGCCTGGGTTATCTCTCTTTGACCTTATCCGCTGACTATTGTAGTCGACTAACTCGAATATCTAACCAAAAGAAATATCACTACGGATAGTTCTATTAGCATAAAACTGATTAACAACCACAATGTTTAAAATATAATTTTAATCTGTCTTCTTCTTGTGCATCCCCAATAAAGTATTCTTACATTTTCTTATAATAACAAGAACCATGAAAGATGGATAACTTAATTAATTTTAATTCATTACGACTATATCTCCTTCTTGCTTTATGGCCCAATCTGAGTTTTTGGCGGGGTCAGGGTGCAAATTGGGTTGAATTTTCAATTCGCAGATCAACATTCATCGTAAAAAAGCAAAATTAAATTTTGAAAACAAAATCTGATAGAAGTGAATGGCACGGATCGATATTTAAATGATTGAATAATCAATCGATGTAATCCGAGTCTTAACTTGGTATACATTTTGGCACGGATATCTAGCACGTCTACTTGAGTTTCAACACTTGTAATTTCTGTAACATATATACCCACTTTCCACCTCAGTTCCATTGCTGTTATAATCAGATTGATTCCACCTATTCTATAGACATTCTATGTTCTTTATTGCACCTACACAGTCAGGTAATAAATTTATAGATCGATCGACCAAAGTAGTTTTTAAAACATCAGCGAGAGAGAGAGAGAGAGAGAGAGAGAGAGAGAGAGAGAGAGAGAGAGATGCAAGAAACACGTTAAAAAGGGGAATGTCAACAACCTTGTGAACATGCATTAATATCCACTACAGACATTTATTTGATCTTAAGACAAATTTATCAATATTTTAAAATAGAACTATTGCTTTCTTTGGAGAAAAGTGCAAAAACTAGTAAAATCCAGTATAGTACCCAGGTCTACACCGTTCGAGATTAATTACATGACCTCGTGTAAATACCTTTTGATCCAAATTCATTATTTATGGCGCATTTCAGACTATGCAACCTACGGTCATAGCAGAATCGACCGCGATTGTATTTCATTGGCTTGCCTCTATAAATTTATCTTTGAAGTGGATTCATATGAGAAATAAGCTACATACCCATACAATTATATCACATTTATTGCCAGGAAATGGTATCCGGTAAAAATCCGGATTACAATGGATCAGTGATTCTACATATTATCTCCTGAAAGAAATTCAACCTTTCATGCGTTATCAGTAAAGATAAATTAACCATAACTATACAGACCACTTTAACATTTAGGAATATGGTGTTACGACATTACTATGTTTCCTGATAAAAGTTTTATTAACTAAACTATGCTGTGTGATATTTTATATAAATTATTAACACTTGAGTGTAGTTTATGTATATTTGTAACGTATTATCTGCCTCAACCAACATTAATTAGATTCAGCTGAGGTAGTACTTTATATATATATATATATATATATATATATATATATATATATATATATATATATATATATATATATATATATATGTGTGTGTGTGTGTTTGTGTGTGTGTGTGTGTGTGTGTGTGTGTGTGTGTGTGTGCTCAAAACTATGCTTGACGGACGAAAGCCTTAACCCGAAAAAAAAATCAAACCAAAATTCAAAAACAACTAATTTAATCGAACTATTAGGGAACGAAATAATTGATATAATTATTGATAAGATGGCCTATGTTGATAAGATGTAAATAATGTCATCAATAATCATTTCTGAAGTTTCGTTATGCATATTTCTTTCTACCCCACTTCGGATGTTGGTACAGTAAAATTGTCACCAAAGAAAAGAAATAATATTTAAAAAAAACAATCTCACATATATAATGTCTTAAAAAGAAATTAGAATACTTCGAATATATATATATATATATATATATATATATATATATATATATATATATATATATATATATATATAATAAAAACTTTGTATAGTGCCTGACGTTTAGAAAGTCTACGCGTTTTACAACGTATAAAATGATACGACTACCAGCAAATTACCATGAAATTAGAAAACAAAAACATGATGAAATTATTTGAGGTAGGAAATATTAGTAGGTCTTTAAGTTTGTTCTAGCAGTCGAAATATGTGAGTTTTAAGAGCACACTTGAAATTATCACTGTGTATGTGTATCTATGTTCAATTGGCAATTCGTTTCACATTTCTGGGACTTGGTAAGCATATGATTTCCATTGTATATACATGTGTTGAAAAAGAGAAAAAATTCACACACAGGAATGCTATGATGTTTAGATAATACAACTTTTAAAAGACATAGAAGAATTATTTCTGATGAGAATGTTTTTATATCATCTTAACAAAGAGTTAGGTCAGCATCTTGTCAAATAGAAGTTACCATGTTCATGTAATGTCCCTCAATATAGAACGGTCATAACTATAACATTGTATATCGCACTGTATTACTTAACGAATATTTCCAGTGGAAGAGTAGCGATGAGTCAGCATAAACAATTTTGAAGCATTGCATTCTTTACCAACACAATATTACAACACTGCGATTGAATCCCGTAATGTAGACACCTGATAAGGAAATGGCACGAAAAGTAAATAAGATGTCGCTCATAAATCTACAAGCATATCTGACAAGCCGCTTGAATGAATACCTAGATAATTTGATTAAATTCCTACATCCATTCTAAAATATCAAGCATGTCTTGCCAAACAGCGCATGACATTTCGCGCTGTCTAGCTGCGATTATCTCTGTGTTATGGGTGGGTGCCTTATTCTAAATGCATTTACTTTGGCGGTAAACTTGATTGGGCGTGTGCTTACCTGTTTGTGACATATTTTCATGAAAACGGTGCTGCTTTGTCACTAACTGCTACATGGTTACAACATTTCATTAGTCACATATATCGTTCATATCTATCAAATCATACAAGAGAGATCGAGATCGAATATATTGGTTTCTGCTTATTCTTTCACTTAATAAAACAGAACAGAGCTAAGTGTTATTCAGGTGAATTGTTTAACATGTACCATAAATACTATGTCATTATCTCCATGAAGGAGTCCACGCACAGTATTGTGGAATTCGTTTATTGTCATGTGAGTTTCCCCTTTATCTACGGTATGTACGATCTAAACAGCCTAAATGATGTTTTGATCTAAATAATTAATCTTCCTGAAGAAGATGGAAATTGAATAATGATTGCTTGCTTAATTTAAAAGTTCGTCACTGACAATAATATCGGACAAAAAGTGTACCCATATATTTTATAATTTCAAAGTTTATAATAGTTCTTGAGAACGAATTTCTTGTAAAGCTTCCAATATGTATTTAAGATGAAGACCATACCAGTTTGAACCTACTAATTTCAGATACTTAACAATTTAAATGTTAAGTTATGAGGTTCAGACTTATATACCATATTTTTTAAAGACAACATCTCTTACTCTTCCGGTTCCTTCTTCATACCCTCCTCTTGATCCTGCTCCTAGGACTACGGTGGTTGAGTAGTTATTAAACGGAGCCCGCGAATGAGTAATCGGGCCTTGTGTGATATCTGTCTGAACCTATTACAATTGTGTTGAACACAAAATGCCGAGATTGATAGTTTAGCGAGATTTTGTACACACCTTGATTTTGACAAAGTGACAGAGGTTTACCTCTTTTACAAAAAAAAATGTATGTGTTTCAACATGCCAGAGCACAATTTGTATTGGCCGTTATATCGAATAAGACTAATTAAGACATCGTTTTATTTTATATTCACTAATGTGTGACAAGTACACAATCTAACAACACTGTCGCAAGTAGCAAGCAAAAGTAAACTGTGACATTATAAACCGAATTACTGTCTGGACCACTGTCGACGTTTTCATGAGAGTAGCATATGAAATGTGTAGATTTACAAGACAAAATGCGTGATACGGTGACATCATTTTCTCCAACCATAAAGTGTTGATCTGCTTCATTCACTTCAACACTTGACACCTGTATTTCTCTAACAAAGTTTATTAAACAAATGCCCTCTTGCAGATAAAATAGTTACTGCTGATGACAAGCGAAATCAAATGACCAATGAAAGGGTTGTTACAAGGATCTGTCATTGATATCAATACAATAATGATGAATGCATGTGAAAGGTTAAAATTGGACAAACTATCATGCAACATGTGTCGTTGCAAGTGATTTTTATTATATATAAAAAGTCACGATATTATGCGCGCGCACCTTGCGTCGCCGCTTTGCTTCACTAAAACAACCTGTGTCAACGTCACGCATTTTCAATACACAATACGGATTTCATCGACAATGAGGATATTTACTTGCAATGATACATATATTATAACTGAAATTAAGTGCACCTATCGCACGAAAAACAAAATTAAGCTAAAGTTCCCTGGCTAATATCAAAAGACGGACTAGTAAAGTTGAACCACAATCATGCATTTTACTATCAAATAGAAATGCAGTATTATCTGAGAAACAGACGAAATTAATTTTAATTTTGTAAAATTAGTTTCATGTCTCCATGACAACGATCTTTGGGATACAATATCAGTTATAAATTGAAAATGTCATAGCATATGTATTATGCCAGAACTTTAATGTAACATACTTAACTCGAAAGCATGTGCTGGTGAAATTTTTAATGAACACAGTCGAATATTGTATTTGTAGTAGAGACGATGGACGGATAATGAGATTGAATGAAAGCGAGAACTGTTCAAAGAAGTGCTTTTATATTTAGTGAATTAAAATGGTCCAAGTGCCTAATGGAACATGGTTTTGTCGAATGAGTATTATTTAAATGCTTTTAAAAATATGGAATTATCTATTAGCGATTGACTTCTTATTTAGAACGATAAAAAATGATTGATTTCAGCCCATGAAGATTGAAAATATTTACATCAATCTGCTTGCTTGTGGTTCTTTTTGTTAATGCGTCTGGTTTTGAAAGAATAACAATGATAGTTGAAAATGCAGTGTATTGTTTTTAAGTTGAAAAGGGTAAAGGTCACGGATTCAGTCTGGTGCTGTTGGCATGTAAGCGGAACGAGATGTATTAGTTATAATTAAGCACAAAATGAGATGTGCCTTCATCATTACGTGGGAAGCCCAATGCTGCTAGGTTTCGGTTTGCATGGGCGGGCAAATAAAAATGGCTATTCTGGAAGTGTACACGTTTTGTGACGTCATCTAAAAACCACTGAATGAGTCTACTACAGTTATTACAGAGTATCTTAAAAGGTAAATGTAACAAGCACACTGGTTGTATCGGTTTCTGTCTATATACAGTAAGAGAGAACTCTGATAGATCGTTTCTGCAAGTTGCATAAGCCGTGAGAGGACATTTAGCTACCTAGATCGATAATCGTATAGCTAAGGAAGATGTCACAGACGGAAATAAACAACACAAATAAACAAATGCATCTTAATTATAATGACGACGAATAAAGCAAAATAATAACAAGTTCATTATATATATATATATATATATATATATATATATATATATATATATATATATATATATATATATATATGTGTGTGTGTGTGTTTGTGTGTGTGTGTGTTTGAAAATGAGCTAAGTATATGACTTTGGAACAAAGGCTGTGGTGTAGTACCATTCACAAATTGTCAGTTATTTAGCTTACAAACCATAAAATCAACCAAGAAACAGGGAGAGAGGGGGGTGGCGGGGGGGGGGGGGAATAAGTATTTGTCATTGTAATTTCAAAGTTCGTGACAAGACCTATACGGTTTCCTAAAATCTAAAATAGCAGGTTAGGCAAGCTCTTCTTCAGAACTATACAAACACTTTCCACAAAATTAAAAGAAAAGGTTTAAATACCTAGCTGATAAGACAAAGTTTGACTATTTTAACTAGAAAGATGATAATAGTTAACAGAACGAGCGGAAAATAAACTCCACATAAACTTAATTTCATTAATAATTATAAATGGGATAAGGATAGTCTAAATGTTTATTAAAAGTGCTAACAAACCCCATAGCTTAATAAAAGTAGGTGTTCAAATCCTGTAGTAATATCCTGACACCCTGTTGGAAAGATCTTGTACTGTATCTTCATACAACTCCTTCACTAGGTTTTATAACTGAATAAGGTGTTTCGTATGTGGCAGTCATCGTGTCGTTTAAAAAAGATAAACACTATGGTGTAATGTAAACGATGTCAGTTATTCCTCTATTAGACACAAATCTTCCATTTCACTTGTCTTTGTAACACTAATGATCTGCGCTAATTTAATTTCATGATTGTCGTCGTTATTTTCGTTTCTTTATGTCCCTACTTGGTGGTTTATCATGGAGTAATAGCAGTTTCTTCATCAAATTTAATGATCAATATGCAGACCTGACCGCCCCATGCCTCGGGGATCGATCACTGTATGAAAATATATGAATGACGTTTAAACTCTCGGAAGATTTAGTTGACAGGAAATAACTGTCTCCTATTTGTAGTAGGGATACCGTTTGTTGAAATCATCTTGTCGATACGTTCAGTTGCTTTGTGAAATTCTCGAACACTGCATTATTAATATCGTCACATTTTACAAAAGGGTCTATCAGAGAATGTTCAGATCTGAAATGTATCGGATGCTGCAACTGTGCTTCTATACGACACCAATGTAATGCTATTCCTTTTATGTGTCTTATTATGTTGTTTTTGTTTAAAACGGGAATATCGGTTAATTAGAGTAGATATATGCAAGATCTGCCAAACATTTCTAATCATTTTATCTAGTGAATATCTAAGTTTAGCACTGTTCTTGTCACAAATATCATTCTAACACTGCAAGGGGTACTTCTTACACTGAACCGGGACGTTTACATTGATCCGGGAGAAGACCACCACCTTGACGCCTTAGTTCGTTTGCACAAACTATTTCCCACAACAGTGGTCAAACGCTGTTTGAAGCTCATTCGTATTTAGAACAATTTGTTTATTTACAAACGAGAATCCTTAGCTTTTATATTCTTTTGTTAAATGTCGCTGTGTGAATCCTTTTGAACGAATCGTCGCATTAATGCTTGATTTAAACATAATCTATATGTGATGAATCTGTCGCCATAAGATACTTGGACTCTGTCACCGTTATGCGTAGATATTATTACCACGCAATAGTAAAATGACACGAGCGTTCTGGCTTGAAATGAGGATTTATTGTTGTTTAAATAAATATTTGATCTTGAAATAGCCATGCATTATGTACATATTCTAGTTTTATTCCTTCGTCATAGAAGTCATACTTATCGTACAGCATGGTTATTTCAAAATCAAATATTTGTTTAAACAAAATCACATCCTCATTTCAAACCAAAGCACACATATGTGTGGATAGTACACATTGGGTTATTGTTTTCTTCTTGCCTCTCTGTGGATAGTAGATATGGGATTGTTTATTCCTCTTCCCTACGTGTGGATAGTATATTTTGGATTTGTTTTGTCTTCTTCCCTCTGTGTGGATATTAGATTTTGGGTTTATTATTTTATTCTTCTCTCTGTGTGTATGTATGTGTTTGTATGCGCTCGCGTATGTTTGAGTGAATAGTAGATTGTTGGGTTTGTATGTGTGCGCGTAAGTTTGAGTGGATAGTAGAATTTGGAATTTGTATGCATTCGCCTACCTGTGTGTGGACAGTAGATATTGTGGTGTTTTTCGTCTTCACGTATGTGAATAGTATATTTGGTGTTTTTTCTCCTCCCTTCTGTGTGGATAATACATTTGTGGGTTGTTTCTCTCCTAGTATATTATGTGGTTTGTAGGTGGTTTTTTCATTCCGTGCGCGAATAATATATTTTGGTTTGCAAGCGTTCACGTATTTGTGTGGATGGTAAATATTGTGATTTTCTTCTCTCCCTTCTGTGTGGATATAATGGTGTGGTTTGTTTTCCTGCTTCACGTGCATGCGTAGAATATTTGTTGTTTGTTTTCTCTCCGTTCTGTTTGTGGATAGATTATTTGTGGACAGATTTATTATATTCTCTCCTTCACGTGTATGGGCAGTATATATATATATATATATATATATATATATATATATATATATATATATATATATATATATATAGTTTGTTTTCTCTCAACTATGTGTGGATAATATATTTGCTGTTTACTGTCACTCCCTCCTATGCGTGCATGATATATTTTGTGGTTTCTTTTTCTCCTTTCAGTGAGTTATAGTACATTTGTAGTTTGTTTTCTTTCCATTCTGTGTGTGGATATTAAATCTTGTGTTGTTGTGTTTTTTTCTTCTACCCGTGTGTAGATAGTATATTTGTGGTTTCTTTCCTCTCCTTCCCGTGTCTGGATAGTATATTTGTGGTTTGGTTTCTCCCCTTTCTTGACATTTATAAACTCAAGCGCCCGTCATTCGCTCCATTCAACATTAAATCGTTTAAAAAGATGTCAATCGATTAGTTTAATAATTTGAGACACGTTTGGTTTTGCGTGCCAATGTCAGCAAAGTCAGGTGCGTTCTAGACGGCACACTGAATGGGACATCAATGTCATTTGTAAAGAGGGGACTAGACCATGTAAATAAAGACGTCTACTGGTTGTTGGAAAACGTCGTTATAACATTTCCGAGAGCATTAGTAGCGAAAACAGTATCTCAGAATGGCTGGCTTGACGGCTACAATGGATATAAATCAAAAGAATTTTTTACCTAGGAGCAACAAAGTTGTATAAGATGTTGGTGGAAAAGCTTGAGAAATTAAAAAACCCAGATGGCCTAGATTTTGCAACAAGTTTTATATAAGCGAGAGATTTGCTAAAAGGAATGCTAGAGGAGAAGTAAAGAAACTAAGAAGATTTATTACATCACAAATGTGATAGTGAGAAGCTTGAAGGAGGCACTTGACAATGTCATCCAAGTCAGGTGCGTTCTACACGGCACACTGAATGGAACATCAAGGTCATTTGTAAAGAGGGGACTAGACCATCTAAAGAAATATTTCTACTGGTTGTGGATAACGTCGTTATACCATTTCCGAGAGCATAGCGAAAACAGTACTTCAGAATGTCTATCTTGACGGCTACAATGGATATAAATCAAAATAATTTTTCACCTAGGAGCAACAAAGTTGTATAAGATGTTGATCCGTGTAAATGCCACGCTGATATGATCATCATTTCCAAATGATCATAAATAATAATTATCTTCCAAATAGCCGCTATGACATTATGAGCCATCGCGAAAGGTCGTATGGTGATTTCCTGATGTCGATCGAACTTTCTGTTCAGGTTGACGAGCGCCAAGAATCTTTTCAGGATCACTGATTCGTCTGGCTCATTGTACATCATGTCATCAGAACCATGTTCATTCAGAACAATATAGCTTCGGATAAATACGTACGATTTATATTCATGGCAATCCTCCAAGCAGTTTGAAGTCGAGATTGCATAAATTGTGATACCGAACGTACTGACGATGGTTCATAGGCGACATACAACTTACAAAAGAAAACCTCAAACATCGTTAACAAAAATATATTAAAAAGAAATTATGCAATTGTGATATGGACAAAGGTTAACACACATAGCAATTGTCTGTATTCGATGCAGATGTATAAGGTGAGAATCTTGTGATACATTAATTTCCAATATATATATATATATATATATATATATATATATATATATGAGAGCCTGTGCATGTGTCTATGTGTCTAGGTTTGTATGTCTGTGACATACATTAGTATTGATATATTTGAAAAGATCTGTACGTTTACTTTTGTTCTTGTTTCTTATGTTTTCACAGAAGAAATGTTTGTCGACTTTCAAATCATATCACATTCAGAAGGACGTTTCTATGTATAAACAATGGAATAAACAATACACTTGATTATAGACAATTTATTACTTTTCTTACCTGTGTGGTAAAGATTTCACAATGCCACATAATGAAGGCATTATCAGTTCTACCAGTGTTATCATGGGGAATATCTTCTCTGTTTCTCTGACGGGAGTATTTGTTTTGTATTTGTTTTTTTTTAAATGTGTGCTGAATGTTCAGTTTCCTTTTTCTCCCTTATTGTCGTTTTAGCATTGCTATACAGTATGCACATATCTTGTTAAACATCCCAGGTTGAATTTGTTTTTGCTAGGACATTCGATTCCTTTATTCTGATCTGAGAGATATCGTAAAATATACAAGGTCAGAGGTGCACCTATTGTACTCACAGTAGAAATATGTTTCCCCTTTCACGACAACTTCCGTCACGTTCTTATTATACATCTGGACCCGATAGAGTAACGAAATGGACCTTTATCCAATGATGCTGATTTGCTTTGTGTTCTATCTAATGAAAAGTTTTTTTTTCCTATACATATTTGGCGTTTTCTAAACCCAAAATGATATAATCTGTCTGTCACGGAATGTTGTAGTTTTTATTTAGGAAAGCCATGCACTCGGGTTTTGTTTATCGTGTGCAACGATACCTGAGAGTGTTTTTTTTATATATATGGGCAGTTGTACTTTGGAATCGTGAGTACAATTCGCTCTATGCCGCACGTGCAGAATGTTCTCGATACGGAGAACGGATCGGTATAAATACATTGCTATATGGGTAGGATCTTTACATTACTAAGGGTTTTGTCAACAAGCGGCTGGTTTCAAGGACTGTAGCTATAGGGTTATAGATCCGAGTGAGGGAGGATTGCAAAACTTTAGCTGTAGGGATAAGTACATTTTTGGTACTGAGTGATAGCTTTTGTATTACTATATTTACCTTTGCATGTTTGTTATATAGTTTTTACACAGCATAACGCGTGCATTTTTTACTCTTGTTTGCAAGGCATGTAAAGCTATATTTTGTTTTTAAAAAAAAGAATTGTTTACTATTCAGCATTATCGAACAGGAAAGGTTTACTATAGAACCTGTCATTTTGTTATTGTAATAATAATAGTCTTTATAATTTACCGTGAATAACGTCATTACGTTATGTCTGTATCAAGGTTAGTACACGGTGTCGGGTATATTTTCAGCTATTGTAGGAGGGTGTTAAACGTCCGGAGTGTCCGGAGCTGTCAAACGTCGGGAGCTGTGTTTAAATGCACTGGTGTGTCCAGAGCTGTAAATGTGCCGGAGTGCCTCATGTCTAGCGTCCGGAGTGTTTAATGTCAAGGGTGACAAGAGTGACCCAGCTGTGGAGCTGTCTAAATGACCAGAGTGCCTGGAGGGTCTAATGTTTTGTAGTATTCCGAGGGTCTGGAGTCTGTAGAAATTGTGAAGTTCTATTGTACCAGCTGTGGAGCTGTATACTAATAGTTGGGTTATATCTATTTATTTGTAATTTGTTAGCCGTGGGCTAATATGGGTTTGCGGAACCCAGTTTCTTTTGGGACTGGAAAGATAAGTCGTTATCTGTCCCTTTTTATTATTATTTTCAAATATAGTTTCGCTACTTGAGCGTATACATTTTTATTATG
The DNA here is from genome assembly GCA_030141615.1 of Unio pictorum. Classification (NCBI taxonomy): domain Eukaryota; kingdom Metazoa; phylum Mollusca; class Bivalvia; order Unionida; family Unionidae; genus Unio; species Unio pictorum. The sequence goes on along the minus strand of JARLTB010000051.1, from coordinate 2,878,389 downwards.
AGTAATCCTGCATTGTTTACTACGTGAGTAAACTGTATTCATCTCTTTTTTTTTTGTATATTTTTTTTCGCTGGGGTTTTGTATCATTATTTTTGTATCATTGTATCATTGATTCGTATCAGTGTTTTGTATCATTGATTTGTATCATTGTATAATTTGTTCGCATCTTCTAGTCTGTGCGTAATTATGTTTAATTATATCCAATATTTGGATTCCAATACGCAAGCATTTCATTTTTCTGTTCATACATATATCACCACATTAAACAATAATTTATTATCAGTACCAAAACGTGTTCTGTTATCAATCCGAAATATCCGTCCCGGTTATCTTGTTACACTGTCTGATTAATGCCGTGTGCACTTTGTCATTAATAAGGTGTTTTGTTTGTGTCTTCTTGAAGTGGAGGGCGGGTTTTGGCCGGAGGTTATTACTTTGTGTTTGTTTTCGTACAAACAATAGATCCCATCAACAATCTTTACGGCTTATCTTAGCGGAGAAAGAATCCATGTTGATACATAAAGCTTTCAAGACGTAAGGCTCAATTTTGAAAAATAAAAACAGGGCGAGGCCACCGCAATGAATCCGATTAAAGAAGAATATACGTTATCGTAGAGGAGGCAGGTGTCATAGCTTTCGAAAAGGAAGGTTCCATTATGGAAAAGAAAAGCATGACGAACACGCATCGTTCATTGGGCATGGCCTGCTTTAATGGAGGAGAGTTTGCACGCCACTGCTGCTGCAGTTTATTATCCAAACATTTTATCAAGACCGATTTAATATCTTCATCTTGAGTCATGTAAGTATTTCTCTATAAATGAGTGCTGAGCAGTTTGTGCACGTGAGAGGAAGATTTTAAACTTAATTATATATATGCCTCCACAAAACCAAGTCGGATGAATATTTCAAAGAGTACGTGTTTCAACTACAGCAAATACAGCCAAAATATTAGTTATCTCTGATCACTTTTAGAATTTGTGTGTACCGTTGAGTAACTTCCAAATTAAATTCAACTGGTGAATAAATTATTTTTGCCAGACAATATTAAAAATTGGAAGACATCGACTAGCATATAAACATGCCTTAATTGTCCTCAGTTTACAAATAGATATAAAAAAGAAGAGCCGTCATCAACAAAGAAGGTCACAAAAGTTGTTTTTGCGTTTCTACGAATTTATCAATGATTATCTTCACCGCAAGATGGTCTACGATGGTCTAAAGCTAGATATTGACAATGAATTACAGGGTGAATTATTTTCGTTAATGGAAAAAATACTGCAATTCATCGTAATCAGTCAATTGTTGAGCGATTTATTCAACCGCTGCTGAGCGGTTAGTTGGATATCAATACGCGAAGGAAATACTTAAAAAAAGATCTCTTGGATTGTTTCAATACTACTAAATGATGTAGCTGCGTTGAATAATGAAGTTACTCTTGCAACTGCGTTGAAACAAGTTATTGCAATTACATTTAAAAAAACATTCCTATTCAACGACATTATGTTTGAAAAAAAAAACAGTTTTCGGCATGTGACAATGAGGTATATGAACCCGGTGAACTTGAGTGTGGTAAAAACAGCAATTGATTCTATATATAGTATTAAGACGCCTTCAATTTATTGCATGGTTACCATGGGTAGACATGCAACATACAAATTAGATTCAAATGCTCCTCAGCGTGGATTTACACGTCAGCAACTACAAGTCGTTCATGCAGATAACCGATTACCACTGCGATCACATTTGTAAGGTGCCACCACCCTACGTCGATTTCGCCCATGACAACGTCATCATCACATTTTCTCGTATATGAACAAAACTACTATATTTTCTACCTGCGGTAAATTGTCATAGATAATTAAGAATACTGTTCCACAACATTACTGTTACAGCTCGCACAATGATTAATATGTTGTGGTTTTAATGCCATGATAAATTCAGCGTCAAGATCAAGGTCGCGGTTATAATGTTGTCACCTTTTTAATAACCAACTAATATTTTGCTTAATATATCATTGTCAATAACATCATCAACAGTTTATGTAGCATCTATGACAATTCTTCGCAGCTAACATATTTCCAGACTCGAGACACTGCGAGATAAATAAGTTGGACAACTTGATACGATCATCAACGATCCAAACTCGAGTATCAGAGATGGTTAATGATTGAGATGAATGTATAATTCTGACATCAAATAAAACAAAATCATTTAATACAAGATTTTGTTTTCTTGACTCTGTCCTTGACATTCCCAAGAGTCCTGGTATATCAATTTCGATATTCTGTCGTCGTGTATCGACCGGTCGATAACACAATGGTGCGGGTAGATTTGAAAACACTTTATATGTATTATAAATACTTTCGGTTGAAATGTATCACGAACTATCTTACTACTTGCCACTATTATATTCTTTGGTCTCCATTTATCCAAGCAAACAATTCAGAGGTTTCTAAAATTAATTCACGCATTATTTCACACCAAATTTTCTTTGATTGTAATCTGATTAACTTTGGAAGCCTGTTATAATTCTGGATCAAACGCTCTCTATCATCAATAGTTATCTCCTCATAATAACCAACAAACTCTTTAACCCATTCATGCGTAGACAGTCTATCAAACGGTGGTGGTTGACTGCCATTACAACACATTATCACTGCTGTTTTCGTAGACAATTTCGTAGACAATAACCAATCAAGAAACACTTGTAACACATCGAATGAAACAGTGCATACTTCATCCAATATTATTATTTTAGAGATACATTTCAACCCCATTCGATCATGAGTACATGTAACACCCTTGTATTACAAATATCGGTGATAAGATGATTATACGCCCCGCCACCACCACCTCTCTCTCTCTCTCTCTCTCTCTCTCTCTCGATGTATATATATATATATATATATATATATAATTATATGTGCGTGTGTGTGTCTTCGCGTATGTGTGACGTACATTAGTATGGATATAATTGTAAATATCTGTGCAATTGTTTTTGTTCTTGTTTCAAATATTTTTCACAAAAGGTATGTTTATCGTCTTTCAAATCGGAAAGAAGCTACACTTAATTAATATGAACTGTTATTAACTTTTCACCTGGGAGATAAAGATTTCACAATGCAGCACAATGAAGTAATTATGAGTCCTACCTGCGTTACCATTGGGCATATCTTCTTTGTGTCTAAGACGGGAGCATTTGTTGTGAATTTGTTTATCGAAATGTGTGCTGAATGTTGAGTTTCCTATTTCTCCCTTATTGTAGTTTTAGAACTGCTTTACAGTATGCACATGTCGTGTTAAATATCCCAGGTTGAATTAGTTTGCAAGGGCATTGGATTGCTTTATTCAGATTTGAGCGATATCGTAAAATAGACAAGGTTAGAGGTGCACCTATTGTGGTCACCATAAATGTGTTTAAACTTTCACAACTACTTACGTCACGTTTATATTATACATATGGACCCGATAGTGTAACGAAAAGGACCTTTATCCAATGATGCCGTTTTGCGTTGTGGTCTTTTCTGCAACGAACTTCTGAAACAGTTTCTCAGCGGCATTGTTTCCCTACACGTATTTGGCATTTTCTAAACCGAGATTAAATACTCGTACCTCCGCCATTTGATGTTACATATCCATTCGAACGTAGATTTTTTGTCTTTTGTTTAAAATTTTAGGTATTATCCTAGACCAGGAAAATTAATAATTACTGTACTTAATTAATTGAATATTTTAGAAACTCAAATGATACTGATTAAATGTATCTCTGTTACTGTATTAGTTCGATATTTAATTTATATCTCGACTGATATCATCAAGTAATATGCTATGCAGCTACTGTATTCCCTACATTTTAACATTAAATATACCAGTAGAAAACACCTCTGAGCAAAATAATGATCAAAAAACGAGAAACAAGTTCAATATCTTGAATGGCAAAACGTGGTTAAGCCCCAGTATCGTGATTATCTCAAAATATAAAGTTATGGATATATGATACCTAGCACTGAAGAGAAAACACAACATGTATAAAAATTCATATATTTGATACTTTTGATTACTAAGTACTTTATCAGGTCAGCTGAGATGGAAAGAAACAGATCAACACTAAATTGTCTTAAACTTTATATAAGGGTTATTAGAAATAAGTACAAACGTTTACAATTAAATCCGACAAAATGAAATTGTGATTATTTTCATAACAGTGAAAACCAATACTATCCTCCTAGGAGTTTTCAGTTAGATCCTATATACACAATGTTTCAGAGTTCATAAACATATTAACATATAGTTAAAATAAACTGTGTACAAAATGAAATTAAATGCAACACTACATCTTGAAATATTGCTCTCTTCTAACATCACTGACATAACACAATGCACGAAGCATTTTTTACAACTGCAATAGGTAAATATATGAAAGTTTATATACCAAAGAAAAGAACAGTGATCCGATCACCTTTTTATTTTGTAAAAATAGCACCTCAAAAAACAACAAAATATTGAATGAAAGATGTTAAACTTTAGAAACAGGTGTATTGTCTAATTGAATTAGTCGTTAACAATCGACACAAGATGTTTCATATTGCCAGCCTCCAGGATGTACCATCCATTACAGGAAAGCTCTACGTCCATTCAAGATATGCTTAGATAAAAGTCACATACATATTAGCTCACACGATACTGCAAAACAGTACCAGTTCATACGTCAGTTTATACAGAATGTTCTCTTGCACATATCTTCCTTTGCTTTAATTGTATTGATACTCACGGGGTCCATGGGATTTTGCCATTCACGCTACCTTATCACTTATCAAGATTTGACAGAAACTAGAGTAAACGTATTTTTTTATTACTCTAAATTTCATGGCAGGATTATTGTAAAGAGACAACCAGCCCCTGTCTGATTAATTCCCTGTGCACTTTATGTCATTAATAAGGTGTTTTGTTTATGTGTTTTCTTGAGATGGAGGGCAGTTTTGGGCCGGATGTTGTTAGTTTGTGTTTGCTTTTGTTTTCGTGCATGCAATAGATCCCATCAACAATTTTTACGGTTTATCGTAGCGGAGAAAGAATCCATCTTGATAAATAAAACTTTCAAGAAGTAAGGTTCAATTTTGAAAAATAAAAACAGGGCGAGGCCACCGCAATGAATCCGTTTAAAGAAGAATATACGGCTTATCGTAGAGGAGGCAGGTGTCATAGCTTTCGAAAAGGAATGTTCCATTATGGAAAAGAAAAGCATGACGAACACGCATCGTTCATGGGCATGGCCTGCTTTAATGGAGGAGAGTTTGCACGCCACTGCTGCTGCAATTTATTATCCAAACATTTTATCAAGACCGATTTAATATCTTCATCTTGAGTCATGTAAGTCTTTCTCTATAAATGAGTGCTGAGCAGTTTGTGCACGTGAGAGGAAGATTTTAAACTTAATTATATATATGCCTCCACAAAACCAAGTCGGATGAATATTTCAAAGAGTACGTGTTTCAACTACAGCAAATACAGCCAAAATATTAGTTATCTCTGATCACTTTTGGAATTTGTGTGTACCGTTGAGTAACTTCCAAATTAAATTCAACTGGTGAATAAATTATTTTTGCCAGACAATAATATTAAAAATTGGAAGACATCGACTAGCATATTAACATGCATTAACTGTCGTCGAGTTTACAAATAGATATACAAAAGTAGAGCCGTGATCAACAAAGAAGGAAAAAAAAGTTGTTTCTACGAATTTTTCAATGATTATCTTCACGCAAGGTGGTCTACGATGGTCTAAAGCTTGATATTGACAATGAATTACAGGGTGAATTATTTTCGTTAATGGAAAAAATACTGCAATTCATCGTAATCAGTCAATTGTTGAGCGATTTATTCAACCGCTGCTGAGCGGTTAGTTGGATATCAATACGCGAAGGAAATACTTAAAAATGATCTCTTGGATTGTTTCAATACTACTAAATGATGTAGCTGCGTTGAATAATGAAGTTACTCTTGCAACTGCGTTGAAACAAGTTATTGCAATTACATTTAATAAACATATTCCTATTCAACGACATTATGTTTGAAAAAAAAACAGTTTTCGGCAGGTGACAATGAGGTATATGAACCCGGTGAACTTGAGTGTGGTAAAAACGAGCAATTGATTCTATATTAAGACGCCTTCAATTTCTTGCATGGTTACCATGGGTAGACCTGCAACATACAAATTAGATTCAAATGCTCCTCAGCGTGGATTTACACGTCAGCAACTACAAGTCGTTCATGGAGATAACCGATTGCTACTGCGATCACATTTGTAAGGTGCCACCACCCTACGTCGATTTCGCCCATGACAACGTCATCATCACATTTTCTCGTATATGAACAAAACTACTATATTTTCTACCTGCGGTAAATTGTCATAGATAATTAAGAATACTGTTCCACAACATTACTGTTACAGCTCGCACAATGATTAATATGTTGTGGTTTTAATGCCATAAGAATTCAGCGTCAAGATCAAGGTCGCGGTTATAATGTTGTCACCTTTTTAATAACCAACTAATATTTTGCTTAATATATCATTGTCAATAACATCATCAACAGTTTATGTAGCATCTATGACAATTCTTCGCAGCTAACATATTTTCCAGACTCGAGACACTGCGAGATAAACTAAGTTGGACAACTTGATACGATCATCAACGATCCAAACTCGAGTATCAGAGATGGTTAATGATTGAATGTATGAATGTATAATTCTGACATCAAATAAAACAAAATCATTTAATACAAGATTTTGTTTTCTTGACTCTGTCCTTGACATTCCCAAGAGTCCTGGTATATCAATTTCGATATTCTGTCGTCGTGTATCGACCGGTCGATAACACAATGGTGCGGGTAGATTTGAAAACACTTTATATGTATTAAAAATACTTTCGATTGAAATGTATCACGAACTATCTTACTACTTGCCACTATTATATCGTTTGGTCTCCATTTATCCAAGCAAACAATTCAGAGGTTTCTAAAATTAATTCACGCATTATTTCACACCAAATTTTCTTTGATTGTAATCTGATTAACTTCGGAAGCCTGTTATAATTCTGGATCAAACGCTCTATCATCATCAGTTGTCTCCTCATAATAACCAACAAACGTTTTAACCCATTCATGCGTAGACAGTCTATCAAACGGTGGTGGTTGACTGCCATTACAACACATTATCACTGCTGTTTTCGTAGACAATTTCGTAGACAATAACCAATCAAGAAACACTTGTAACACATCGAATGAAACAGTGCATACTTCATCCCATATTATTATTTTAGAGATACATTTCTCCCCCATTCGATCATGAGTACATTTAACACCCTTGTATTACAAATATCGGTGATAAGAAGATGATTATACGCCCCGCCACCACCACCCTCTCTCTCTCTCTCTCTCTCTCTCTCTCTCTCTCTCTCTCTCTCTCTCTCTCTCTCTCTCTCTCTATCTCTCTCTCTCTCTCGATGTGAATATATATATATATATATATATATATATATATATATATATATATATATATATATATATATATATGTGTGTGTGTGTGTGTGTATGTTTGTGTGTGTCTTCGCGTATGTGTGACGTACATTATTTTGGATATAATTGTAAATATCTGTGCAATTGTTTTGTTCTTGTTTCAAATATTTTTCACAAAAGGTATGTTTATCGTCTTTCAAATCGGAAAGAAGCTACACTTAATTAAAATGAACTGTTATTAACTTTTCACCTGGGAGATAAAGATTTCACAATGCAGCACAATGAAGTCATTATGAGTTCGACCTGCGTCACCATGGGGCATATCTTCTTTGTGTCTAAGACGGGAGTATTTGTTGTGAATTTGTTTATCGAAATGTGTGCTGAATGTTGAGTTTCCTATTTCTCCCTTATTGTAGTTTTAGAATTGCTTTACAGTATGCACATATCTTGTTAAATATCCCAGGTTGAATTAGTTTGCAAGGGCATTGGATTGCTTTATTCAGATTTGAGCGATATCGTAAAATAGACAAGGTTAGAGGTGCACCTATTGTGGCCACCATAAATGTGTTTAAACTTTCACAACTACTTACGTCACGTTTATATTATACATATGGACCCGATAGTGTAACGAAAAGGACTTTTATCCAATGATGCTGTTTTACGTTGTGTTCTTTTCTGCAACGAACTTCTGAAACAGTTTCTCAGCGGCATTGTTTCCCTACACGTATTTGGCATTTTCTAAACAGAGATTAAATACTCGTACCTCCGCCATTTGATGTTACATATCCATTCGAACGTAGATTTTTTGTCTTTTGTTTAACATTTTAGGTATTATCATAGACCAAGAAAATTAATAATTACCGTACTTAATTAATTGAATATTTCAGAAACTCGAATAATACTGATTTAGATGTATTTCTATTACTGTATTATTTCAATTTTTAATTTATATCTCGACTGATATCATCAAGTAATATGCTATGCAGCTACTGTATTCCCTACATTTTAACATTAAATATACCAGTAGAAAACACCTCTGAGCAAACTAATGCTCAAAAAACGAGAAACAAGTTCAATACATTGAATGGCAAAACGTGGTTAAGACCCAGTATCCTGATTATCTCAAAATATACAGTTATGGATATATGATACCTAGCACTGAAGAGAAAACACAACATGTATAAAAATTCATATATTTGATACTTTTGATTACCAAGTACTTCATCAGGTCAGCTGATATGGAAAGAAACAGATAAACACTAAATTGTCTTAAACTTTATATAAGGGTTATTAGAAATAAGTACAAACGTTTACAATCAAACCCGACAAAATGAAATTGTGATTATTTTCATAACAGTGAATACCAATACGATCCTCCTAGGAGTTTTCAATTAGATTCTATATACACAATGTTTCAGAGTTCATAAACATACTAGCATATAGTTAAAATAAACTGTGTACAAAAATGAAATAAAATGCAACACTACATCTTGCAATATCTCTCTTTCTGACATAACACAATGCACTACGCATTTTTTTACAACTGCAATAGGTAAACATATGATGAAAGTTTATATACCAAAGAAAAGAACAGTGGTCAGATCACCTTTTTATTTTGTAAAAATAACACCTCAAACAACAACAAAATATTAAATGAAAGATGTTAAACTTTAGAAACAGTAGTATTGTCTCATTCAATTAGTCATTTACAATCGACACAAGATGTCACATATTGCCAACCTCCAGGATGTACCATCCATTACAGGAACGCTCTACTTCCATTCATGATACTCTAAGATAAAAGAGTCACATACATATTAGATCACACGATACTGCAAAACAGTACCAGTTAATACTTCAGTTTATACAGAATGTTCTCTTGCACTTATTTTACTTTGCTTTAATTGTATTGATGCTCACGGGTCCATGGGATTTTGCCATTCACGCTACCTTGTCATTTATGTAGATTCGACAGAAACTAGAGTAAACGTATTTTTGTTATTGCTCTAAATCTCATGGCAGGATTATTGTAAAGAGGCAACCAGCCCCTGTCTGATTAATGCCCTGTGCACTTTATGTCATTAATAAGGGGTTTTGTTTCTGTGTCTTCTTGAAGTGGAGGACAGTTTTTGGCCGGAGGTTGTTAGTTTCTGTTTGCTTTTGTTTTCGTGCATACAATAGATCCCATCAACAATCTTTACGGTTTATCGTAGCGGAGAAAGAATCCATGTTGATAAAAAAAACTTTCAAGAAGTAAGGCTCAATTTTGACAAATAAAAACAGGGCGAGGCCACCGCAATGAATCCGATTAAAGAAGAATATACGGCTTATCGTAGAGGAGGCAGGTGTCATAGCTTTCGAAAAGGAATGTTCCATTTTGGAAAATAAAAGCATGACGAACACGCCTCGTTCATGGGCATGGCCTGCTTTAATGGAGGAGAGTTTGCACGCCACTGCTGCTGCAATTTATTATCCAAACATTTTATCAAGACCGATTCAATATCCAAGCTAACACACAACGTTTTCACAACGTTGATATATGGATGTGGTTTGGTTACGTGGGAAAATAACGTTTTGGCAACATTGCTTAAACGTTACACATGAAAATTAAATTAAAGTCATCTGATCTAATAGATATAGTAAATTACAAATAGTATGTAATTCCATTGATCCTAATACTATGGACAAGAATTAATATAATTATTCCAAAGAAATTATATAACGTTTTCACAACGTTGTACCAATATTGTGGTAAACTTTACTCTATCAAAGAGAACTCTCATAGTTTCGTAGTTCATCCATTTTTATTTTCAAAACCAATAACTTAAGGGAAGTTGTAATTTTTGTATAAAAAGCATTTTACTCGTCAGCTTTTCTTTATTACAAACATGAGGTACTGCCATTGCCGTAACAATATTTTACGTATCTACGAACCAAAGACTAGCTCATCCTCGTAGTACCGACCGAATTACACAATTAAGGCCAGAGACGAATCTCCTGTTTCCCGCTATTTTGAACCACCAAGGTAAGAGCATTAAATAATTAACGTATATTCGCATATTTAGTTGCAGAAAATAATGGGGTTTCTTTTCTTGGTCGATGTCTGCTTATGTGATCAACACTTGTAAACTGCTACGAGCTAGGCGCGAAAATGGGATACATGTATATCGACCAGCATGTTTATCTTATGAAAATGACCTAACTGCTTGGTATATATCTGTGACTTTTATCCGACTCGTATTAAGTAAATTATACTGTTACGTTTTTGGAACGAAAATATCGAGGATAAGATATGTTACCATGATAAAATGCCGTTCGTTAGGCTAGTATTTCGAATTAGTCGCGTTTAGCTTAAGAGCGTAAGATTTATCGTTCTTGACCAAAATGTATACATATATATATATATATATATATATATATATATATATATATATATATATATATATATATATATATATATATATATATATATATAGTAATTTAAATTGATTTAAATCACAAGTGAAATTCAAATAAATGTATGTTTAGACATATCTATAAATATGCCGATTTATATAGATGTGAAAAAAGAATAATTTTTTTGATTATTACAGACTTGGGGGGTGGGGTGGATAAGATGTAGTGATTAGCTATTAAATGTCATGGATGTAGGTCAAACTATGTATAGAGATGAACATTTACAGCTTTTTTACTACATATACGCCATTACATATTTTCTGGCTATTTTAATTACATCTTAAGAGTGAGTGTCATTTATGAAGTTAAATGATTCACAGTGGTTAATTTGTTATATAATTACTGTTAGTACATTGTGTTGCATACTTGGTGTTATCAAATTGTTTCAAATTAGAGCAAACAAACTTGCATGCAAACTCATGAAAAAAACTATATTAAAGCATATTTTGTCACATTATTATTATTATTATTATTATTATTATTATTATTATTATTATTTTCAGATATACTACTTGAGCTCCTTAGGCAGGTGTAATATGAGGGATAGTGTCTGCAGGATGATGAAACAGCTACGAGCAAAAAGACTCTGGTCAGAGTATAGTCTAAAGGGACGTAAAGGAAAAAAAAACATTTAAAGACCTTGTGATATGCCAAGTTTTGATTAGTAAGTATGACTTGATTTCAATTGTCTATTTTTCTTTTAATTACTCTCTAGAGATTTTTCCATGAATGGATAAGGTACTACATGTCTCTTTAGGCATACTGCAATTACATCTATATGAAAGAACCTGGGACCACATTTAAAAGTACATATTTTATAAATACTGCATTGATTATTGTTGGCATTTAGAAAACTGCAATGCATTCTCTGTTGTGAAACTTATTTTTTAAATATTGTGTTTCTCTTTCTTGCATAAGCTTGCTTGAAAAATAATAGCAAAGCGAAAGAAATTGAAGAGGCCATATCGGAGACCTTTAAATATGCACCCAACTAACGTGGACGGATAAAATACAAGGTTGGCCATTTGATTCTTATTTGAACAATATTGGGTTCAGTTTTTTAAAGCATTGTGGACGCATCTCTAAATTGCAAACAAAATCAGCTTATCATAGTTTCCAGGACTGTTAAAGCTGGAGTGTAGCTAACTACAATTTTCATCCATCTTGTATGATAGGAAAAGTACTTCCACTTGGAAATTTTATTCACATGTAATATTTGGACAAACTAAATTCATCTTTGCGCATATTGATTTAACCGTCCACTTGCCAGAAATGACACATAAGTACAAAGTTATCTTGTAACTTGGCTTAACAATATTAAGGGAAGCACAAGTGCAGTGAAGAAAGTTTCACAAAGTTTAATAATGCTTGTTAATGTGACTTCTGCATATGTAAGTGGTGCTGAGATGATATGTGACTTTTAAATTATTTTTTAATTTGCAGGTGCCTGAGCAGAAGAAAGTGATAACATTTGGAGTGGAGGAGGAGACTAATTCTGACTCCTAATATTAGTTAAATGTAGAAAATAAATAAAAAGTGATATTAAAATGTATGTTCTTCTGTTTCCTTTTTCCTTTTTGACTTTTAAAAACAAATGTTTGAACCTTCAGCCTGCAAATTCAGGGGATTCTTTATCAGGCAAAAGCAGTGTGGTTTACCCATCTACATTTACTTTACACCCTGCTACCTGAAAGACATAATTATTCCCATTGGAATAGATCTCCCCAATACCCTGCCTAATGTGTGTCCCATTTAAATCTAATGGAAGGCCCTGCTGTAAAATCTGATAGAAAAACTACCGGGCATGATGATTTCATAGAATGAACATAAGGTAGTGTTTGCAAATACTGGTAAACCTTGTTAGAACACCTGCACTGAAACTGATTGCAAACTTTAGAATTGACGTATGAATTTTTATTAAATTGGTATCATCACTATTTTATCTAAGATTCTTTATACTTGCATGAAATGATAAATAAACATTCTGTATTGTGAAGAGTTCATTATTATATGTGCAACTTTGAACTGATTTGTGAGAGTTGTCACACATCAATCAATGCAGAGTGCGATTCCTATTAGTATCATTATTATGGTCAAATGACTGGTGATGTTTGGTTTTTCTTGAATAAACATGGTGCAGAACTGACACTTAATACTGTCACAATGGCAGTCTTGACATTCCTGCTATCGTAACTCCTAGCTGCATGGTAAATTTTACATTTTTGTAATGTCGATTTGGTTTGACATTCTTGCCAAAAGTGCGGAATATGTGTTTTAGAAACACAAGCAGGTTTCATCAGATTTCCATATTTGATTTGAATGTTGCAGGAATGTTGGAGGAAGGTTATTTAATAACGTTAGACAACAACGTTTTCGCAACGTTCGCACTTGTTCGGCAAATAACATTGCTACAATATTATTTGACGACGTTGCCACAACCTTACCACAACGTTGCAGCAACGTTGTAGCAACCTGGAATTGTTAGTTGGGTCTTCATCTTGGGTCATGTAAGTCTTTCTCTCTAAATCAGTGCTGATCAGTTTGTGCACATGAGAGGAAGTTTTTAAACTTAATTATATATATGCCGCCGCAAAACCAAGTCGGATGAATATTTCAAAGAGTACGTGTTTCAACTACAGCAAATACAGCCAAAATATTAGTTATCTCTGATCACTTTCGGAATTTGTGTGTACCGTTGAGTAACTTCCAAATTAAATTCAACTGGCGGATAAATTATTTTAGCCAGACAATAATATTAAAAATTGGAAGACATCGACTAGCATATTAACATGCATTAACTGTCGTCTTGTTTACAAATAGATATACAAAAGTAGAGCCGTGATCAACAAAGAAGGAAAAAAAGTTGTTTCTGCGTTTCTACGAATTTATCAATGATTATCTTCACCGCAAGGTGGTCTACAATGGTCTAAAGCTTGATATTGACAATGAATTACAGGGTGAATTATTTTCGTTAATGGAAAAGAGTACTGCAATTCGTCGTAATCAGTCAATTGTCGAGCGATTTAATCAAACGCTGCTGAGCGGTTATTTGGATATTAATACGCGAAGAAAATACTTAAAAAAAACATCTCGTGAATTGTTTCAATACTACTAAGTGATATAGGTGCGTTGAATAATGAGATTACTCGTGCAACTGCGTTGAAACCCGTTATTGCAATTGCATTTTAAAAAATATTCCTATACAACGACATTATGTTTGAACACAAAAAGTTTTCGGCATGTGACAATGAGGTATATGAACCCAGTGAACTTGAGGGTTGTAAAAACAAGCAATTGATTCTGTATATAGTATTAAGACGCTTACAATTTCTTGCATGTTTACCACGGGTAGACATGCAACATACAAATTAGATTCAAATGCTCCTCAGCGTGGATTACACGTCAGTAACTACAAGTCGTTCATGCAGATAACCAATTACCACCGCGATCACTTTTGTAAGGTGCCACCGCCCTACGTCGATTTCGCTAAAGACAACAGCAGCATCACATTTTCTCGTGTATGAACAAAACTACTATATTTTCTACCTGCGGTAAATTGTCATAGATAATTAAGAATACTGTTCCACAACATTACCGTTACAGCTCGCAGAATGATTAATATGTTGTGGTTTTAATGTCATGATAAATTCAGCGCCAATATCAAAGTCGCGTTTATTTTGTTGTCACCATTATAATAAGCAACTAATATTTTGCTTAATATATCATTGTCAATAACATCATCAACAGTTTATGTAGCGTCTATGACAATTCTTCGCAGCTAACATATTTTCCAGACTCGAGACACTGCGAGATAAGCTAAGTTGGACCACTCGATACGATCACCAACGATCCAAACTCGAGTATCAGAGACTTTGAGATTAATGTATAATTCTGACGGCAAATAAAACAAATTCATTTAATACAAGATTGTGTTTTCTTGACTCTGTCCTTGACATTCTCAAGAGTCCTGGTATATCAATTTCGATATTCTGTCGTCGTGTATCGACTGGTCGATAACACAATGGTACCGGTAGATTTAAAATCACTTTATATGTATTATAAATACTTTCGGTTGAAATGTATCACGAACTATCTTTCTACTTGCCACTATCAGATCGTTTGGTCTCCATTTATCCAAACAAAAAATTCAGAGGTTTATAAAATTATTTCACGCATTATTTCACACCGAATTTTATTTGATTGTCTCATTTAGGTCCATAATGACATTTTCATGTTAAATTCCCAATTGGGTCCATACTAACATACTCATGTAAAATTTCCATTTGGGTTCGCAATAACAGTCGCATGTAAAATTCCTATTTGTGTCGATAATAACAGTCTCATGTAAAATTCCTATTTGTGTCGATAATAACAGTCTCATGTAAAATTCCTATTTGTGTCGATAATAACAGTCTCATGTAAAATTCCTATTTGTGTCGATAATAACAGTCTCATGTAAAATTTCCATTTGGGTTCGCAATAACAGTCGCATGTAAAATTCCTATTTGTGTCGATAATAACAGTCTCATGTAAAATTCCTATTTGTGTCGATAATAACAGTCGCATGTAAAATTCCTATTTGTGTCGATAATAACAGTCTCATGTAAAATTCCTATTTGGGTCCATCATAATATTCTCATGTAAAATTCCAAGTCGGTCAATAATTACAGTCTCATGTAAAATTCCCATATATATACATCATAAAATTCTCATGTAAATTTCATTTTGGGGTCGATAACAATCTACCCATGTAAAATTCCCATTTGGGCCCATAATAACATTGTCATGTAAAATTCTCATGTGGTCCATTGTAACATTCAGAGTGTAAAATTTGCATTTGAGTCCATGATAACATTCGAATGTAATGTTCCCATTAATGGGTCCACAATAACATTCCCATGTAAAATTTCTCTAATAGTCTCATGTAAAATTCCGTCCATAATAGCATTCTGATGTAAAATTCCCATTTGGTCCAGACTAAAATTCCCATGTAAAATTCCAATTTGTTTCCATTGTTACAGTCTCATGTAAAATTCCCATTTGGTTCTATAATAACATTATCGTATAAAATTCATATTTGGGTCCATAAAAAAATTCTCATGTAAAATTCCCATTTGGTTCAATATTAACATTATCGTATAAAATTCATATTTGACTCCATCATCATATTCTCATGTAAAATTCCCATTTGGTTCAATATTAACATTCTCATGTAAAATTCCAATTTGTTTCAATTGTTACAGTCTCATGTAAAATTCCCATTTGGTTCTATAATAACATTATCGTATAAAATTCATATTTGGGTCCATAAAAACATTCTCATGTAAAATTCCCATTTGGTTCAATATTAACATTCTCATGTAAAATTCCAATTTGACTCCATCATCATATTCTCATGTAAAATTCCCATTTGGGTCTATAATAACATTCTTATGTAAAGTTCGGCCAATGTGGGTATATGAGAAACTTGCCAGTAGCTTCGCGTGCGTTGGTGGTTCTTTCCATGGTTTTTCCCGAATTCTTCCTCTACCATTAATACTGGCCACCATATATCCGATCGTGTGCTGAAAAATGGCGTTAAACCCTACAACAACAACAACCGACAGCTGTCTCGCTAGGCTGTCTGTATTAAGCGGTTAGGATTATGACTGGTAGTCCTGGTGTCAGGATAATGTGACTCGGTTTGTGATGATATTACATGTGTGCGGAATGATGCCCCAGTCCTATACATCACTTTGAACTGCCTCAATGCAGATGTCGTAGCGATATGACTGAACGATATGACACACACACACACACACCTTTATTTGTACAAAATTTTTGTCCCAAATGAATGAGTTCAAACCAATAATATTCATTTATATCTATTTGATTTCCCTTTCAATTTTTGTGTGTAAAATGTGTATCATTCTAACGGTGGATGTCGTCACTATGGGGGAAGTATTTAAATTCCTGTTTCCATTAATACATTGTTACGTGTTTAGGCTCGAATAAGCAGCAACACAGAAAGCGTGAAAACTAACAAGCTTGTTAAATTTAACAATGAATTTATGAAGTACAAATGTTTTATAAGAGAACATAAATAAACTTACGGTTTTAGAGAATCAAATCCAACATTAATCCAACATAGAATTTACAAAAATAATCCACCAATGGAATTGCAAGAGTCCTGATAAATAAATCTTCTACTAGTTCCAGGTTCGAATCTTGACGATGTAATCCAAAATGGCTGACGATATCACGTGATTTAGTCAGTTCTTTTTTTATAATAATCCACGTTCTTTTCCAGATAATAAAATAATTCCTCTTGCTACAACGAATTAACACAATTTCCAATATAACTCAAACACAACTATTAATTTAAAGCCCAGAAATTCTAATGAATTATTCTCTCCCAAACAAATATTTAAATACCTGTTTTTACGTAAACAAGGGATCACGTGATTTTCCAGAAGGTCACAGAAAGAACGTACGATCATAAAAACACGTACGAAAATCAACCATTTCTCATCCCCCAGAACTAAAAAAAAGTTGTCCTTGGATTTAGCCAATCGTTTTAAAGACCTGTTTATCACTCTGAAGCAAGGTCAGATAATGAGGTTAACAAGCAAGGCCAACCTGTATTTACAGATAGAGTCTAGGTCAGCCTAAATGATCAATACTGTCTTTCAAAGTTATAATCAGTTTGTACAACTGATATTAATGTAACAAATACATATTCTCTCCTCTTTTCTTAACTTTGTTACCGATAAATCAGAATGCGGTAATAATGTCACGGACGCATATAACAAAATATATAAAAAATAGAAAACATTGATAAAACAAAATGCGATATATGGAATATAGATGCAACATTTTGTGATTCTACATGCATGATATCACATCAACTAAGCAAAGTGTAAATGTATGCGCTAAGCGAAATCTAAGACGTAGTACCTTTTCTACATACATCCGTCTCTGTGTATATGTTAAAACATGGACACATATAATAATAGTTCATCCCAATATGTTAATGGGGTGGCTAGGCAGTTCTCTTGGAATTTTCAACTCAACATATTCAGTGTATATATCGGTGATAAAATGCAAACAATGTGTGTATCGTAATGTTCTAGAAAAATTCATACAATGTTAATGTTTGATTTATACAGTCTGCAGGCGGCTTACGCACCACTGAAACTATATATCTCTATTCCGATGAACAAATTTAGCGCCTGGTACATGGTGTTCAGAACAAAATAATGGAAATTATCACTGAACACCATTACGCCGGTTCGCCTTGTCCGAACGGCAATTTTTACAAACTTATACCGCTGCGTTTGACAGAGGTATAAAGTAAAATCACCATTGCACATTTACCGCTTTTCGTCGATGTTTTGAGTTTGGCGATGCGAATTAATTTTGTCTTTCATTAATTACTTGTTGTTTTCTTTTGCATTTGCCAACGCATTACCTCGTTGACTAAATTTTCAATTTCGTGTGGAAATAGTTTCGCTATCTGCTTTCTTCAGTACAATTGAATTAAGGTCACAATAAGCTTCACGATAAATGTATTTTAACCTGTTACGTCTGTTTTGCATGGATATGATGTATTGCATTGTTTCAGAGCCTTTGTTGTCCTTCGACTAATTGTTTCGACAAATATGTTTATCCCATGACGTTCTAATCAGAATTTCTAACAGACATCTAAAACCTGCTCCATGCCTTCTGAATATGAACTTCATTTTGTCACAAAACGTGTTTACTGTCAAAGGCGAGAGACATGTGTATATTTACAATTTAATGTCCCCATAACCTTTGTGATGCCTTATGATGTGTCCTAATCCTAAATGCAAATTTTCTTGAATTAGATTCCTCCCGTCCGTTAATAACGGGTATTACAGACATGCTCACCATCTGCAAACCTGTTGCAAAAGCTCTATCTCACTCAAATTTAAGTTTCAATAATATGAGGTAGAACGTTTGTCTCATGCAGTAGCATAAACATTATTACGAATTTAGTATACATTACAAAACGGAAAATCAGCTACAAAGTTAATATGTACAAACAATGATGAACATAACTGAATTGTATTGCAACGTAGGTCTAGCAATAAACATGTCAGATAATACGAAGTAAAATTTAGTAATCTTGTTGTTGTAGCGGATGGAAAACGGAACTTTCGAATTACATATTTTCATCAATATTTTGGACCTACATGAAAACATAGGGATGAAACGATGATACGCATAACAATTTATAGTAGGATATAGGAACATACTTATTTGAATATAAACTCAATAAAATGATTAGTTATTATCTGCACTTTAAGGTTTGTGCTATTGTGAAAAAATCTAAATTGATTTCTTACATGTTTTCTTCTTATTCCAACAAAATATTGACATTGAAAAAGATAGCGAAATTCATCACGTATATATGATGGACATAATTCACATTTGTGTTCAGATATAACCATATTTTGATATTTTCAAATTTATTTGAAAATCTATGATTTGTTTTGCAAAAGTGTGTTAAAACTGGGCAAAAGTTATAATCAGGAAAACAAGGTAACAAATATTCTCCAGGCAGTTGAAGATCTACAGTGTAGTGTGCTAACGCTTTAGAATTGTATATATTGGAATGCCAAATTCTGTAATTTCCGAGTGTTTGCACTTTTATTATCTTTTACATATTTC
Source organism: Unio pictorum (assembly GCA_030141615.1). Taxonomy (NCBI): domain Eukaryota; kingdom Metazoa; phylum Mollusca; class Bivalvia; order Unionida; family Unionidae; genus Unio; species Unio pictorum. The sequence goes on along the minus strand of JARLTB010000051.1, from coordinate 2,858,745 downwards.
TCGGATTGTTGTTATCATGAATGCTCCTGTCAGATTAAAATGAAAAGAAAATAGCATGTTACAATCAAGTAGAGTTTGTGTCGATTTAATGAGCTATTAAAACATCCAGCACAATAGCTGACTATTTGTTTCCTTTATAGTTATAATTAAATACGCTGCTTTACCAAGTCAATATTTGAACAATTGTTAAACATTGATTTTTACAAATGAGTCTTGTCGATTATTAAAGGATGATATGCACATTTTGTCCAATTGAATGATTAGTACTCATTTCGAATTAGCAAGTACCTACAGAATACAGTAAGGGACAGACTAAAACCCAGTAACCTGAATGAAGGTCAGACAACAGCCTCATTAGCGTATTAAATAGCATTGGTGGCAGGACGAACAAAATGCTGTGCTAAAACATCTACAATTTTAAAGAATAACCGAAAAAAAACTAGAATTGGCAGAAGTCAGGAAAAAAAGCACTAGTGTAGTATTAACAAACTGCTTCTCCCCGGAGGTTAATTGCAACAAAAGTGATACCTTAACTTCTTGAATCAGTAAATATAAGATAAAATCTAGTTAAAATATATATTGTCATATAGCAGGAGATATGTAGGAGATTCATGACATCAAGAAATGATGCCATAACTTATGTGTGATATGTGCGTTCATTGTACATAGCATGTGTCACAGAACGGGGGGAAAAACTGGTCGTTCTGGATCTTGTCAAGGAGTGCCCGCTTTACATTGTGTTCTATAGCCATATGGGTGAGTCTTTAATTTATATTTCATTTGAAATGCGAAGTTTATTGAGTTTCTATTGTCATATCGTATAATGATTCATGTATTACAACGCAGATTTGAAACGTTGTGAACTGTGAATTACAAGTTGCTATTAAGAGTTTAATGTATTAGCAGTTTCCAGAACTCATTATTCTTACCAGTTTGGTTTTATTGTAGCTAATGAGTCTGACGTGTGTAGGACGAGTTTAAGCTGACGAGTTTAACTGACACGTAGAGCTGTCTATATGTATGTAGCTATGTCTGTACATGTGATGGAGCCACGACTGTAGACGTAGCTAATTCAAGAGTGATGTATGCTGTCTGTACACGTGTATACATATGACTGTACATGTGGTGGATCCATGAAGGGTGCGAGCGGCCGATACAAGCAAGGGGCACCACCAGTGACGTGATGCAACTGTGCGGTTTATCAATGTTTAAATCGTACGACTGTATAAAGGTCAAGAAGCATATGTTTGTTCCAATTGTTGTTTCAATTGGGTACATTTTTATTTACATGAGATTATTTTGAATCTTAGTTGTGTTCCAGGAGATTGTGAATCTCGCTTACGGTACAGAACATTTGAAACATATTTGAATACCTTGATTGTTTGAATCTTAATCATGGTGCATACGTGAAATAAATTTTGTGAATATCTTACGGTGCATACTATTATTTGAAATGGGGTTTCTTGAATCTGCATTACAGATTGATAAGATATTTTTTTAATTTACTTTCAATGTGTGAATGTTTGTATAGAGTGATTCGATCAATCGTATCTTGAGAGCGAGTGTTTCATTATATTTATACATCATATATTTCTGTTAACTAATTCCATTCATACATTTCCATCTTTCACACATTGTGTTTGAGGAAAACCTACTCGGTTTCTATTCTGCTACTGCATGACCTTATCGAAAAAACCATTGTGGTGCATATTTAAAGCCAATTCTGAAAGACACATTTATATTCATAGATTTATGTTTTTGCCAGGAAGGTAACTGTCACTATTTAACATTAATTTAGTTTTTCAGAAACAAAATGAAGAAATCACTTGTTTAATTGATTGTCTTAGTTTATTTATCGGTAGGGAATATGGCATATATGTGAATCAGCTGCTCAGATAACTTAAGTGAGTTCATCCTTGCTTCTCTGTATAATGTAAAACTTGGAATGTTTAGCGTTCCATCGTTGCAACTATTGTTACATGATTTACATACGAATACATTCATTGAAAATATGCCAAGTGCTGAATATGAAACGAAATGGAACCATTCGTGAATGAGATGCATCCACTCGACCTGATACAATGGTGCATTTTATTCTGCAGAAAAAGGTATGAACAAGCAAAAAAGAAAGTGGAGATTCTCAATAAAAGTAGTGGAAGTTTGTCGATATCATTGCATGTACAACATACACATTTTCTCAAAATTGTTTTGACTTATTGTTTTATGGCTTTGAGATATGGACTTTATAATAATTCCAATTTAGAATATGCACGTATTCATGTCGTAAAAATAGTTTTAGTTTCACAAACATGTGGGATAATACATGTTTCTTGGAGAAACCGATAGGCGTTCTATTAAAATTTATATCATAATTTGGGTTGTGATATTATGTTGACTTTACTGAAGATATGAGAGACATCTAAAAAGATATTAGGTGATATTATCCCACATTATTCTGCTAACTTATGCTTATCAGACATGTTTTAGTGATTTATGAATGAATACTATATGGATATTTCCCCTCTGCCGGTTGAATAATTTAATAATACCCCAACTACTCTAAATTGGTTAAATTTTATAATGTCCATAATACTCTAAAAATCGATGATTAAATGTTATAATGCCCCATATAATCTAAAATGGGTTAAATATTATAATGCGCCATATAATCTAAAATGGGTTAAATGTTATAATGCCCCTAATAAACTAAAAATAGATTAAATCTATTAATAACACATATAGTCTAAAATGCGTTAAATGTTAAAATGCCCCTAATACTCTAAAAATGGGTTAAATGTTATAATACCTCTACTACTCTAAATTAGTTAAATGTTATAATACCCCTAATAATATAAAAATAGGTTAAATGTTATAATGCCCCATATAATCTAAAATGGGTTAAATAATATAATGTCCGTAATAAACTAAATATAGGTTAAATGTTATAATGCCCCATATAAAATTAAATGGGTTAAATGTTATAATGCCCCAAATAATCTAAAATGGGTGAAATCTTATACTGCCCCCAATAAGCTAAAAATAGGTTAAATGTTATAATGTCTCTAACACTTTGAAAATAGGTTAAATGTTATAATCATGCTGAGCCTTTAGCAACAAAATCTGCAATGTGTATTATAATCGAACAGTAGGGATATCATTTTCAGGTCGTCTGTCGCTATACTGCAATAAAGGACTGCGTATATTATTTTCTTTGTATGATAGGGCTCGAAGCCAGAATATAATGAATATTATTTCTGATTTGAAGAAAGAAAATCTAATGGTATCCTTAAAACCAGTTAGACAAAACACTTCTGGTGATATAAAACTAAACGTTTTCCATGGTGTATTTAGCCTAAGCATCTTTACGCTTGAATCATGTACTAATTGCTTGCAGTATTGTTCCAAAGGATATATTAGAGCAAATTAAGGCTCAGAAAGACCGAAAAAATACTATTTTGTTATGTAGGGTGAGAGCAACAGAGATGAACGGAGCAGAAACTGCAGCGCAGACAAGAGCACAAAACAAACTGGGCTTTAAGAAAATAACGCCTAATGCAACTGACTGGTTTAGGAACCCAAATAAAAAGCCACTAAAACAGATTAAAAAAGTAGTAAGGAGAGCAGTTTATGCCCATAATGAGAAACAGAAACGGAAACAGAATTAGAATACTAAATATTTCAGGCAAGCTATTAATGTCATCTCAGTAGGTTTAATTCACGTATCTGGTACATGTTGATCAGTAGTCAAACCTGTCCCTACGGTTACCTTTATATTGTTGTAACGTGGGCACAACATGCATCCTAATGCCGCGCCGACAAATGTCCTATCTTAATGTCATGTATGCAAGGGTCACATGCTTTCTGCATTAACCATGCCCAATTATGCTTTCTATTGCTTTAGCCTACAAACAGTGACTGCTCTGTACATGCAAATTAAACTTTTCTTTTGATGAGGACGACAATGTTTAGGTAAAAGAATTACATATTGATCAATGTGAAAACACGTTCAGTCCTAATGGCAATATGTCAAAATTGTCTTTATATCACAATGTAATACCAGGAACATCGGTGAGTGCAGAATGTTTTCGAATGGGGGCGGGTTTTGTCGGGGCTAAGCCAAAATCAAAGGGACGATCGTGTAAAATGATTTGAATGTGAGCAAAAGAAGCAATCTCTCACAGTCGGATTTCGGTGGTTTAATATATCAAAGTGGTTTTATAATTACAAAGAAAGAGGGTCGAAACAATTCGTTACCTAGTTGGTGGGGGAAAAAAGCCATATAATCTCAGCAGAAATAAGATTCAACGTTTTGTTTTAGTGTATTTCATTTTACGTTAAGGGTCAGTTATTATTTTATGTATATCATGGATTAAATTGAGTATGATAAAGTCTTCGCTTATGGAAAATAACTTGGGGAGAGGATATATTTTGCTTTCTATGTTGCTTTCTCTGCTGTAATTATTTCGTTCATCAGCGCACTGAATTAAATTTAATTATCATTATGTTATTGTTGTTGTTGTTGTTGATGCTGCTGCTGCTGCTGCTGCTGATGATGATGATGATGATGATTGGTGAATGGTATTTATTCAAAGCCAAAATATAATGGTAAAATATCGCGCAAAGTGTACCATTAGACAAAGCCAGTACAATGCTTTCCTTTCGGAAACAGCTATTGACAAGTTTGACTGGAAAAAATATAGAATGTAATTCTATATCTTAATCACGTTCTCGTTAATAATGCCCACAAGGTTTTGTAGAAAACGCATATATTTCATTAAGCCTTTGTTTCAATCTTTTCGAACATCAGTCCGTTCCTCTCACTTTCGTTTCCGTATTATGTTCATATAAAATAAAATAAAAACATCCAATTTTAAATAAACCTGATAATGACGATATAATTTGGTGTGTGTGATTTCTAGCTTTCAATGTCGTTGTTTAGCAGAGTTGTAATCCAAAGACTGCCACATGAACTTCACCTACATAATACCATAAATACATTACATATTCGATATAAAATACTTTCCTTCAATGGAAAATACTTTCAAATAAATTTTTTGTGCTTCTTGATATTGATGAGACCATGGCTGAGTTCGATTGTAAGAGTTTTACGTCATCGTTAAGTAGGTTTTTACGATAGCTAACATAATTATCAGAATGCGTGAAAGATTTTGTCTCTTAATTTGATATTTTCATATCAGCATTTTGTTACACATGGTAGAAGTTTATTACAATGTGCATTATTAGCAGATTCAGAGGCACAAAACATTGAAAATAGTAGAAATGTTTATGAGAGTACTTGTCTAATATTCCCTTTGATATAGATTGTTCTGTTTCACTAAGTTACGACTCGAGGTCTTAAAATATTTAACAGAAAGAAATTGCAATGAACAATTTAAGTAAATTAATAAGCAATTTATTTCCTAATAATATAAACTGAAAATGCGCAATAATCCTAAATATAACAAAAGAGTCAACAATGTAGAATGCTAAGAATGGATTCCATTATTCGAGAACGTCCTGATATAAAGCAATGATGATTCACAAAATTCCATAGTAATGTATCAATTCAAAAGTGAATGCTTACTTTCTTTTCTGTATTACTGTCTATATGTATGTATGTATGTATGTATGTATGTATGTATGTATGTATGTATGTATGTATGTATGTATGTATGTATGTATGTATGTATGTATGTATGTATGTATGTAACAGTTGAAAGCTTTATGGTGAAGACGGAGTGTGCCCGAGATACATCTAAGATAAAGCAAATTGCATTCATCACCTTCGATAACTGCTTCAGTTCGTTATTTTTTTTATTGCTATTGCTCTAATATTTGTGCATCCTAAAGTAAATATGTCTTCTATTGCAGGCAATAATCTTGGCATCTGGACAGGAAATAACGTACATCAAGTTGAATATGCAGGACGTGGCCCTAGCCATCATGTTTTGAGTGACTTGGACATTTGGAACACAGTAAAACCACAAAAGATCAATCTTGTATGTTCTATTTACTGGGACATAAGTTGCATCTTTAATCATTCACGTGTTTACATCATGACACCTAAATCTGTACAATAATTTATCCTCCAAGTAATTATTAAAATATGTATCATTTATATTTTATCTTGTAGACCTGATGTTTGTGTTTATTTGGGACTGCTTTATAAAAATTAGTTTTCTTAATTGTCTACAAATCTTTATGTTACCATTTTTAGAAATTAAATTTTAATAGAATCTATATCGTCATTTCATGTCTACCAATTAATGAAAATATTTATCTGCATATGTACAGCATATATATATATATATATATATATATATATATATATATATATATATATATATATATATATAAAACGTACGTATGTATGTATGTATGTATGTATGTATGTATGTATGTATGTATGTATGTATGTATGTATGTATGTATGTATGTATGTATGTATGTAACTGCATCATCAACTAACGCAACTGAAAGTAGTTATGATTGTCTGCCAGTTGTTCGCTACTTATCTGACTGGCTACAGTCTGCGTTTGTTTCACAAACATGTGAGTTACTACACATGTTATTTGGAGAAACCGATAGGCTTTCTACTAAAATTTATATCATAATTAGGGTTGTGATATAATGTGGACTTTACAGAAGAAATGAAAGACATCTAAAAAAAGATTAGATGATATTAGAATCAATAATATCTGGATATTTAACCTCTGCCGGTTTAATGAAAAAGACATATTCATAAATTTGGCATTCTAACATTTCACATTCCTCAACATGACGATCTTATCAGATATTCAACAACTATTTATATTCTAATCCATATTAAACAAATCTCCATGATGCCAAAAACCATTCATAATTTACATTTTAGTGATCATACATCTATTGTTAGACCCGTTTTGGCAATACAGTTCAGTTTTTGTTCGTTTTGTTGCAAGTGCTCTCCATTATCTTTATTTGTCTGTTCCGTTTGTGCGTCAAGTGCTTAATGTTAGTATTATGCGTATTGTCTTGGCTTTAATAGGTATCTATTACAAGGATGCGTGCTATACGGTCGATTTCATGGTTTATTTCAAATGTACTTATATATATTATTCCAGTTATACGTTGTTGGCGGCAATAGCTTTCTATAGCTTAGTTTTTGTTCATAAATGTTAATGTTGTATGACACACATTTCACAAAACATATTTCCACGAAAAAGTAGATTTTGACTTCCAAGAAGGGAATTACTTTCACTTTAGGGCCTATTTACCTTGTATCTCAATATGAGACGAACGATGTAAAAAGAATTTTAAAATTTAATCAATCTGAACAGTCACATCATAACAGAGGGAAGATCTCCATTTAATATTCAAGAAGGAATTTTAGCATGCAGATTAACATATTACGCTAGGTCTACAAACCTGTAAGAATGTATAATACTTCATTCAAAAGTCCTGCGTTAGCGGGTCGTCTTTATATACCTTGGTATAATATATTCTTATGCATGCACATGTTGAACACGCACACCCATTACACACACATACAAACACACACACACACACAAACATATACACACACATTATATATATATATATATATATATATATATATATATATATATATATATATATATATACGCCTGTTATGTACGGGTATGATGTTCTTAAGTGTGCATCATTTTATTATGATTAACACATTAAGGACGTGTGGCAGATTAAAATGTTATTTACAAAGTTAAATCTTCACCATGCCAAGGTTATTATTATTATTATTATTATTATTATTATTTTTATTATTATTATTATTTTTATTTAAAGCTGGCGAATTCTATTCTGAGATTATTCAGATCAGGATAAAATTGTATTCAATTTTATAAAGCATATATCTCGCCTGGGGACAACGGTAGAAATTGGCCCAAATTTGAAGTTAACGGTGTACTTGATAGTGGGACATACTAAATATTATAAAAACAAGTTCGGAGAAATATGAGTCATCGTACCATACAATGCTAATATCCGTTAAGGATGCAAATGAACCCCATTCGAAGTAACAACAAAACTGCTCCGTTCGTATCAACGGTATCTGATAACCTTAAATATAATGACCAATAAAACATTTGCATCACGTGACAACGTGATTCATTGTTACCTCTAAAAGTGGTCATCTAGCAATTTTGCACTTTCATCTTCTGGTACATACATTATTCTTTGACCGTATTGCTCTGTTAATCAAGTCATTGTGTTCAGGGTGAGTTATTAATAACCTTTATGCATCTATGCACCACACTTGTAAATAAAAACACCACATTACAGTCTACTATCAATCGCTTTGAATGGCACTGTTCCTTATCAGCTAAAGGTGACCTGCAGTGACATGAAGAAGTAATATAGGAGAGAGAGAGAGAGAGAGAGAGAGAGAGAGAGAGAGAGAGAGAGAGAAAGAGAGAGAGAAAGTGTGTGTGATCTGGGTTTTAAACGAAGCATTAATAATTGTTCAGTAATATCGCATCGATGCCTGCCGTGTTGGAGTTGATTGTGATGTCTAGCACTGGAGCATCAGGCTGCATACATTTAGAATCATGTGTCACCCAGTCACATTATCCTAACACGGGGCCGACAAGTTTTAGTACTAGCATATTAATACTGAGTACCAAGCGAGGTAGCTGCTAGTACTACTTTTACAAGTCTTAAGTATGACTTTGTACACCATTTGAACCCACAATCTCCGTAATACGAGGTCGCTCTAATTGCATTGGCAACCGGGGCGCTCAGAGATGGGAAAGATATGAAATGAAAAGATGAAAAGAGAAGCACCTTTTTTGCTGGTCTGTACAGAAAACGTTAATGACATACAAAGTGATGTAATGTACAACGCAAGATGATAGTATGTACAATATCCCAATCTGTTCAGGAGTTGGGAAAACACCGTTGCACCCTGCAACTCAGTGCAGTTACATTCAGAAGAAGACAAAACTAAACTAATATGTGATCATTGACATTCTGGTGATCAAACAACAAACTCTAGTCCTATATGAAATTTCATACAGCTCAGAAAGTTTACAACTGTGCATGACGTTCAAACATAAGTTTTCAAAATTGTATTGATGATGGACAATCGTGGTCAAACAGAGTCTATTATAACGGAAATTTCAATTTCACATAGACGTAAGGGGCGTAGCTATGTTATAGCAAGATTATTCATAGCATCGGATCTCACTAATACACGGTAGGCTCGATCCCATCAAACAAATTATCTTTTACACTACTGACAGAAACATGGAACATGCAATATACTACCCATCAAATACTGTGATTTTGTATCTGCGTTGACATTTGATACTAATTTAACTAGAGGCTTTATACCATCGGTCAGGTTTGCATAAGTACCCAAATATCCTAGTTACTGCATGGATGTACAAAAGCTCTGAGGGTTGATCCTGCTAGTTTAAAGTTTTTGGACGGGGTTGTTGAAAATAATTATAAGGCGCATAAACCTTTCATAAATCTTCCCTTGGACAAATTCACATAAAGTTTATTGAAAGATCTAATGCACTTCTAAATCTTATGCCAGCACAAATGCAATATTCTGCAATAGTACAAAATATTTTCAATCCAAAATGCATAAGAACTGTAAAAGACAGAATCTGTATGAATAAAAATGACATAACCTATATGAATCAAAATGATTGCGTCCTACATACTCTAAACACTGTTTTAGATCTTCGTTCTCTAAAGTATTCAAGACGTATTCAGTAACGTTGATTTGGATCATGAGCATTTTACTGAAAACATTAAATAGATCAAACATCATGCAAATAAGTAGCGATGGAATTCAACTTCATATAAAGATAAATATTCAGAGAACAGAAGATTGACCCCTCTGTAAACTTGAGACAGATGTCTAAAACTTCTAAACGCCAACATTCAGTAGAATAATGCTATCCTGGACCAGCTTCATCTCTTGAATCCTGAATGAATGGAGACTGAGGATAAAACCTGATATTTGTGGATGAGCAAATTTCTTGCGATCTAACAAGAATACATTATTTGAGACCGCAGAGCCATTCATAAGATGTATGGAGACAGGCGACATACTGCCATGTTCAGTAATGTCCTTTCGAAGGGAGAATTTGTTTTAAAATAAAGTATTTTGTTTAGATAGCAGCCCCACGGACTGTTGTCGATGTGATAAACTTTATTTTCATGTTAAAGCTGTCACAAATGAAACATCGACGAAACTCTGTAACAATCAAATTACGTGGTCAAGCTGACCTCGACTTTGGCGCCTCTGAGAAGGGAGGCAGAGATAATTGGCTTTGATTGGTTACGCTAATTAAGGGGGGTGTTTCCCATATAAAATTTCCTAGGTTTTAATATCGCCAGATCGAAAATACTAATCAGTCTAAGCTTTTCTACAAGACAAACTAGCGTATTCTGCAAGGGGTATTTGCAAGAACTTCTATTGTAAAAGCCGTTGTCAAAGGGGACTGTTGTCGGAGTAAACAGACGAAGTAATTTGGCAACTAGAGGGAGTAACGTCGAAAGCAAAGGGAGAAAATAGCTCCTGAGACGTATAATTCTGTGAAGCAATCCTGTGGCGTATCAATTCTAAGATGAATACTGAGAAGTGTAGAGGGATGTCCAATGCTGTCATGTAATCCTGCAACAAATCAATTCTAAGATGTATTCTGAGAGGATCCTGAGACGGAATGTCAAAAGTAGCATCATGAGATCCAGGGGTCTGGAGAGCTACAGTGGAAGTAGAGAGAACCAAAGAAACAGGCTGTGCAATCTGACAAGCCGTTGACTTCGATTGTTCACTCAATCCTATGATAAACTAAATCAATCAGTAAACAGATCGACTAGTTTATTTAAATCCATCTTTAATTTGATTTGTAATTAGGAGAAATCTATGTTTTCTAAAGGCAGGGTATATTCCTGATGTAATGACTTATCATAGTTGTTTTGTTTGGTTTGTTCTATATATCTGCTCAGATCTCTATCTAGTTCACCAAAACGCTTATCCACTTATACTTAATTCACTTGAAACGGGCAAGAACATCGAAGGCGTCCATCCTCTAGATAACGAAAAGTAAATTAAGCGGGACACCCAACGGGACACCCAATCAGTAAAATCCCCATCCCTCACATAATTCATCCACGTACGGCAGTTTGAAAATGGCATCCTTCTTCTAAAATCGAGTAACAGTTGCATCTGAAGTTAATTTAGGAGAGGCCTCAACATATGGGACTCTCTCCAATTTCTTGAACGCTCCGGTGCCTAGTGCTTAGAGTGTCCACATGGGATGCGGGCGGTGGCAGGTTCAAACTCCAGCCGAGTGATACCAAAGAATTATCAAAATAGTACCAGCAGCTGCCTGGATTGGCGTTCAGCATTAGGAAGGTTGTATAGTTTCACTCCTAATGTGAGGGGTAGTTACTTGGATTAGCTACTTTATCTAGTGAAAGATCTCTCTCGATATTATGACCCGGTGTGAGTGAAAGATAAAATATCAAGAGAAAACTGGGCACGGTTATTAGAAAGAGATAATGAAATATGAGCCCACTTAGACACGAAAAATAACAAATTGAATCCAACAAATTAATAGCGGTATTTTCACTGCAACTCAAATCCTATCAACAGGAGTTAATAGCAGTGTCTATTCTGGATATATTTCGGCATCAGAATGAGTGGTAAAAAGAGCGCAATGTCCACGACTGATTGCATAACCTTCCTGTCGACCGTCTTCCCTCATTCCTGCTTCCTCGAGTCTTCCCTTTCTGACTGAATTGTACTTTTGAACTTCCTAGATTGCACTCTGTAGTATCCACTTCCCTCTTTCGGACATCACTCGTTACTTCGCCCTTTTCAGACTTAATTCATCACTTCTCTTTTTACGGACTCCGTCCTCGGACGGTCTAGTCACCTCTTTCTCTGTAAACAGTTTACTTAAAGGAAACACTTATCCATAAATCGCAATATGTGCCACTTTCTAGATGTATATACATTTCCTTCATTTACGTTACTCATAACTCACTCCATTCAGAGTCTCAGTAGAGCCGACCTACGATAGTGCCTTGCCCAAAAATACCACGTGACCGCTATATCGAAACCTTACCGTATGTGCTACTACATGATCAATTACTATTGTATGAAATTTACAGATCCTTGCTTTCAGATTATTTAGACATTACAAAAGCAAATATAATAGGTAGTTAACGTTAACTCACGATAAGATCGTCCTAACAGACAAAGGAAATTAATTCATATTTATTCATATAACCCTATAAAACATGCACATATGAACATTTGGATGGCACGCAATCAATTCTACTAATGAACTAATAACTGTAAAATTGAAACATAAATTGCATCGCAAATCTAGCACAAACACAATTCAGTGCAATTGAATAAGATAAATTGCATAACAACTCAAGCATCAACACATTTCCATGTAACTGAATAAACTAAACATAATATGGAATCTAGACATATCAACAAGTTGCATAGAAAAAACAGTAAAAATAGAACATTACCTAAAATTACAATTGCGTACCGTAATGCTGCTCAAGGCATCCAGCGCTAAACCCTGTCTTTCTCACAAGACATACACCTGGTCCCTCCCTTTTTAACGAGGAAATCGTTGTTATATTCTTTCGCTTCCCCTGGTGCCAAACTTTCCTCTTTCCGAATATTTCGGACAAAATAATTTCGATCAAGGGTGTCACTTTAAATGTCCATTACTTTTATGACTTACTTTTCTCAGCCAATCATGAGCTTTAGTTTCAAAAATACATTTCCGAAGACAATCATTTGTTTGTTCAGTCAGAATCTCTGAACTACGTTATAAAACTTTCTCAAGGTGACCTTTGTAATGTGCTGACTGCCACAGAGTCATCGACAAAGAGCATGTGGTCAACTGTAAGTAAAGTTGTTTAGCCTACAGATGAACTATCAATAAAACATAACATTTTCTTTCTGGATTTTACTGGAAACAACGCGAAAATGATGCAGTGTTCATATTCTGGTTATTTCTCCAATATCATTATTACCTGATATTGTTTCTGAAAATAACCAGTTCGGTGTAATCAGAGCCAAGTACGTCTTAACTCGGTCACAGTTAACCACTTGGGGTTAAATTCTGATATTGTTCTGGACTCTGCAGAGAACATTTTTCAGTGACTAAACTGCAGTTAATTTTAGATTATTAAGGATTATACTTACAAACAGAATGACTTTATTAAAACCGGGTTACCTCACTCGGAAGACATACTCTTGTTTCATTGGATCGTTCGATAGCTTCGTATGTTCGTGTTTGGACTCGTGAAGTTTATCGTTTTGCTGTTTAGGTTCGTATGCATAATAACTTCACTGGGAAAAAACAGAAATCACTTATGAACAGCTGACCAGTAACCTGAGGTAAGTAGATATAGATTATTATCCAAGTATTAGCTTTAATCACAATTCGAATATAAAGAACCAACGATTCTCGAAACTCCAAATGTTTCATCTTGTGCTAGAATTTATAAAACTTTACGTATCCTTCCACTTATTAACGAATTTGGTTTTTCGTGTCAAAAGCGGATGTGATATTTAAAAGACACATATACAGTTTAGGACTTTGTAACCTCGTGTGTGACGTTTTATTTTGAACTTTCCTGAATTTCTTAAATTAAAGAGCAGAACAAATTTAATGTTACATTAGTAAACAGGAAACCAATCAGTGCAACGGTGTTATTGGTTTACATTAATTTGAAGGATTATGTTTTGTAATGGATTTAGTCCACATATACTTATGTAGTATTCTAATAGCTGTATACATGGAATAAATTCCGACGTTTTCATTGCTGAGTATGTACTTTCAACTCCTACGTCTCCATGGTATTAAGCTAAGTAACATAAAATACCCAAGACCAAAATGTTTTGTAAAATTCAACGATTCGGCAAATAATTTATTTTTTGAAATACAAAGTGAACAGTTAATCACAACTTACAGTAACATGAATTAACTTTGAAGTGAACCTATAAGTTATATAACAAGCTCCAAAGGTATAGATTATTTCGAATGAATTGTAGCGATGTTTCGAATAATTTTCAATTCTAAATGTGATGATGTATGTCACTTGCTTATGTGCCAACATTATTGCTGTATCACAATGATATTATTATAAATGTTCTTTTAATTTTGCAAACATAATGACTTTAATCGTGCATAAGTGAAAGAATTGTTAGTTCTGATCATGACGTTATTTCTAAAGTCTTTCCTTCTTAATTTGTTTTACTTCTTCATTAAAACGTGCAATATTTGTGGCCATTGCATACTTGAAGATTTCGATTATTAGTATTGGTCTGAAATCAGAAAAAGAGAGAGAGAGAGAGAGAGAGAGAGAGAGAGAGAGAGAGAGAGAGAGAGAGAGCAAAGAAGAAATGAAATAGACCTAATTATTTAAATAAAGGTTAGAGTAAGAAACTTAAAAGCAGATATATTTCCTAAGAAGAAAAAGGCAGTTTTAAAAGTGTGCGTTTCTTTTGCAATAGATATGTAGTCGATTTTCAAACATTTTTACCCTCAGAACAAGGACCCAAACAAACACAAAGTGTCGGAAATTAAACAATTATGTGTTTTGCTTAGAACATTAAATGTAATATTCATCGAAATACTGCAGCAATTTCATGTATATAGTTTGATTCCATATTAACGAACAAAACTTATAATTACGTACATTTTGTTGTATTTAGTTTAATGTATGCATTGTAATATTTTGTGTACAAGAATTTTAAGAATTCTGTTATTTGAACTTTTACCTTTCACTTAAAATACCTTTACTAATACGTACACATGTTTCAGTCTAAAATATCAATAGAAATTGCAAACATCTTAACTTATATGATTTCACAACCTCTGAGAGTAATTGGCAGTGTTTGTGACAGCATTAAATCTAGGATTTGAGAATAGAAGGCAAATAATAAATTGGCTGTCTCAACACAATTAAACAATGTGTTATTACAATAATCATATTCTCAATAATATGTGCACAATATTGTGTTTATTTGTTTCATCAAAGTTATCTACGATTTCAACTACAACATATATTGACGCGAAAGCAGAACCAATACTATGGAAGAAATTCAAAAAGGTAAAGGAAGTAAGAGAAGGAAATGGACTATTATGTTCGCTGTGATTCATATTCAGAAGAATATACAAAAAGGAAATGCCTTGATGCCTTGAGGATGTTAAGAATGGATTCAAGATTCACACACACACACACACACACACACAAGAAGGAACAGATGATAATCAGTCATTGTGATCTGAGTGACTCCAGCTGATGTGTCCAAATTACCTTTGGTAGCCAATATTTCCCGTATTCAAAATGTCCAAGTGAACAACCAACGGCACCATAAAAAGAAATGAATAATTGAACTAAACAATTTACCCTAGTATTTGCTATTAATGAATCCTGATACAATATGCTTTATTTTTCAGTAAATAGATTTCTTTAAACCACTCATTGTAAAGATATATAAATATAATGTCCCGAAGTCAATATTCCCATGTTACATTCCTCCGTTTCATGCCTCATCATGCCATTCACATGTAAAATTCCCATTTGGGTCAATAATTACATTTCCATGTAAACATTTCATTTTGGCCATAATAATATTCCCATGTAAAATCTCTATTTGGATCCATAATCACAATCTCATGTGAAATTCCCAATTGGGTCGATATTAACATTCCCACGTAAAATTCTCATTTTTGATATAATAACATTCCCAAGTAAAATTCTCATTTTGGCCATAATAACATTCTCATGTCAAATTTCCATTTGGCTGCATCATAACATTTCCATGTAAAATTCCCATTTGGGTCAATCATAACATTTTCATGTAAAATTCCCATTTGGGTCCATGATAACATTTCCATGTAAAATTCCCATTAGGGACAATCATAACTTTCTCATGTAAAATTCAAATTTGGGTCCATCATAATATTCATATGTACAATTTCTATTTGGATCCATCATAAAAGTCTCATGTAAAATTCCCATTTCGGTCCATAATTACAGTCTCATGTAAAATTCCAATTTCGCTCCATAAAAACATTCCCATGTAAAATTCCCATTGTGATTCATAAAAACATTCCCATTTAAAATTCCCATTGTGGTCCATAATAGCATTCCCATGTAAAATTCCTCATTGGGTCAATAATATTATTCTCATGCAAAATACCCATATGAGTCAATCATAACATTCTCATCTTAAATTCCCATTTGGGTCCATAAAAACTTTCACATGTAAAAATTCTCATTTGAGTCCATAATAACATTTTCATGTTAAATTCCCAATTGGGTACACAAAAGCATTGCAATGTAAAATTCGTTTTTTTGTCGATAATAACATTATCTTGTAAAATTCACAATTGGTCCATAATAACATTCTCAAGTAAAATTCCCATTTTGGTACATAAAATGATTCCCAAGCAAAATTTCCATTTCGGTCCACAATAACATTACCATGTAAAATTCCCATTTGGGTACATTATAAAAGTCTTATGTTAAATTCCCATTAGGGTCCCTAATAAATGTAACATGTAAAATTCCAATTTGGGTGCATTAAAACATTCTGATGTAAAATTCCCATATAGATCCTTAATAACATTCTTATGTATTATTCCTATTTGGTCCATAACAAAATTCCCATGTACAATTCCCATTTGGGTCAATAATAACATTCCCATGTAAAATTTCCATTTGGGACCATAATAAAATTCAAATGTAAAATTCCTATTTGGGTACATAATTACATTCCCATGTAAAATTCCCATATGGTTCCATAATTACAGCCTCATATAAAATTCCCATTTGGGTTCATAAGAACATTACCATGTAAAATTCACATTTGGGTCTGTAATAACATTCCCATGTAAAATTCCCATATGGATCTATAATAAAATTCCCATGTAAAATTCCCATTTCGGTCCATCATAACATTCCCACGTACATTTCCTATTTGGGTCCATAATAAAAGTCTCATGTAAAATTCATATCTAGGTCCATAATAACATTTCTATGTAAAATTCCTCTTTGGGTCAAAAATAAATTAACATGTAAAATTCCCATTTGGATCCATATTAACATTCCCATGCAAAATTTCCGTTTGGTCAATAAAAAGATTCTCATCAAAAATTCCCATTACGGTACAGAATAACATTCACATGTAAAATTACCATTTGGGTCCATAATAACATTCTAATATAAAATTCTCATTTAGGTTCATAATAACATTCTCATATAAAATTCTCATTTAGGTTCATAATAACATTCTCACATAAAATTCTCATTTAGATTCATAATAAAGTTCTCATGTAAAATTACCATTTGGATAAAAAATAACATTCCCATTTACAATTCCTGTTGGGTCCGTAATCAAAGTCTCATGTAAAAATCATTTTTGGGTCAATAATAACATTTCCGTGTAAAAAAACCTATTTTGGTCCATAATAACATTCCCATGTAAAATTCCCATTTTAGTCCATAAATATAGTCTCATGTAAAATTCCCATTTGGGTCCATATTAACATTCCCATCTAAAATTCCCATTTTGTCTGTAAAAGGATTCCCATGCAAATTCCCGTGACGGTCCATAATAACAATGCCATGTAAAATTCCTCATTGGGTTCATAATAACATTCTCATCTAAAACTATGATGTGTAAATAACAACATTCTCATAATAAAAGTCTCATGCAAAAAAATTAATTGAGTCCATGATATTAATCAATGGGTCCATAATAAAAGTATCATGTAAAATTCATATTTGGGTCGATAACAACATTTCCATGTAAAATTCATCTTTGGGTCCATAATAACATTCTCATGTAAAATTCCCATTTTGGTCAATAATAACATTCCCAGGTAAAATTCCCATTTGGGTCCATAATTACAGTCTCATGTGAAATTCCCATTTGATTCCATAATAACATTCCCATGTAAAATTCACATTTGGGTGCATAATACCATTCCCATGTAAAATTCATATATGTGCTGATATTAACAGTCGCATGTAAAATTCCCATTTGGGTTCATAATAACATTAACATGTAAAATTCTCATTTTGGCTATAATAACATTCCCATGTAAAGTTCTTATTAAGGTACATAATAACATTCTCATGGAAAATTCTCATTTGCGAACATAATAACATTCTCATGGAAAATTCCCATTTTGGTCCATAATATCATTCTCATGTAAAATTCCCACTTAGTTCCATAAGAACTTTCTTATGTAGAATTTCTATTTGGGTCCATAATAACATTACCAAGTAAAATTCCCACTTGGGTTCTTAATTACAGTCTCGTGTAAAATTTCCATTCGGGTCTATAATAGCATTCTCATGTAAAATTCCCAATTGGGTCCACAATAACATTCCGATGTAAAATTCCGTTTTCGGTTGTTAACAACATTCTAATGTAAAATTCCCATTTGTGCCCATATTAACATTCCCATGTAAAATACCCATTTGCATCCATCATAACATTCCCATGTAAAATTCCCATTTGCATCCATCATAACATTCCCATGTAAAATTCCCATTTGCATCCATAATAACATTCCCATGTAAAATACCCATTTGCATCCATCATAACATTCCCATGTAAAATTCCCATTTGCATCCATCATAACATTCCCACGTACAAATCCTATTTGGGTCCATCATAGAAGTCTCATGTAAACTTCATACCTGGATCAGTAATAACATTTCTATCTAAAATTCCTCTTTGGGTCCAAAATAACTTTAACATGTAAAATTCCCATTTGGGTCCACATTTACAGTCTCATGTGAAAATCCCATTTCGTCCATAAAAAGATACCCATGTAAAATTCCCATTACGGAACATAATAACATTACTATGTAAAATTCCACATTGTTTCCATTATATTACACTGTAAAATTACAATTTGGGACAATTAAAACATTATCATGTAATATTTAGATTTCTTCCATAACATTCCCATGTTCAATTCCCATTTGTAAAATTCCCATCTGGGAGCATAATAACATCCTAATGAAAGATTCCCATTTGGGTGGACAAGAACTTTTCCATGGACACTTCTTATATGGGTATATAATAACATTCTCATGTAAAATTCCCATTTGGGTCCATAATAACATCCTTATGTAAAATTCCCATTTGGACAATCATAACATTCCCATATAAAATTCCAATTTGGATCCATAATAACATTCCCTTGTAAAATTTCCATTGCGTCCATATTAACATTCTCATGTAAAAATCCCATTTGGGTCCATATTAACATTCCAAGTATGTAACATGTAAAACACCTAATCATTTGTCATTATAATTGTAACCAATATTTTTGAAGTAATATGATCACGTAATGCTGCGGTAACATAACGCTTATTGCCTTGTAGAATAAGTGCCGTGAATAATCATATATGACATCGCTTTTCGCAAACCACCGATCTGGATAGGGGCTTTTGTTGATACCATAGACGAGAATAGATTTGTATTCATAATTAGCAAAGGAGTGGCATGACATGATAAAACGTTTAGTCCCTGATATTGATCGTAAAAGTAAGTTAGACTTCAAGGAAGCACGTTACTTTCATATTAGCGTTCTGAAATTTGATATACATAATATATTAATCAAGCGTTCAGGTCACAAATGTCCCATGATCATCTATTTCAAGAGTTAAGCACAAGCGCACATGTATACGCAGAGATGGCACATTATGTTGTGTGTATGGTACTATTCGTTCACTTCTGTCTGTTCCAGAATCCTCAAATTTTAAGCCATATACATTTTTTATTATATAACTGGGTCAGTGTTAAAAAGCAGTTTGACCAGTGAATTTTAAATGATCCACTAAATTTAACCCTGAATGGTACGTACTTGCACAAATAGTGGGTTGATGAGGAGGCAACGTTTAACACCCACACTTGACTTCGAATAATGTCCCATATACTCTAAAATAGGGATAAATGTTATAATACACTTAATACTCTAAAAACAGGTTAAATGTTATAATGCCCCTAATACTCTAAAATTGGTTAAATGTTATGATACCCCTAATACTCTAAAATTGGTCAATTTTATAATACCCCTAATACTCTAAAGAAAGGTTAAATGTTACAATACCCTTAATACTCTAAACATAGGTTAAATGTTATAATGCCCCATATACTCTAAAATGGGTTAAATTTTATAATACCCCTACCACTCTAAATTGGTTAAATGTTATAATGTCCATAATACTCTAAAAATTGATTAAATGTTATAATGCC
The DNA here is from genome assembly GCA_030141615.1 of Unio pictorum. NCBI lineage: Eukaryota > Metazoa > Mollusca > Bivalvia > Unionida > Unionidae > Unio > Unio pictorum. The sequence continues at coordinate 2,838,449 of JARLTB010000051.1, read as the reverse complement.
CCATATAATCTAAAATGGGTTAAATGTTATAATGCCCCTAATATTCTAAAAAAAGGGTTAAATGTTACAGTACCCCTAATACTCCCAAAATAGGCTAAATGTTAAAATGCCCCTAATACTCTAAAAATAGGTTAAATGTTATAATATCCCAAACAATTTAAAATGGGTTAAATGTTATAATACCTCTAGTACTCTAAATAGGTTAAATGTTATAATGCCCCATATAATCTTAAATGGGTTAAATGTTATAATGCCCCATATAATCTAAAATGGGTGAAATCTTATAATGCCCCCAATAAGCTAAAAATAGGCTAAATGTTATAATGTCTCTAACACTCTGAAAATAGGTTAAATGTTATAATCATGCTGAGCCTTTAGCAACAAAATCTGCAATGTTTATTATAATCGAACAGTAGGGATATCATTTTCAGGTCGTCTGTCGCTATACTGCAATAAAGGACTGCGTATATTATTTTCTTTGTATGATAGGGCTCGAAGCCAGAATATAATGAATATTATTTCTGATTTGAAGAAAGAAAAGCTAATGGTATCCTTAAAACCAGTTAGACAAAACACTTCTGGTGATATAAAACTAAACGTTTTCCATGGTGTATTTAGCCTAAGCATCTTTACGCTTGAATCATATACTAATTGCTTGCAGTATTGTTCCAAAGGATATATTAGAGCAAATTAAGGCTCAGAAAGACCGAAAAAATACTATTTTGTTATGTAGGGTGAGAGCAACAGAGATGAACGGAGCAGAAACTGCAGCGCAGACAAGAGCACAAAACAAACTGGGCTTTAAGAAAATAACGCCTAATGCAACTGACTGGTTTAGGAACCCAAATAAAAAGCCACTAAAACAGATTACAAAAGTAGTAAGGAGAGCAGTTTATGCCCATAATAAGAAACAGAAACGGAAACAGAATTAGAATACTAAATATTTCAGGTAAGCTAATAATGACATCTCAGTAGGTTTAATTCACGTATCTGGTACATGTTGATCAGTAGTCAAACCTGTCCCTACGGTTACCTTTATATTGTTGTAACGTGGGCACAACATGCATCCTAATGCCGCGCCGACAAATGTCCTATCTTAATGTCATGTATGCAAGGGTCACATGCTTTCTGCATTAACCATGCCCAATTATGCTTTCTATTGCTTTAGCCTACAAACAGTGACTGCTCTGTACATGCAAATTAAACTTTTCTTTTGATGAGGACGACAATGTTTAGGTAAAAGAATTACATATTGATCAATGTGAAAACACGTTCAGTCCTAATGGCAATATGTCAAAATTGTCATTATATCACAATGTAATACGAGGGACTTCGGTGAGTGCAGAACGTTTTAGAATGGGGGCGGGGTTTGTCGGGGCTAAGCCAGAATCAAAGGGACGAGCGTTTAAAATGATTTGAATGTGAGCAAAAGAAGCAATCTCTCACAATCGGATTTCGGTGGTTTGATATATCAAAGTGGTTTTATAATTACAAAGAAAGAGGATCGAAACAATTCGTTACCTAGTTGGTGGGGAAAAAAAGCCATATAATCTCAGCAGAAATAAGATTCAACTTTTTGTTTTAGTGTATTTCATTTTACGTTAAGGGTCAGTTATTATTTTATGTATATCATGGATTAAATTGAGTATGATAAAGTCTTCGCTTATGGAAAATAACTTGTGGAGAGAATATATTTTGCTTTCTATGTTGCTTTCTCTGCTGTAATTATTTCGTTCATCAGCGCACTGAATTAAATTTAATTATCATTATGTTATTGTTGCTGTTGTTGTTGATGATGATGATGATGATTGGTGAATGGTATTTATTCAAAGCCAAAATATAATGGTAAAATGTCCCGCAAAGTGTACAATTATGCTTTCCTTTCGGTAACAGCTATTGACAAGTTTGACTGGAAAAAATTATGGAATGTAATTCTATATCTTAATCACGTTCTCGTTAATAATGCACGCAAGGTTTTGTAGAGAACGCATATATTTCATTAAGCCTTTGTTTCAATCTTTTCGAGCATCAGTCCGTTCCTCTCACTTTCGTTTCCGTATTATGTTCATATAAAATAAAATAAAAACATCCAATTTTAAATAAACCTGATAATGACAATATAATTTGTTGTGTGTGATTTATAGCTTTCAATGTCGTTGTTTAGCAGAGTTGTAAACGACTGCCATATGAACTTCACCTACATAATACCATAAATACATTACATATTCGATATAAAATACTTTCCTTCAATGGAAAATACTTTCAAATAAATTTCCTATGCAACTTGATATTGATGAGACCATGGCTGAGTTCAATTGTAAGAGTTTTACGTCATCGTTAAATAGGTTTTTACGATGGCTAACATAATTATCAGAATGCGTGAAAGATTGTGTCTCTTAATTTTATATTTTCATATCAGCATTTTGTTCACGTGGTTAAAGTTTATTACAATGTGCATTATTAGCAGATTCAGAGGAACAAAACTGTGAAAATATTAGAAATGTTTATGAGAGCACTTGTCTAATATTCCCTTTGATATAGATTGTTCTATTCATTAAGTTACGACTCGAGGTCTTAAACTATTTAACAGAAAGAAATTGCAATGAACAATTTAAGTAAATTAATAAGCAATTTATTTCGCAATAATATAAACTGAAAATGCGCAATAATTCTAAATATAACAAAAGAGTCAACAATGTAGAATGCTAAGAATGGATTCCATTATTCGAGAACGTCCTGATATAAAGCAATGATGATTCACAAAATTCCAAAGTAATGTATCAATTCAAAAGTGAATGCTTACTTCCTTTAGTAACCAATGAATATTTGAAATATAATAATTCCTCTTGAATAACAACAAAACTGAAAACTGATCCCAATATGAATTCCCATATATCTAAAATAGCAATGATTTATTTATTGATCACATCCCTATTCACACACAATTTCAAGGGACCTATAACATAACATAATGTGAAGCTATCCAATATATAAAATCCCTCAGTTTTATTTTAAATATGACTGTCCTTGAATTCCAAATCTACGTAAAAGTCTGTTTACAGGTGACCAAAATCAGACGTACAACTTACAATCAGGAGGAAAAGTTAAGTTCACAATATGTATTAAACATGTATAACAATTATTTATTAAATCCATACAAGAACGTCAGATTTAACCAAAGCAGTAGCGCATACCAGACATTCTCATCTATAAATATAATACTTAAAATATAATATTTAGGCGTGAGCATTCAATGATTCATATATCACTATTTTCAATCCATTTAAAACAAGAGGATTTTGAGAGGAATCGATGAATGAAATTTTAGTTGTTTGTATTGCTTGTAAGACTTCGAAAATCTCACGTATCTATCAATATTTAACATTTTGTTTTATAGATGACGTTAATTTAGTTTTAAATCATGCTTTTTTGTGTATGTGTGATTGGCTTACATTTACGGGGCATCTATCTACATATCTCACGTGTTTCGCGTGAATCTTTAACATTACTCCTGATTGTGAATTTTAAGCACGTTTATTAAATGTTTCAATATCACTGATATGAAATACCCTTGCATGTAAATTGTACATGCGTCAAATATCACAAAAATGGCAACGAATACGTCCATACATGTGCTACAAGATACTCAGTCATTAACATATCCATATCAATTGTCATGATACTATCAGTAAAAATTATGGTTGCTTCATGTATCTTCTATTTGTCTCTCGATTTCACAGTGACAAAAATCCACCTACTCTCCCGAAGTAATTGAGTCACAAAAAAGTATTTTGATTGTAATATATTAAGTAATTCAGTGTCGATGATATGGCTGCAAATCCATCAGGTATATACTCTACAATGAGAGTAAATAGATTATGTTACATTGTGAATTAATATAATGGATGCAAAAGAGGACACACAGACACACACACACACACACAAACATGCATATATATATATATATATATATATATATATATATATATATATATATATATATATATATATATAACATTGTTTACGTGAACATTCATTAAACACTATCGAATAAAGTAAAATGGGCATATTTAGGTGAAGATTAATTCTCAAGATTATGATTCTATCAAACGTTTGTTAATAATGCTATCGATTAGTTTTAGCCAATGTTGTACAGATCGTTTTTAAATCATTAAATGAGAATTAATTTATGCAAAATATGAAAATGCAATTTCTAAATTTAGGATATCCTCGAATACATTTGAAACTCAACCCTCTTGACGGGCGAGATTGTAGAAACCAACAGTATTTATTCTATTTGCCATGAAAACGTAAAACTATTTTAATTGAAATGATTATTGTTTACAGATCAAAGAGTCAAACGTGGTCAAATTTTTAAAGCGTTTGGGTAATATACTGCTGAATTTATTAATATCCTATTTACTTACATGTATAAAGTTTTTATCATAGTGGCAATATATAGCCAGTTATTTTATTAATACTTTGGACTGCACAGTGATTGCACATGAATTCGAATTAAATAACATCGGATTTTTAACATCATATTATTAACATTAATAAAGAAGATATCCATATCTCCCCAAGGAAATATTTTGTGTGCACTAATTTTACATTGACCTACAGCAACATGCAGTTGTAATTTCGTATCTTACTATTGCATCTTTTTCTTCATTGTCTAATGTCCCATGGATCATGGTTTATGAATGTCCCGTATATCATTATATTTGAACGTCGTAGTTGATTTGTTTATATTTCAATGGTAGACACGATCCCTATTATTGTAATTCTTAGACTTTTATGCTTCTTCAAATCATTTATTATTAATATTCATGTTGTCTCCACCACAGAGTAGAATGTCATGCAAGCCACATCTGAATAACCGTCATTGTTCTAACGATCTGTTTTATTTTTTTTTCTAAAGGCGTTGATGCCAGTAGTACCTTTAGTTCATTACTTTAATGTTAATTTACTCTGTATGTATGTATGTATGTATGTATGTATGTATGTATGTATGTATGTATGTATGTATGTATGTATGTATGCATGCAACAGTTGAAAGCTTTATGGGGAAGACGGTGTTTGAGGAGTGTGCCCGAGATACATCTAAGATAAAGCAAATTGCATTCATCACCTTCGATAACTGCTTCAGTTCGTTATTTTTTTTATTGCTATTGCTCTAATATTTGTGCAACCTAAAGTAAATATGTCTTCTATTGCAGGCAATAATCTTGGTATCTGGACAGGAAATAACGTACATCAAGTTGAATATGCAAGACGTGGCCCTAGCCATCATGTTTTGAGTGACTTGGACATTTGGAACACAGTAAAACCACAAAAGATCAATCTTGTATGTTATATTTACTGGGACATAAATTGCATCTTTAATCATTCACGTATTTACATCATGACACCTAAATCTGTACAATAATTTATCCTCCAAGTAATTATTAAAATATGTATCATTTATATTTTATCTTGTAGACCTGATGTTTGTGTTTATTTGGGACTGCTTTATAGAAATTAGTTTTCTTAATTTTCTACAATTCTTTATGTTACCAGTCTGCGTTTGTTGAAGTGGAGTAAGACATTGACAGTCTATTGAATTTAAGTTCCAGTGACATGACAACTTTAGTTGTATGTTGTAAATAAAGACTTTTTAAAGAAAGAACTTTCTGTTTACTTTTTCTTTGTTTTGAGCTATATGTTGTAACGAAATCAGTGAGCGTTGTATTTTGATAGCACCAGCTATTACACTGCCAGCACAATGAGCAGTGTATAATACTAGATGCGGACAACCGCAGCAGGGGAGGGGGTGGGGTAAGCCACAAGCGGACAAGGTGTGTGTGTCTGGTATTCTCTGCGGACGTCCTTTATGGACAACGCCTAAATGTGTGTGTCATCTGTGTGAGTGAGTATAGGCATCTTTAGGGGTTCTACAATAATGTATTTAATTATGATTTACACGAAAACTTCTTGCTATGTCTGTAGACATATTCGGCTTTAATATGGAGACAAAGTTTCCTCCTCTGAGTGTGTGTGTGTGTGTATGTGTGTGTGTGTGTGTGTGTGTGTGTGTGAGAGAGAGAGAGAGAGAGAGAGAGAGAGAGAGAGAGAGAGAGAGAGAGAGAGCAATTTTCTTTTCTTTTCCGTGATGGTTCTATACAGCAATGTATCATATAATTTGACCTCATGTAAGTAACATGCACTTTTTTCTTATTTGGTGTTAAATCGGAAAAAGACATGTATTTGTATTATTCTATAACGTTATCTACGTATAATAGTTATTTTAAAAAATTACTTACTGGGCAGTTATGACACTTTTAAAATGCCGTTAAACAGTCTCTTGAAATGGCACCCGCTATCGCGGACTGATCGGTGTGTTCTACCAAAATATTTTCTGAAACAGGGATTCAAAATTAGTTATTGTATCAATATGCTACGACCTTCATTGACAAACGCCAAGATAAATGCCCAGCCCCTCGTTTTAATGCGAAAATATATAAATTGTGGGGAAAAAACAACTGACATTTACAACTGTCTGCAAAGTGGTTAACATTGTAACTTGTTTTAAATCAACAACCAACCCCAATCTGCTGATACTGATGGACATTATGTGGGTTTAATTTCACCTGGTCATTAACATGTGCAGATCTGCATACACTTTAGACACGTCGGTAATTGTTAACAACCATATTCCATGTCTAGAGCAAAATTCAAAATGGCCACATGAATGAGGGTTGTGCTATTGCACGTTAATTTACAAGTCACCAAACATAGATTTGCTCCGGAAATATAATGTACATTTCACCAAAAGATCTATTCAGCCGACGGTAGCTCCACAGCCGTGGAAAATGACCATTAGTGTAGGTTGCAGGTTTTAATGAATAGGCGATATCAGCCTCTAAACCACCAATAATTATCATCAAGGGTGAGGGGCGGGCATTTTAGCGTGACCCTTATTTAGTTAATGCATATATAAAAACACATCAATTAAATCATCTTTCATTTCATTCTACACTATAAATTGATTATTTATTGCATTATATTGTTCTGTTTCAAGATGATTTACTTCATGACCCCAGTTTCAAGTGAGTGTTTTTGGTCCCGATTTCGGGTGCAAGAGTATAACACGTGATTAGTGACTTCATGGTCCCCAATTTCCATGACTACTGTTCAAATTGTCCAGAGCTGTTCACTTTTAAAATGCAAATACTTTCTTTAAATTTAAATGTGTGTCTAGTTTCACAAGTCCAGGTATTTCTTATATTTGATGGTAGTTAGCAGATACGACAATAAGAAACATGGGACCCCACTTTTAGAGATATATGTTAAAGACTCCACTTTGACATTAAAACATATATATGTATGTATGTATGTATGTATGTATGTATGTATGTATGTATGTATGTATGTATGTGTGTGTGTGTGTGTGTGTGTGTGTGTGTGTGTGTGTGTGTGTGCGTGCGTGCGTGCGTGCGTGCGTGCGTGTGCGTGCGTGCGTGTATGTATGTGTGTGTGTGTGTGTGTGTGTGTGTAATTTTGGTGATAGTTGCCCACCTGCTGCTTTGCTACATAACCGTCGGTCTTTTCTAGACACACCCTCCTCCCATCTCCACCAACCCACGAAAATCTCACAGGCTCTTGGAAAACACGATGCTGCTGATACTTTTTAGTGAGGAGGCAACTAATCTGATAATTTGGTAGAATTTAGTAGTTCGGTTTTGTGACAGAACGTTTTTCTGAAAAGCTGACAGTAGGCATGTATTCCATTATCATCCTTCATTTTGTTTAATAGTATGTGTTGAAATAACAAATTATGACAATTTCAGAGAGATGTTAGTAAAACAAATATCCAGGAACTTAAATCCGTTTGATGTTTTGTATAATGTACATAAATCAAAATGTTTTTGATGACGTATTTAATGGTTCAATCCAAACTGATTCAAACTGGTTATATTATCATATCGTGTGTCTATATGTTATCGACGCGCACTAGTCGGTACAGTATGTGGTTGATTTGAATTATATATATATATATATATATATATATATATATATATATATATATATATATATATATATATATATATATATATAGTAAGGCTAGAGGGATTAGGAGGCAGACGTGTTGATGTGTGAATAGTATTTTGTTGAATCACAGTAATATAATTCAAAGTCTGAATATATTATAAATGAATGTCTTTTTCCAATATTTTTTTCAGGGTACTGTTGCATTTCGATAGAAAATAACTTGAATTCAATAATTTGAACACAAAATATATAATATACAACTTGAAAGTGCTTAATGTTAAAGCACGAAAGACCGAGTCCTCATAATCGCATGATTATATAGTTCTCTATTTTACGTCATGTCATTATTAGCATTTTCTAAAAAAAATGTCAAATGGAAAATAACCTTCTAGAATGATCCTGATGTTTAGAAGTCAATAACCTGGATTATGTATAATTCACTTAAAAACCTCCAGAACTTTTACCCTCCCCCCCCAAAAAAAAAAAAATTTTTTTTTTTACTTCACTACAGCACTGTTTTAATCATGTATATTTTGTTAAGTGTATATTCGATATAGTGTTCGTTTGATTGCTAATATTGTTATAATAATGAGAAACGAAAGTATTACATAACGAAAATCTCATAGTATTTCACGAAATCTAGAGCTAGATATAAAACAACATGGAATAATGATTTCATGGATGTTGATCATTTGATTTTCTGGTGAAATTCTTTTTAAATTAAAAGCTGATACATAACTATATTGGACGAACACTAGATACAATACAGCTCGTTTAAATATGTCTAAAATAAATGATAAAATGATATGTGACGAAGATAGGGAAACAAAAACAATTATCAAAACTTTTGGAATGGCCAATTGAATAATTGAGAGGATTATTTTTATGAAATGCTTGTCGTATTTTTCTTGCAGATGGTACTGCTTGCTTGTCTCATGATCATACTGAATGACAAAAATTGCTCTGTATAATTTGGATTTGTTATACTACATTTTTCCTCATCCATGTATAATTCATATTCGGTGAAAACAAAGAGCTACTGCTATTGTTATACTCAGTGAAATATAATTCATTTCTTTGTTTTGATTATTATTCGTAGTCGTATCAACATGTCGCTACCACATTATCATTACATAGTACCGGAATTACTTCCTACACGGACTCCGTTACGGATCACTTCTATCTTACCTCTGTCTGCGTGTGTTCGAGTCTCAGATCGGCAAATGTGGATATGTGAGAAAGCTTGCCAATAGCTTCTCGTGGGTCGGTGGTTCTTTCCGTGGGTATTCCAGGGTTCGTCCTCCAAGATTAATACCGGCTGCCATGTATAGCTTATTGTGTGCTGAAAAATGGCGTTAAACCCTACAACAACAACAACAACAACAACAACATCAACAACAACCTTCTCCACGGACGACTTCACCGGGATATACAATCTCCAATACATACACTGTACCTATCCGTTCTCCCTGGCCTGGAAGGAGGTCAGAATAGTTTGGTTCTCTGTATTATAAGCACTATTCACTCCAATTTTGGAAATAGATTAACATTCGGTAGCTCCAATGGTAGTGATGGAGAAGGAATTGAGGGTTGTGTCACTATGCACTGTCACGCTGTAGACATTGTAGCTTAATGACTTAATGTGTTAAAGCTACTTAACAAATATCTAAATAATACAGACACACAATAAGTAATGGAGATTCACACTGCTACCATATTGAACTTCGTAAACTATCGATGACTGCAATACGTTGTGATGAAGTGCTACATTTTACGGTAATGAACTGCGTAATTATTGGTTTGACTGTCTTTCCTTTAATAATGTAGCTTGGGATAAAAGCAACGGAATACTGATTCTTTTTCGGATGACAATGAGTATGTGTATTTCTTTTATAATGTTAGGTTTGTCAATATCAGATTTCCAGATCCTTTCCAATAAAAATAGTAATCAAAACTTGTCTGTATCTTATCTAAGTGCAATGATATCGTATGGGTTATACACTGATGCACAACTGTTAAGTACAAACAAGAAAGTTAGCTTAATTCATTTCTTGAAAGGTATATAGAGCAAGCGGAAGATGAGCAATATAAAGACAAAAAGATAGGACAAAAACAATAAAAAGATCACACAGGAACACAGAGAGAGAGAGCTCGAACGAAAGATGGTCCGTTGAACGAAACTACCAGAGAGAGAGAGAGAGAGAGAGAGAGAGAGAGAGAGAGAGAGAGAGAGAGAGAGCATGGGATGCGGAAGCGTTGTGGTTTTAGTAGTGATAAAATATTCCAGGGTGGCGGTCATATTGAATGCCAGATTGTCGCCATAACAATAATAATAAGTATTTCAATGAAACCATCATGTTGATACAACAATCCATCCGCGGGCTGAATTGAAAGGGTATTAGGAGTGTGACGGTAAATGAACATAGCGAAAAAACTGCATTGTAATTTGCTGCTGAAACGTTAATTGCGTAGTAATGCAATCTAGATTGTTATGTACAATACCCACGCACATTAGAGGCTTATTTTCAAAGGCATGAATATAAGATCACATGCTTAGCAGTAAGACAGTATTACGTTATGTCTGATTAACAAAAGTTGTCTTAAACGCAGGTATCAGCGTGTTTTTGCACAATGTCGTCTGCTAATATTTGGGAGCCATTTTAATTTAAATAAGGAGAATGGTATCAAATTGTCTAATTTGATATTTTAAAAGTCATTATAACTAAGGCAAGATAACCCGTATTTAACTTGAGCTTTTATTTATCTTGCATGAGGAAAGTATATCGTAGTTAAATACTTTTATCATTATGTTTTCTAAAAGACTTTTCTGCTTACTAATGAACATACTTGGGACGTTATATGTGGTCTCTAAAAATATACGACAGACAGACAGACAGACAGAGAGAATGATAACACATTTGTGCGCTGATAGTAGCATGATTTGGTTATTGGGGTGTGCAGCCGAATGTGAGCTTCGGGAACCTTGGCATACTATGTGATATGTTGATACATTTACAATATTGAGTATCTGAGAGCAATTTAAGTGGTATTGAAATAAATGAACGCAAAAGTATTAATTAAACAAATGATTCATCCTTTCAGGTCTTCTCTAAATAACTATAATTAATTGACAGTAGTATATCTGTATTTACATTTGTCATTTACAATGTTTAATGTAAATGTATATTGCAAGTAGGACTTCTCTACTGATTGTAGTATTCGATTTACCTCTGCTTTGCTAGTAGGTATTTAGGATCGTGTAGTAGGGTTTTGTTTGTGTCTCCATCTTCTTTTCCAAAATAGTTTTGAACGTGCTTAAAATAGACGGAGTTACTCTTTAGGAAGTATGTATCAACACTGTCAGTGTTGCATGGTCTTATAATAGAGTCTGGCGTAATCATTTATGTAAGAACAGAAGATTATCCCATCTGTAAAACTTGAGACAGATGTCTAAAACTTCTGACCGCCAACATTCAATAGAATAATGCTATCCTGAGCCAGCTTTATCTCTTGAATCCTGAGAATCCGGTTTCGATGATGGAGACTGAGTATAAAGCCTGGTATTTGTGGATGGGAACATTTCAAGAATACATTAGTTGAGACCACAGAGCCATTCATTAGATGTATTGAGAAAGTAATGTTCGGTAATGTCCGTTCGAAAGGAGAATGTTTATTTTTTTAATTAAGCATTGTGCTTAGACAGCAGCCCGACGGACTATTAGGGACACGGTAAACTTTATTTTCATGTTAAAGCTGTCACGATTGAAAAATTGCAGAAACTTCGTAACTATATAATTACGTAGTCAAGCTGAACTCGACTTTGGCGCCTCTGAGAAGGGCGGCAGAGATGACTGAATTTGATTGCTCACGCTAATTAAGGGGCGTGTTTCCCATATAAAATTTCATATGTTTTAATATTGCCAGATCGAAAATATTAATAAGTCTAAGCTTTTTTGCAAGAGAAACCAGCGTAGGTTCCGGTGGGTGGGGGGATTTGCAAGAATCTCCATCGTAAAAGCCGTTGTCAAAAGGAGAATGTTGTCGAAGTAAACCGACGGAGTAATTTGGCAACTAGAGGAAGTAACGTTGAAATCAAAGGGAGAAAATAGCTCCTGAGACGTATAATTCTGTGAAGCAATCCTGTGGTGTATCCATTCTAAGATGTATTCTGAGGGTATCGTGAGACGGAATGTCAAAAGTAACATCCTGAGATCCAGGGGTCTGGAGAGCTACAGTGGAAGTAGAGCGAACAGAAGAAACAGGCTGTGCAATCTAACAAGACGTTGACTTCGACTGTTCACTCGATCCTATGATGAACTAAATCAATCAGTAAACAGATCGGCTATTTTATTTAAATCCATATTTTCTTTGATTTGTAATTGGGAGAAATTATGTTTTATAAAAGCAGGGTATATTCCTGATGTAATGATTTCTCATAGTTGTTTTATGTAATTCATTAAATTATTTGTTTGGTTTGTTCTATATAACTGCAAAGATATCAATCTAGTTCACCTATACGCTTCTTCATATATTTTTAATTCCCTTGAAAAGGAAGTTTCAAAATGGCATCCTGCTTCTAAAATCGAGTAACAGTTGCATCCGAAGTTAATTCAGGATGGGCCTCGACATATGGGCCTCTCTCCATTTTCTTGAACGTTCCGGTGCCCTAGTGCTAAGAGCGTCCACATTGGATGCGGGCGGTTGCAGGTTCAAACTCCAGCCACGTGATGCCAAAGACTTATCAATACTTGTAGATGCCTGTATTGGCGTTCAGCATGAGGAAAGTTGTATAGTTTCACTCCCAGTGTGAGGGGTAGTTACTTGGATTAGCTACTTTGTGACAGGGGTCTCGGGTCCTGAGCGTTATTCGTACAATATTGAACAAGCCCACTTGTCAGAGGTATTGTACAACTTGGAAGAACAACACTCTAAACGACTTCCCCCTAATACTCGCTATCTAGGAGATGACCACCCACCCGGTTGGAGTGTATAATGTATAAGGTAAACTGAGATAATATATATTGAACAAAGAAACTACGAGCCCCGGTAAAGATATATAAACAATTTAATCCAAAAAAAAGAAAGCAAAAAAAAACAAGACATACACAGTGAAAGTTCCTTTCCTTCTGAATACACGTGGTTTCAGAATTTACTTTAACCGAATTTCAAATAAATGGCATATAGAATTAAACAAATCTAGCCGTTTTATGGCTGATAGCTCATTTCATCATAAGAATCGAGTGTTCAATAAAATTCGTCCACGTTGTTCGTTTTTCATGACCTGTTTCGTCGAACTGCTTCTCTGCTCACTTCTCGAACTCGGATTTGTCCTCTGTGTTAACGGATGCTCCTTGCAGCACTTACTACACAATTCCATTTTCCCCGTCTTGTACTTTCATCTATCTCCGTACTGCTCTCTCCAAATAAAAACTATTTTCCTCGTGTTTTTGGTGCGCTTCTCACCGTTGGATTCTCGGCTTTCCTGAGTCTATTGTTTCAAAGGCACCGGAGTCTTTATTTCAGAATAATTCAACACTGCCCCTCTCTTGCAGAGGTACTTCTAAGACTGAGGAAATTTTTAACTATTGGATATACATATTCTAAGATTTCCTTGTGTAGAACACACCCTGTATTCCACATTGACCAATCAGAACCAATATAAATTCTCGCGCTTCCCTTGAAAGTCGTTTCGTCAGAGTGTCAAGATGCCACGCTGTCTGTTTCAAATCAATTCTGACATGATTCATGAGAGAATGACACTTCCAAGAGGTCACTTTTGGTCAGTATAATTTAAACAAACACAGTTAACTGGGAGAACCGATTAGAAAAATATCTCTCCGTGCAGAATGTCTCATAAATCTAACAAATGGCGGCTGGCTAGAACTAAGTGTTATTTAATGGATTAGACCGAAAATTTGGCACTTCACATACTTTATCTAGTGAAAGACCTCTCTCGATATTATGACCCGGTGTGGTTGAAAGATAAAATATCAAGAGAGAACTGGGCACAGTTATTGGAAAGAGATAATGAAATACAAGCCCCCTAAGACAAGAAAAATAACAAATTTAATCAACAAATTAATAGCGGTATTTTCAATTCAACTTAAATCATATCAACAGGAGTTAATAGCAGTGTCTATTCTGGATATATTTCGGCATCAGAATGAGTGGTAAAAAGAGCGCAATGTCCACGACTGATTGCATCACCTTCCTGTCAACCGTGTTCAATCGTTCCTACCTCCTCGAGTCTTCCCTTTCCGACTGCCTGGTAGTTTTTTAACTTCCTAGATTACACTCTGTACTCGCCACTTCCCTCTGTCGGATATCACTCGTCACTCCGCCCTTTTCAGACTTAATTCATCACTTCTCTTTTTTACGGACTCCGTTCTCGGACGGTAAAGTCACTTCTTTCTATGTAAACAGTTTAAGGACAAAATTATCCATAAATCGCAATATGTACCAAACTTCCACGTGACCTCTATATCGAAACCTTACCGTATGCTGCTACATGCTCGATGCTCGTTTAAAATTGTATGAAATTCACAGATCCTTGCTTTCAGATTATTTAGACATTACAAAAGCAATTATAATAGACAGTTATCGTTACCTCACTATAACAAGATCGTCCTAACAGAAAGGAAAATAGTTCATATTTATTCGAGTAACCGTATAAATCATGCACATATCAATATTTGGATGGCAAGCAATTAATTCTACTAATGAACAAATAAATGTAAAATTAAAAGATAAATTACATAGCAACTCTAGCGTCAACACATTTCCATGTAAATGAATAAACTAAACATAATATGGAATCTAGACATATAAACAAGTTGCATACAAGAAACAATAAATAAAAATGGAACATTACGTAAAATTACAATTGCGTACCCTAATGCTGTTAATTTTAGACCTTGTGCATCCAGCGCTAAACCATGTCTTTCTCACAAGACATTCCCCTGGTCCCTCCCTTTTTAACGAGGAAAGCATTGTTATGTTCTTTCGCTTCCCCTGGAGCCAAACTTCTCTCTTTCCAAAAATTTCGGACAAAATAATTTCGATCAAGGTTGTCACTTTAAATGCCCATTACTTTTATAACAATTTCACCCCGCCAATCATGAGTAGTAGTTTCAAAATACAATTCCGAAGACAATCATTTGTTTGGTCAGTCAGAATCTCTGAACTACCTTATAAAACTTTTTCAAGGTGAACTTTGTAATGTGCTGACTTCCACAGAGTCATCGACAAAGAGCATGTAGTCAACTTTAAGTAAAGTTGTTTAGCCTACAGATGAACTTTCAATAAAACATAACATTTTCTTTCTGGATTGCACTGGAAACAACACGAAAATGATGCAGCGTTCATATTCTGATTGTTTCTCTAATATCAATAATACTTGATAATGTTTCTGAAAATAACCAGTTCAGCGTAATCAGAGCCATGTACGGCTTACGTCGGTCACAGTTAACCACTTTGGGTTAAATTCTAATCTTGTTCTTGACTCTGCAGAGAACATCTTTCAGTGACTACACTGCAGTTCATTTAAGGTTATTGAGGATTATACTTAAAGAGGATGAACAGACCCTTTTTGTAGAGCCCGTGTTTTCGATAACAACAACGATAACAACACGATAACAAATCACCGCTGTTTTTTCAGCATTTGTTGCTCATTAAAAGTGCTTTTCTTGTTGTTGTTATCGTGTTGTTGTCGTAGATGACAATAAAATACGAAGATTTTACAAATTAACGATATGATTTATATATAAAAATGACAAACGTCGGAGAATCTTATTATTCTAGACCTCCAAAAGAAAGATTAGCTTCGCTCAATAAGTATATTCCTGTACGGGATAGACTCAAGGAAAAAATTCAGCAGCGACAAGAATTACAGACAGATTTGCAACTGATAAAGAACAATTGTTTAAGCCGGTAACCACGACCACTGAAAAGGTTGCTACGACCACCACTGCAGCTACTGAAGAAGCTATTGCTAGCGCTATTGCAAAAACTACTGCGCATATTGAAAAAGCTATATTTGGGGATATACCTGCAGAAGAAAAGAATAAAGGAGTTATCCCATTGTTGAAACAGATCACAGAAGTTAGACCACAAATTCAACCATCGATGAACAGGAGGAGAGTGCAATTGGTGAAATTCTGAGGGAAAGAATATATCCACAGGAGGAAATATTTATAAAAGATAGAATGGATGAAATAAAAAATATTTCCACGTTGGGTGATTTAGCTAAATTTGCATTGCACGCATTTCCAAAAAAATTCAACTATATAAATCAGGGATTTGAAAAACCGGTAAAAGATTCCGATGCCTGGCGTGACAATGTATATTTGCCAAGACAGGGTGGAAATAAAACTTCAAAGGATGTTCAAACTTTTAACGCGTATATGAATAAAATAGATGATATAAAAACGGGTTTACCGTCGTATGAAGAACCACAACTACCTGAGGAAATAAAATCTACTAGAATGGTAGTTCCCTCTACACAAGGTGTTGTATAAAAATCAACGGGACAGGGTTTTAAAGGAGGTAATTAAAATATCTCTCCGGAAAATATTGTCAACGATGTGTCTCGGTTAGAAGTTCTGTTCGGAGGGAAGCGAGCAGGAATTAATTCTCCCGAAATTATCAACGAGGCTACAAGTATTTGTCAACGATCGTTTCAAGGTGGTGTCATAGATATTAATTTATATTATCGTCTCATCGATGAGATCGTAGATGATTATTATAGTGATTAATAATTGATAACTTTGTCATTGATGAATTTGTCATCGCGATTAGATAAAAGAGCATCATATAAGATGATAATACATGACCAACGACGTCAACAGGTTAGAGTCATAAGCTCAAGACTACCTGTATACAGAGCTTATCATGGAGAAGGTTATGGTAATGTTATTCGTGGATAATTTATAAGAGTTGCTCCCAAGGCAGTACCACTCGTTAAACAACTTGGGATGAAAGCAGTAGGAGTTGTTCGTGTTAAAGGTAATGGCACATTTAGACTATCTAAAATGTATTTGTTCTACTTTTATGTACAAGTTTGTTTAATACCATGTTTCATATTTCAAAATAAAGTTTCTATCGTATCCCGAAATGTTGTAAGCCGTGAATGCATCATAGGTCAGCTTTGTTACAAATATCATCATTTGGATCTAAGATGCATTCCGCTAACTCGGCAAGAGTATTGGACTGGAGAAATAATTATTCACTTCCTTCTGGAAATTTACAATAACTGAGACAGTTACAATATGCACGTCTCACATGTTCACTGAGCTACACAGAATTAAGAATGCCAATGTCAGTCGGTAGTGGACTTTCAAAGCACTGATGAATGCCATTCGTTTATCTTTGTTCTTGTCCTGGTGTTCCTTGGAATATGTATCTAGCTCCCGTTAGGGTATTGGTTAGAATAGTGTAGCAAAATCTCAATAATTCGGCGCCACTATAATGTTGTTAACATTATTTTATTCATTCAATTTTACTCGCAACACATGGAACTACCAAACGTTCTCTAACGAAAATAAACCATGCAAATATTTATTTGATTCTATCTTCCGTCTATTTCTGAAATCATCCACTAATTGTAAGGATAGACATAGTGGTGCAGATTGTAATACCGTCGCAGGCACTTTGAAGTCACCATCTTCTGGAAGAACTGTTTTGGGGCTGCAGTTGTATTCTATGTCAACATAGTGTCATTTATATTATACGAGTTATCCTAATCAGGAGCACCGAAATAAATTGTCCTTAAAGCATCCATTATAGGTATTCTACTTGAACTGTACGCAATAGTAACTTAAATACGCTGTGGCGCATATATATTGACACAGACAACAACCGCCCGTTCTCGTTTAAGTGGAAGAAAAACCATTCACTTTGCCTGAAATATAAAGTCTCCACCTCTCAAGTCGGAGTTCGTGCGTTATAGTCATACTAAAGATTTACAAAACTGGTATCGACAGCTACTGGGGCCCCAAGTGACCGAGTGGCCCAAAGAGCTCTCAGTTACGGACCACTGTCATGTCACCTTTTCTGCGTGGGTTCGAGTCTCATATTCGGCCAAAATGGGTATGTGAGAAAGCTTGCCAGTAGCTTAGGTGGTTATTTCCAAGACTTTTCCCGAGTTCTTCCTCCACCATTAATACTGGCCACCATGTATAACCTGTCATGTGCTGAAAAATAGCGCTAAACCCAACACAACAACAACCGAAAGCTGTCTCGCTATGCGCTCAGTATTAAGAGGTTATTGTTAGGACTGGTAGGCCTGGTTTCAGAGTAGCGTGACTCGGGTGGCCACTATATTACATGTTTGCGGAATGATGCCCCAGTGCTAGACATCATTTTAAACTGCCTCAATGCAGACATCGTAGCGATATGACTGAACGATATCACACACACACACACACACACACACACACACACACACACACACATTTATTTGTACATCTGTGTGTCTGAAACGAATGAGTTGAAACCAACAATATTCATGTATATCTATTTGATTACCCTTTCAATTTTTGTATGTAAAAATGTGTATCATTCTAACGGTGGATGTCGTCACTATGGAGCAAAGTATTTAAATTCATGTTTCTATTGATACATAAAAACAATTATACTTCCCGACCAAAATGCAATTGTATATTTCTTATAATTAAGCAAAGTATGTTGCACATAGTATACATATAATCAATCAGCGTTGCGCTCGTTTCAACACCAGAACTCTAATAAACATAATGCAATATTATATGTTCTAAACTGTCTTTTAAATTATGATTTGTTTGTAAAACTAATATTAATATTACATATAAAGTTTTTCTCCTATTTTCTTAACTTTGTTACCGATGAAACATCTGAATCTGAAAGCAGTAATAATGTCATTGACGCATATGACAAAAAAACGGTTTTAAAAATTAAAAAACATTGATTAAACAAAATTCGATATTTGGAAAATAGATGCAACATTTCTTGAATAAACATGCATGATATCACATCAACTAAGCAAAGTGTAACTATGCCCTAAGCAAACTCTAAGAAGTAGTCACTTTTCTACACACCTAATCTCTATGTATATGTGAAAACATGAACACATAAGAATACTTTATCCCAATTTTTTAATAGAGTGGTATGACAATTTTCTTGGAATTTTCAACTCAACAAATTCAGGTTATATATCGGTGATGAATCGTACTGTTCTAGAAAGATTCATCAGATTTTAATGTTTGATTTATACAGTCTGCAGGCGGCTTACCCACCACTGAAACTAAATATTGGAATGCACATCTCTATTCAGATGAATATAGCGCCTGGTACATGGTGTTCAGAACAAAATCATGGAAAAAGATCACTGAACGCCATTACGTCGGTTCGCCTTGTCCGAATGGCAGTTTTGGAAACTGATACCACTGCGTTTGACAGATGATAAATGTACAATCACCATTGCATTGCATGTTTCCCAGTTTTCGTCGATGTTTTGAGTTTGGCGTTGCGAATTAATTTTGACCTTTCTCAATATGAATGTATTGTATTATTTCCGACCCATTGTTCGCCTTTTACTAAAGTTTTTAGACAATATGTCTTTCCTATGTCGTTCTAATCAGTATTGCTAACAAACCTCTTAAACCCTTTCCATGCTTTCTAAATATGACCTTCATTTTGTCACAAAACGTGTTCACTGTCAAAAGAATAGAGTCAGGTATAGTTTTACAATTAAATCTCAAAATAACCTATTGGATGATTTATTGATACCACCTGAAAATGTTCTTGAATTGGATTCCCTCCTCCCATTATTAACTGGTAGGATAGACATTTACTCACCATCTTCAAACCTGTTCCAAAATCTCTATCCCACTCAAATTTAAGTTTCAATAATATGAGGTAGAGCGTCTGTCACATGCAGTAGTATAAGCATTATTACGAATTTAGTATCCTTTTTCAAAACGGAAATTCAGCTGCAAAGTTAATGACTACAAACAATAATGAACATCATTGAATTGTATTGCCAACGTAGGTCTAGCAATAAACATATCAGATAATACGAAGTACAATTTATTAATCCTGGTGGTGTAGCGGATGGAAAACGTAACAGACGAATGAGATATTCTCATCAATATTTTGGACCTACATGAAAATATAGTGATGAAACGATGATAAGCATAATAATTTACAGTAGTATATGGGAACATACTTCTTTGAATATCAATTCTGTCAAATTGATATGTATTACATTAAGGTTTGTGCTATTGTGAAAAAATCTAAATTGATTTCTTACATGTTTTCTTCTTATTCCAATCAAATATTGACATTGAAAAAGTTATTGAAATTCATTACGTATATAATATGAGACACATAATTCACATTTGTGTTCAGATATAACCATATTTTGCTACTTTCAGATTCATTTGAAAACCGATAATTTGTTTTACAAAAGTGTGTTAAAACTGGGCGAAATTTATAATCAAGAAAACAAAGCAACAAATATTATCCAGGCAGTTGAAGATCTACAATTTAGTGTGCGTACGCTTCAGAATTGTATTTATTGGAATGCCAAATTGTGTAATTTCCGAGTGTTTGCACTTTTATTATCTTTTACATATTTCTCGGATTGTTCTTATCATGAATGCTCTCTAAGATTAAAATGAAATGAAATATACCGTGTTACAATTATGTAGTTTGTGTCGATTTTACGAGTTTTTAAAACATTCAACTCAATAATTGACTATTTTGTTCCTGTCATAATTATCATTAAATACGCTGCTTTACCAAATCAATATTTAAGCAATTGTTAAACATTGATTTTTACAAATGAATCGTGTCGATGATTAAAGTATGATCTGCACATTTTGTCCATTTGAATGATTAGTACTCATTTCGAATTGGCAAGTACCTGAAGAATACAGTAAGGAGCAGACAAAAACCCAGTAACCTGAATGAAGGTCAGACAACAAACTCATTAGCGTATCAAATAGCATTGTTGGCAGGACGAACAATATGCTGTGCAAAACCATCTCCGATTTAAGAGAATAAGCAGAAAATGGACCTTGAGAACTATATTGCAAAATATCTAGAATTGCCAGAAGTCAGAGGAAAAAGCACTAGTGTAGTATTAACTCACTGCTTCTCTTCAATAGTTAACTGTAACAAAAGTGATGCCTTAAGTTCTTGAATCAGTATACGTAAGATAACATTTTGTTAAAATATATATTGCCAAATAGCAAAATTTATATACATTTAGAACTTTACAGATATGTAGGAGATTCATGAACTCAAACAAATGATTCCATAACTTGTGTGTAATATGTGAGTTGATTGTCAACAACATTACCTTATCGAAGAAACAATTGTGATGCATATTTAAAGCCAATTCTGAAAGTTAAACTGATATTCACAGATCTATTTTTTTCCCAGGAAAGTAGCTGTTACTATTTAAAATTCTTTTAGTTTTTCAGAACCAAAATGAAGAAATAGCTTGTTTAATTGACAGTATTAATTTACTTATATGTAGTAATATGGCAAATATGTTAATCAGCTGCTACGATAACTTAAGCGAGTTCATACTTGCTCATACCGTCTAGAATTTTCACATCCCTTGTGTAGTGTTCACCATTAGAATACACATTCCTCTACATGACGATCTTATCAGATATTCAACAACTATTTATATTCTGATCCATATTAAACAAATCTCTGTGATGCCAACACCCATTCATAATCTGCATTTTTTTGATCTTTGGTAGACCTGGTTTGGCAATACAGTTCAGTTTTTGTTCGTTTTGTTCTAAGTGTTCTACGTTTTCTTTATTTGTCTGTTCCGTTTGTGCGTCAAATGTTTAATGTTATTATTAAGCGTATTGTACTAGCTTTAATATGTATATATTACAAGGATGCATGCTGTATGATAGATTTCATGGTTTATTTCAAATGTATTTATATATATTATTCCAGTTAAACTTTTTGGCGGCAATAGCTCTACATAGGTTAGTGTTTATTTATATATATTAATGCCCTTGTATGACATGGTTATTCACCTTTCATAAAACATTTTCACGAAAAAGTGGATTTTCACTTCCAAGACGTGAATTACTTTCACCTTAGGGACTCTTTATGTTTGGTCCCAAAACGAGACCTACGCTTTATAAAAAAATGTAATATTTACTTCTATCGGAATAGTCACATCACAATAGAGGGAAGATCTCCATTTAATATTCAAGAAGTACTTTTAGCATGCAGGTTAACATAGTACGTGAGGTCTACAAAACTATAAGAATGTATAATGTTTCATTCAAATGCCCTGCGTAAGCGGGTCTTTTACTCCACATAAATTATATAATTTCAAGCCTGTTATGTACGGATGTGATGTACTTACGTCTGAATACATTTTGTATCACTTGTTAACACATTAAGGACACGTGGCAGATTAATATGTTATCTAAAATGTTAAATCTTCACTAGACCAAAGTTATTATTATTATTATTATTATTATTATTATTATTATTATTATTATTATTATTATTATAAATATTATTATTTAAAGCTTGACAATTATATTATGAGATCATTCAGATCAGGATAAATTGTATTCAAGTTTACAAAGCATATATCTCGTCTGGGGACAACAGAGAAATCAGCTCAAAATTGATGTTAACGGTGTCCGTGATAGTAAAAATATACTTTTCTAAATATTATTATAACAAGTTCGGGGAAATCTGCGTCATCGTGCCATACTATGCTAATATCCTTTAAGAATGCAAATGAAACCCCCTTTTGAAATAACGACAAAAGCTTCTTTCATATCGACGGTTATCAGATAACCTTAACTATAATTACCAAAAAAAGCATTTGTGTCACGTGACAACGTGTTTGATTGCTGCTTTTAAACATGATCATTTTACATTCGATTTAGCCGGCTACACTGTTCCTTCCTTCTAGCAATCTGACACCGTCATCACTGATGGATTTTAGGTAGGACAGTGTTGACATGTCAATGAGGTCATTGTTTGCAGGGTAAGATGTAAACATCCTCTTGACATCTATATACCACACTTGTAAACAACAACACAGAATTAGTCTACTATCAATCCTTTTGAATGCTATTGTTCCTCAACATCAGACGTTGACATGTAGTGACATGAGGAAGTCAAACGGAAGAGAGAGAGAGAGAGAGAGAGAGAGAGAGAGAGAGAGAGAGAGAGAGAGAGAGAGAATCTGTGTGATCTGGGTTTTTAACGTAGCTTAAATAATTTTTCAATCATATCCCTACGATGCCTGCCGTGTGGCGGTTTATAGCGATGTCTAAAAGAAAGTTTGTAGTACTACATTTACTAGTCTTTGGCATGACTAGGTCGAGTGTTCGAACCCACGATCTCACGAATCAAAGGCTGACGCTCTAAATATATACGTCAACAGAGCGCTCAGAAATGTAAAAGATTTTTAATGGAAGGAGAATCAACATTTTTGCACGCCTGTACAGAAAACGTTAATGACATTGACAGTGATTGTATATAGAACACAAGGTGATAAAGTGTATAATAGGTCAATCTGTTCAGGAGTTGAACATAATCATAAGGCTGTATAAACCTAAATCTTGCCTTGGACAAAATCACATCAAGTTTATTAAAGATCTAATGCACTTATGAATCTGATGCCAGAACAAATTCAATAATCGAATAATATACTTTCTGTCCAAATGTATAATTACTTTAAAAGGCATAACTTTATGAATACAAATGATTGAGTCCTACATACTCTAAACACTCTTTAAGATCTTCTTTCTCTAGAATATTCTAGACGTATTCAGTAACGTTGATTTGGATAATGACCGTTTTACTGAAACATTAAATAGATACAACATCATGCTAATAGGCACCATGATATAAAGATAAATATTTCAGAGACGATGCGATGGATAACGTTTGAAAAGACAAAGTTTAATGTTTTATGTTCCAATTTACAGTCATCAGAGTACGCACTCTGTAAGAATAAAATAATAAAATAAATTAAAAAACAGCAGAGACGTCGAAGATATTTACATTATTATTATCCGTAAAGATGTAGCATGACAAACACTTAATCATTTGTTGGTATAATTGGAACCAATATGTTTGAAGGAATATGATCATGTAATTGATGCTGTAACATATCGCTCATTGCCGGGTAGAATAAATGCCGCGAGTAATCATATATGACATCGTTTGCAAACCACCCATCTGTATAAGAGCTTTTGTCAATAACTTTAAAAAAAAATAGATTTGTATTCATAGTAAAGGAGTAGCATGACATGATATATATATATATATATATATATATATATATATATATATATATATATATATATATATATATATATATGTGTGTGTGTGTGTGTGTGTGTGTGTGTGTGTGTGCTTTTCGACTTCATAAAATAATAATAATAATAACAGTAATAATAATGAATGGTATCATTATTGTGGGAGTAAATCTGCGTTGTTGTTTTTACAGCACATTTAAAACATCCAAGGACAGTCATGCTTCTTCATAGATTCTACATGTTAATGATATATATCGCTTTCTTCAAAGACTTCATCTTTGCAAATAATGCTATCTGCTTAGGAGGACAGGATCTCAGTTTCGCAGCAATGTCCCAATATTTATGTCCTATTTACAGGGAAGCGTACACGACAAAATGATAAAGGAATAGGGAACTTACAGTTAAAGTTGTGGTTATATTACTCATTTTGATGCCCATGATAAATTAAATAATAGCTTGGGGCGACCCAGTTGCACCGAAACAAATGTACAGTACTTTATAGGGTTAGAATTGCGTGAGCGTTCCGATATGCATATTTGTCGAGTGAAAACGAGGCTGAATAAACGTGACGTCACAGGATCTTTACCAGCTATAGGCCGCTGCTCAGCATCATGTTGATCCACTGTGCTTCAAAGTAGGCAGATTATTAGTGTTTATACTCGAGTTTATTTTCCAAGAATCTTCCAAAATGCCCCAATATGCAGCGTTTGGATGCAACAACAATTTAAATAGTAAATTTTTACGATTTACGAAAGACAAAATCCGACGAACGTCTTAGATCCATTACTGCCGCCATGACTCCGTGCTAACTTTGAGCCGGTAACTCATAGACTCTGCAGTCTTCATTTTTCAAACGATCAGTATAAAAGTTGATCCAGAAAGACTTGCAGAATTGGGATATTTAACTGCCAGTCGAGACTGAAGCCGACAACATTACCAGATATTATTCTAACCCTAGTCCTAGGGGAAGATCTACCGACAGATCCGATTGGCAGCAGAGCCACAACTGTCAAACTGAAACTAGTAAGAGGAGCCTATTACAAACTGAGGAATGCAGAGGTAAATAAATATGTTGTATGCACTCTAATTTCTATCAATGTCGTGAGCATAATGAAATTGAAGTATTTAAAAAATAATATCTGCATAAAATAGAGCTTTGTTCATCTCAAGATTCTCAAACATTATCACACCCCATTACATCCCAAGTGCTGCGGAAATTGAATGATTGCGTATACTACTGTATATATTCCTGGAAAATATTTATCTCGGAAAGAGTTGTGTATTTAAAATATGGTGGAATGCATAATTTCATGTTTTTTCACTACTGGTATCACCTGAGAAATATGAGCATTAGGCTATGACATAGGATAAAACCTCGTTGTGCCTCCCCATCAACTTCCTTTTCCCCTTTCGTGCGGCCATCATTGTAATTAATCAGTTGTTGTCATGTGACTACTGAAATGTTTCAAACATGCTACATAATACTGCAAATGCTTTTTCTTGTCAATAATAATTCTATTTTTTCCTTCAGGTTCTACATCAAGCAATGCAAAGTTACAATGCAAATTGTGTGCTTGATACACCGGCAAGTGCATGTGCTCTGGTAGAGGTAGATGATGCTGAACTCAGCATACCATCTTTAGTAGTATTACCTCAGACCCAACCACAAAAAATAAAACGCAGTGTTAATGTTCAAGCAAAATGTGATCCAGAACTCACCAAAATTCAGGTTCGAGCTGCAAGATCAATAGCAATTCAGTCTGAGCTCCTAAAACCAAGGGAAAATTCAGATAATAAAAATGAACCAAGCAGTGAGGATGACTTTGACCCCGATACACACCATGATTCAGAATATAAACCACATTCAGATATTGATGATGGAGAGGACAGTGATGATAACAGTGACTTTAAAGATATGCATATGAACTTTAAAGTTGATAAGATATTAAGCCAGAAGATCAGCAACATGTTCTGGTGTCCGAATCTACTTTGGAAGAATTGATGAATGTATGTAGATCATGTTGTTTGCCATCCCAAACATTTTTGAAATTTTATCGAGGAATAATGATCACAAGAAATTCAATTTGTGTCTGTGGGCACATTCCAGAATGGAAAAGTCAAGCATATGATGGAAGAATGCCATGGAGTTATATATTTACTGCAGGAGCAATATTTTTTGAGGGAATGAATATGCAAAGTTTCACTAAACGTATATTTACAAAGTTACAAACATCTTATATTGTACCTGCAGTTGAAGAGGTATGGGAGAAACAACAAGCTTCCTTCATGGAAGAGCAAACTGGAAAGCACATAATATGTGGAAGTGATATTCGTTGCGATCCCTCTGGGTTTTCAGCCAAATATGGGGCTTATACTTGGATTGATTTGGAAGCCAAGAAAGTACTTGACATCCAGCTTGTGCAGATACAATATATGGTTGTCATTAGAGCGTTATGTGAATGTCATTATTATATTGTATACAACTTTTAAATTAGCATACGAAAGAGGGAGTCAGAAAGACAGCATTTAACTTTGAGTAGAATTACTGAATTGTCAAGGTCTCTGTAACATTGTTTATTTCACTAGCATACCCAATTTCAATTGTGTATAGCTAGCACAAAATTATAGTCTGTACTTTGATAATATAGCTGTATCCAATTTTATCAAGTTGAACTAATTCAGTATAATGCATTAGAACAATTAAATGTTAGCACAAGTAATTTTTACGTTACTGGGAAATTGACTTGTTCTTTTGAAATTGTCAGAGATATTTATTTAGACTGCTCAGGAAATTTTAATACCCGCAAAGGGTAGCCATTGCCACCTGCCTTTTGTATCCTTGAAAGTGCTCCCTCATAGGTATACAAAAGCCATTGTTGGGCTGGTGCCTTAAGCATGAACTTAGTGTACTTAATGGGTAATCCAGCACTGCAAGTAATTAGAAGAAATAAAGTAATCTATAGTAAAATCTTAACTATAAATAAAATAATTAAATACATTTGTAGTTCATAAAATAAATTTTTAAAAAAGTTCATTATGTTGGGACACTGGTTAATATCACTCAATAAGAAAATATAACAGTTCAGAATGAAAAAAAGTTTATTGATTTCATATCTTGTCTGCCTAGTCGATGCCAAATCCATTTGACAAAACGCAGATAAGCTATATGCCTTTATGTTTTGAAAATAAATATAGAATACATGTAAAAGTAAATTCGAACAAGAGTTAAGATATTTCGTCTTTGTTAAATTATGCTGAATTGTACTTTTAGTACTTTGGGTTTATTATCTTTCATATATTGATCTTTTTATCAAATTATTAATCTTCTTTGAATTACATATTCATACATGTGAAATGACCCATACCGTTATTAACTTGTTCTATTTCTTTGTTGTTTGTTTAGTGTTCGTGAAGACTCATTAAACCTAGTTGATAAACAACAAAAGTATAAATCATTGTCAACATAGTATTTATTAGAATTTATACCAAACCTGCTATTCCTTTCTCAAAACAAGCAGTTTTATTTATCGAGGATCTATATTGTTAAAAATGTTTAGGTATCACCCCAAAGAAAAACAAGAAAAAAGGGTATAGTCTTTAAAAGAGAAAACTACATTTTCTTCTAAAAACAAACTGCATTCTTTTCATAAGTTCAAGACCATCACAGCTTGATCGTAATGGAATGCATCCTTCTGCAATAAATGTTGCCTCCATGAGTTGTAATTTGAAACACTTTGAAGAAAATCTTGCAAATTGTTTGTTTTGTAAAATGTATCCCAAAGATTGTAACAAGTAAAAGAAAATCTTATATAAAAATATCAACAGAAATTTTGTAGAAATTTGTGTAAGATTGGTAAAAAGTCTTGTGTATTGGTTCATTATCATCCAAAGGTCCATGATGTTCCATGTATTCAAACAGGGACACTTCCAGCATGTGTCTGTTTAAGCAGTTTGCAATGAAACTTTCATGAAGGGTCAGGTCACCCTTCTTTTTCTCAATCATCTCCACCTCTTGACAGCATAAGGGCTGAATTGCCAAGTGAATCATTTGGCAACATCTACACTCACACCTGTAAGGAAAGAGCACAACATAATATAGACCATTCATGAATGTTTAAAAATCACTTTCAACATTTTGTAATCATTGAAAAGAAAAGATGCGAATTATAAATAGCATGTTGATTTTGCATATGAAATAAAGTTTGACAAAACAATATTTGTTCTCCGTATGTTGCCTTTCAAAGTTTAGAGTAAGCATTGTCAAGTCCATGTGAAATTATGAGTCTAATTTTATTTAATAGATTAATATTCAGTGTAACTTGTGATAATATTAAACCTTTGATTATAATGTTTATACATGGCAGAAGGAGTTAATTGTTGGTATGTACAGACATTCATTATCATAGTCCTGTATTCTGCATGGGCTTTTGTCCTTTATTTGAAAAAGAAAATATATTCTTCACTGTGTGAAGGGGTAAATGTAGTTGAAGTTTAAAATAATGAACAACAAAAAAATTATATGTGTTTACAGTGTACAGCACGTCACTATTTTCACTAGAATAAGTGTTCTGAAACAATGCAGCAATTATAAATTTACAAAATATATGTGGCTTTAATTGCTTAAAAAAAAATATGAAAACATTGCTAATTAATATTTTTAAAAATGTTTAATTTAGCAAGAGATAAACACTAAAATACAGCTTTATGAGCATCTGCTTTGATAACTCGCACTATCGGTAATCTTTAAAAGTTTCAGGCAATCGAGGGAGGATTATCGAAATTTGGGTGCACCAAATCTTGCATATTTATGCACACAGGAGTTGACAAAGGTTAGTGAAATGTAACGGGCGTTCTGCTCATTTTTAAATATACAGTATATGAAATGCGTGCTACAAGTATAAATTGGTACAAACCATTGTGTGTTTTCGAGTCGTCCTTCTTCACTCTGCAAACTATCCTCATCATTCTGACAGTGACATTCGAAGAACATGACGCCGTGCCATCACTACCTTCTTCGTTGTTAGTCTTCAAACGTGGCTCAAGCTGATATGGTAAATTGTCCACGCTTACAGAGAAGTGGGGGAAATCGTTCTCGCAATGTTCCATGATGCAAAAGGGAAACGAAATTATCTGAATCATGCTAGCAAAAATTGGAGTATGTTATGTTGATTGTTAGCAATAGATCCTGTGACGTCACTACCGACCGCGTGATACGTATCTAATTATCTCTCAAGGCACATGCGCGGATAACCAAATAATTCCTTGTAGTATCTAAATGGCCCGAGATCGGTGTAAGGGAGTTAGATAAAATATAATTTTGAACGACAGGCAATCAGATAATATAAAATCAACTTGTACGTTCCTTATTCCTTAAGCTCCGCCTCCTGGGCCTATGCAATTCGTACAGTTATACACATAACCCCTCTTTGTTCTGAGGTATTGATCCATATACGTATATAAAGAGATACAATGTCTTTCCGCAATCAATCCCGACACGAGAAAGCTGAGTGCATAGTGGCATTCTCAACTACATTTATACTATGTCTAATACTCCCATTACAGGAGGTGGTGCAGGTAGTACTTTTGGACCGGGTTTTGTCTATGTCATGGAAGACACAAAAAGCAACCAGGTGAAAATTGGGTATTCGCGTGATCCAGAAGGTAGAGTAAAACAAATCCAGCGAGATCGACCAGATACCGAATTGGTCGGAAAAACAAAAGCAAACGAAATGAATCGCGCGGAAACGGCGGCCCAGCATGCGGTCGAGAAACATCTTGGAATGGAGAAAGTAGCCCGCAACGCTACAGATTGGTACACACGTCCAGAAGGTGTCACTAGTGAGGATGTACATGAAAGAGCGAAACGTGCGGTGTACAACCATAACAGGAGAAATTAGGAACAGAAATCAGCAATATAATAAGGATTACTTAAGGTAAACATATAATGTCATTTCAATAGCAGGTAGGTTTCAAATATTTACGTCTTAGTCGCACATGGGGAGTAAAACAATAGAGCCTAGTTTGATAAGTATCTGTTCCAATTAAAATTAATAATATAAATATTTTCTTTGGATTAAAAAACTGCCATATGTTTACATGTTTGGCACAAATGCTCCTGACGAGACATTTTTGAACTATACTTTAAATCCTTACATAAGTAACACCTGATGTTTTCTTTTTTCTTTTCCTCAATTTGTCTAATGAAAATTTCAATCAAAATAATATCACACACGTGTATTAAATAACTACGGATATACTTTCTACTGTAGATATAAATATTAAGGAGAATCATGTTAAAAAAACCTAAATTAGACATTACAATTTCGAAATTTGATTTAATAAAAACATGTAATAAAATAAATATGAATTTGTCGACAAAAATTTTTGATTTGTACCATTGTTAGATATTATATTACGCATTTTCTAATATAACAAAAACTGATTGTTTTATCAGCAGTGCCAAAGTAATGACTTTCATTTTTATATCGCTATCGTAGGAGTTCCAAGATATGCCTTGTAAAATCGAATAGATCTATGTAGGTTTCAAACACGTGCGCAAGCGACGAATACAATGTTATATACGAGAAAACAGAACTCCAATGACGTGTCAAATACCAGATAAAAAAATAAAAGAAGTAAAAACAGAGAGAGAGAGAGAGAGAGAGAGAGAGAGAGAGAGAGAGAGAGAGAGAGAGAGAGAGTAAAATATACCTAAATATTTAAATAAGGTTAGAGTAACAAACCTAAGAGCAGATATGTTTCCAAAGTAGACAAAAGGCAGTTTAAAAACTGTTTCTTTTGCAATAGATTGTAGTTGATTTTCAAACATTTGCACCCTCATAACAAGGACCCAAATAAACACAAAGTGTAAAATTTAAACATTTTATGTTTTGATTTTAACATCGACTACGAAATTCATTCAAATCATGCAGCAATCTTATGTACATAGTTTGCTTCCACATTAACAAACAAAACTTACAAATACGTACATTTTGTTGCATTGAGTTTAATGTATGCATTGTAATATTTTGTGTACAAAATTTTGAAGAATTATGTTAGGTAATCTCTCTTCGATATGAATTGCACCAAAAATATCTTCATAAAATGATTAATTTGAGCAACAAGATAGTCTACTGTACCTTCATACGGGAATTTATTATTGTTGAAAATACAATGTCATGGTCGTGGCCAAATACTCTGCCTGACTCCACAACTTTCTGAAAGTAATTGGAAGTCTTTTTGACAGCATTAAATCAAGAAAAGGTCATCCTAACAGAAAGGTTTATTTACAAGGAATGGCGTCAATTAAATTATCACGCGTGCAGATAAACTATTATGCATCATATTAGAACAATGATATCGCTAAACAATATTTGATCATTTATGTTGTGTTGTGTTGATGTTATTGCAATGCAACAGGCGAAGATTATATCGCACAGAGTCGGCTAAAATATGGACTTACGTACATTCATGACAAAACTATGTACATTAAATAGCTGGTTTGATGATTCCTTTATTTCAAACATTGTCAATGTTGTCTTATTGAATTATATATGCCTTATTTGCAGGTATTACGCCCGGCAAGTGGATAAGTGGATAAGATATGCCATTAATAAAGCTGAAATTGTGACACATTGAAAGCAGTTTGAAGTAAACCTCAGCATGAATTCATCTTGGTTGACGTTTTGAGCCAGACAGTTTGAATGTCGGTCTCATTGTGAATCTTACTCATTATTATATCTTGACATTCAAGCGTGATAAATTAATTTAATTATACTCCAAAGAACAATTAGTTTATCATTCCATTTCTGTTCTAACGTTCCGCTGTAACAATGCAAAAAAAAATATAATCAGCATGATCACCGTCTCAATGACATATATAATAAATGTTACGGTTTTGACCGATACAAGGAAATCGCAGTCAAGGGGTTACATTATTTGTCTCCCCACGAAGCTTGCCCGAGTGGGGAGAAGAAAATGAAACCACGAGACTTGCATATCCTTGTCTTAACGTAGATTATTGTTCTCACTCAATATTTTCTTTTAAAGTAAAATACACTTTTCACAAGTGTTCACATCCAATGTTTACATGCGGTGCATGAAATCAAATATGTTAATGAGGGCTGTGGTGTGACCATTGCATCTGAAGTACACAGTTTATACTTTATACGCGTTGGCAAAGAAAATAACAACATAAAACGTCGCATAGTAATGAGGTAATATCACATTTAATATATGAATGCTATAAGATATGACAAGAAATAATTACAATTCATTACAAAAACTGTCAATTTCATCAGTTCCAATTTTGAAACGTTATATTGTAAACATAGAAACGATATTGGTTATTCGGTCATACTGTAGTTATAAATCACGTTAGTAAAAGCTGAAACGAAATGTTGCTTTAAATTATTCATGGGAAATTACTGATTTGTGTCACTAACGTATATATTCTCCCTTTTTTGGGAGGAGATGAAACTGTTTGTGACATACTTGTGTTCTCTTTAATATTGCTTGTAAAATTACCCCCGTGTATAAAAGACCATCCAAATACAAACCCTGTCAGATAACCATGTGCTAAGCTTCCAAATTCCCGTATACTTTGAAAATGTATTCGTCTGTCCTTGATGAATGGCAGGTGCTACAGTGAAACAAATTGCTCATAGATTAATGTATCGATGGAACAATTATTTTTTTGGCATGTGAGCGCTTTTTTTGTCATTAAAAATTATAAGTATTTGTTTAATTAAAATGGAGCACAATTGAAATGCTTAAAATTGAACACGTGTGACAAAGCACATTTCTGGCTATTACAAAGTTTTCAGTGGTTGTTAAAAGAGTTGTGAGTCTGTGAAGTGTATACGTCTATAGTCTATGTGCATGGATCAATGTTTTCTGTCACAGTTCATTGCAGATAGCATTGAGAATTTTATCATATGTGCAGCACAGTAACTTTTTATCTCAGCGTCATTAAATGTATTTAACAGTATATAATTTGTTTCATAGTAAGTATTTTGAACTATTTAGTTAGTTTTAACTACATTTAATGACTGACATGAGAATGTACTGAGCTAGCCCTGCATAAAGCATAACATTGACCATGCTGGGTGGAAGGAACTAGCATATGTATAACTCGAAACAGTATGCATGTATGGTATTGTCTCTATCGACATTTGTTTGTATGATACGATCTCAAGGATGTAGTGATCTTAAGTTACTAATGTTTGTTATATAATTAGTGTTGTAGCTTGATTTTTTGAACAACTACGTCAAGTACAGTAGAAAACTACAAGGTTTTCTTTTTGTAAAAGTAGGTCTGACCGCGTGGACACCTTGAAACGTTATATTGTAAATAATGAAACGATATTGGTTATTTAGCCATACTGTAGGCATATATCACGTTAGCAAAAGCTGTAACCAAAAGTAACATGTTGCATTAGATTATTCATGGGAAAGTAGTGATTTGTTTCACTAACGTATATTGCTCTCCGTTTCTTGGGAGGAGGTGAAATTGTTTGTGACATACTTGTGTTTTCCTTAATATTGATAGTAAAGTTACCCCCGTGTATAAAATATCCTCCAAATATGGACCCAAGCAGATAACTATGTGCTAAACATGAAAGTTAGCGGATAGTTTGAAAATGTTTCTGTCTGTCCCCGGTATATGGCACGTGCTACAGTGAAATAATTTGCTCATAGATTGCTGTGTTTACGGACGAATTATTCGTTTTGGCAGGTAAGTACATTATTTGTAATTAAAACTTTATGTATATTTTATATTCAACTGGAGCACTAGTGAGACGCTTACAATTGAGCATGTTTGATAAAACACATATCTGGCTGTTGCAACGTTCTCCGTAGTTGTTGGGAGTCATTGAAGTGTATCGGTCTATAGTCTATGTTTATGGATCAATAATTTCTGTCATAGTTCATTTCACATAGCATTTAGAATTTTATCATATGTGTAGCACAGTCACTTTTCATCTCAGGGTAATTAAATGTAGCTAACAGTATATAATTTGTTTCATAGTAAATATTTTGAACCAGTTAGGTAGCTTTAGCTACATTTAATGACTGACATGAGCATATACTGACCTAGCCATACATATAGAATAACATTGACCATGCTGGGTTGAAGGAACTAGCATAATATTTAAAACTCGAAATAGTATACATGTGTGTCATTGTCTCTGTCGACATTTATTTGTATGATACGATCTCAAGGATTGAGTGGCCTTAAGTTACTAATGTGTGTTACATAATTAGTGTTGTAGCTTGATTTTAGAACAACCACGTTAGGCACAGCAGAAAACAACCGATCTGAGATGTCTAGACAGAGATATAAAAAGTAAGGTTGCCAAAATAGCTGGATTTCTCTGTCGCATGGGTGAGAAAAAGTAGTCAGTGTGTCGTTCTCAGTATTAATTGATAACATTCTTATATTTTTTTGTTAAAAGGATTTGCATTCTTAGGTTTCTTTATAAAAGTCGTCTCTTGACATATTGAACGTGTTTATACGTTACAGAGCAATAATTAGACATTTTGAATATAAATTAAGTAAATCAGATACAAACTGTGACTATTGTGTTCGTCAACGAAAGGACAACCGTATAGAGTATGGGACGGCATTAATTTTACATTACTTCTTTTATTAAACTTAAATTTCGCTTGCTGAAAAATTATGTATATAATTAATATGAACTGTTTACAACATAAAGGTAAATAATTTATAGCGATATATCTAAAACATACAGCATTGCTATAGGTAAAAAAGATAAATATGTTTCATTATCAGACGCCCAAAATGTTCGTGATTTTACAAAATGCTCATCTTCCATTTTTACCTATCATTTCAAAATGCTTCTACACAGCGCTTCGAAGGTAATTGTCTCCTCCAGGAAAAGACAAGCACATGTACTTATTGAGTGAATAAAATCCCGATCAATCCACTCGCGCCCTTCGGACTTGTATACTACCTTCGCATTATTGGTTCCCTACAATATGACATGATCAATGTGACAAGATCATAATTAGTAAACAAACGCACCAGATAAAAAAAGAACAATTAGGAACTGAAAAGAATAGACCTTAAAACATCCAACAATATTATCCTGGAATATATACATATATATATATATATATATATATATATATATATATATGTGTGTGTGTGTGTGTGTGTGTGTGTGTGTGTGTGTGTGTGTGACACAGTAAATCACATTTGACAAGACTAAAAAGTTACATTCGTCATAAAGGTATCACTGCACAGATTTTTGCAAGAATACGGACTGGAAAATATTTGATAACATGAAATAAAGCTTTCAATGATATATTTTAACAATCTATAAAATTGTGGATACTATGGTTGCGAAAGTTTACTGCAAATATCTATATTTTTCTGAAATGGCTATAGTAAATATACTAGCATCAACCATTTGACAACTTGCAAAGAAATATGGAAAATTAGCATGGTTGTGAAATTTGTATGGGGTGAACAAGACAAATCTGGCTATGGGATGCAAAAGGTGATATGGATTGATAGCAGTCTCTCACAAATATTGTTATACACGATAAAAGAAGAATTAGACGCAAAATGTGAGGTGCATTGATGACACTATCTCCTATGCAAATGCAAACAGATTAAAGAAAGAATTACACATGACTTACTGCATGGACTGGATGAGAAAAATCAACCTCTTGATGTTAGTCATCTTCGATAGTATTACCCGGCGTGAGTGAAATATAGAATATCAACAGAGAACTGGGCAAGATTATTGGGAAGAAATAAAGCAATACGAGCCGCCTTATACAAGAAATATAACACATTTAATCAAACAAAATAAAATAACAGTGATAAATGATATCAACTGAATGAATTTGAAGTGTTCAATTTTGGAATTATTACATCATCATAACGAGTGGTGAAAATAGCGCAATGTCCGCAATTGACTACATTACCTTCCACTTGACTATTCTCGAACGTTCCTACTTCATTGAGTCTTACCTTTCCGGCTGCCCCATCCTTCTTGGATTTCCTAGAATTTACTCTCTACTTGTCACTTTCCGCTTTCGGACCTAACTCGTCGCTTCTCCCCTTTCTTTCATTTCTTCGGACTCCGTTTCCGGACTGTCGAGTCCCCTCTCCGTGTTTCCGTAATGGACAAATATGTTTCCTTAAAGGACAAAATTAACCCTTAAGCGCTATATGAATTACTTTCTAGATGTATAGAAAATTCCTGCATTTATGGTACTCAGAATACTCTCAATTTAGACACTGCGTTGAGCCCACTAACGTTAATATCATGCCATAAGTTAACACATGACCAAGACACCCCGCTTCAGCGTGAACTCTTTCTCGCCTTCTGGCAAGTTCCGCACGGACTTGTCCTTTGCATAGCCGCGTATCTTGTTAAAGGTGAAATCAGTGGCAAATTGTCTAAATTTAGTCTGTGCCAACACATACCTGCATCTTAAAATTACACGAGAATGTGAAACTGAACGTGTGTCTCAGTTGTTCGTATAGACGACTCTGAAAAGTTTATAAAAACGTTCAGCTAACAGCTCGTACTGCCTTAACTGCGATTTCTTGAGAGCGTCATAATCGTCTACTGAAGTCGATGCTATATTATGATAGATATCTTTGCAGCTTCTTGAAAAAATGCATATTAACTCCCACGGGTTTTTCGATATATGATGGATTAAACCTATCTTTTGAAACTGAGTTAAAATGTTATCGATGATTTCGTCTTCGTCGTTAAACATCGGCATTGTTATATGAACAATACGTCTATCCTCTGGTCTTTTGCTTATGAGTCCTAAATGTTCATTCAGTTCTTCACCCCTCCAAGATTTGGCTTCGTCCTAACAGACAAAGGAGATTATTTCATATTTATTCAAACAAACCTACAACCCTTGGACATATGAACGTTTGGATTACATTACATCAATTCTGCTAATGAAATAAATACTGTACAATTACAAGATAAATTGTATATCAACTCTAGCATCAACAAATTTCCATGAAAGTGAATAAGAAAAGTGTATAACAAATCGGGATTCAACACATGTCCTTGTAATTGAATAAACGATACAATATATGGAACCTGGTCATATTAATAGCATTAACATAAGCCTGTCGTTCTCGTAACACAGACACATTGTCCCTTCCTTGCTGAAAGAAAAAGGCACTAATATTTCTTAGGTTTTCCCTGCAGCCAAACTTTTCTATCTCAGAACATTTCTGACTAAAGACATTCGATGAAGGTTGTGACTTTAAAATCATAATATTTTCAAGATGTATTCCTCAATTTTACCCAGCTAGTTACATGCGGTGGTTTCTCAAAATGTTTCCAAAGACAAACATTTGTGTTTCGTCAGTCACAATCTCTACGTTATATACCTATTCCTTTTAATAATGGCTGTTTGAATACGGATCGAAAGTACAGCTGTCTATTTTTCGAACCTGTTTTTGAACATCCCGTCAATGCCGATTCGGAACACTTTTCGTTTCAGGTTTTAACACTGCCATAAAAGAAATAGAAACTAATGGTCGAAATGACCCTTCACATATATTTCGCTGGTTTAAATGTAATACAATCTTTAAGCTCGCACATTCAACTTTAAGGTTCACTGTTTATTAGAAATTCTATACCTCACATAAATCTGTTTACTATAATGGATTTTGCTAAAGGTAAATTTGTAATACTATTCTCACATTCAGCTTTGAGCTTCTTTTCCTTGCTTTATAACAATATGCCACTTGTATAATTCTTTTCTTCATGTTTTGAATTTCGCGTCTACCTTTACCAAAAAAAATATGTGTATTTAAAATATTATTATCACGCATTGATCGCAAAACTGAAATAGCATATATCCCACTACGAATTATGTAGCTTCTACATCCAATTAGAATTGTGACATGCCGTTTTTGACTTAGTTTTCTCCAAAAAAAAGGTGAAATTTATTGACAGATTCCTCTTGTCATTGTATAAAATGTTTTGCGGGAGCATTCGTCAAACATTAGCTGTAGTGTCTAAGAAGTTTACTATATCAAATTAAAGTCTAAATTCAAGTGCTTACATATTAGTGATAAATCGGCTTCCCCTAGAGGGCAATGCAGCGATAATGATGTCATACGTGCGTTATCTTTGTGTGCAAATTAACACATGCTAATTTTTCGCTGTTTGAATGTATCTTTATGCCTCTTATACTGTTATATATATATATATATATATATATATATATATATATATATATATATATATATATTA
The DNA here is from genome assembly GCA_030141615.1 of Unio pictorum. NCBI lineage: Eukaryota > Metazoa > Mollusca > Bivalvia > Unionida > Unionidae > Unio > Unio pictorum. The sequence continues at coordinate 2,799,847 of JARLTB010000051.1, read as the reverse complement.
TATATATATATATATTATATATTATATGTTATATATATATATATATATATATATATATATATATATATATATATATATATATATATATATAAAATTTGCAACGGGTATGTTGATTTAAACTATGTAACAGAATGGAAGTGAAACCAGCAATTTTAGTAACACGAATACAGCTTATTTCTATCTTAGAAAGTGAAAGTTTACAATGAATATAAGGTAGTTTGAACTGAATCACAAATAATCCAAAATTTCCGTCACAAGTACAACAACTCGTATATATATATATATATATATATATATATATATATATATATATATATATATGTATGTATGTATGTATGTATGTATGTGTGTGTGTGTGTGTGTGTGTGTGTGTGTGTGTGTGTGTGTGTGGTTTGGAATATAACGCATTTTGGAACATTTTTGCCTGCAGTTAACTCTCTCTCTCTCTCTCTCTCTCTCTCTCTCTCTCATAAAATTATAAAGCTGCAGTTCGGAATCTATCACAGCACATTTCAGCATGAAATTACATTTCTTTGACATGTGTCATTCTTTTCAAGCGGATCAAACTATGATGTACAATAACATATTATCATATGCGAATTGCGTTGTAGATAAGCCAGACATGTTGATTTACTTATTTGTAATCATCCTTAAAGCAATAGTTTCTTATTAAGATAGTGGTAAAATATGCTGCGCTGTTAAGCATTAGTTAAAGTAAGGCATTTCATTTTAAATTAAAGACGCATGACTTCCATCGTATTGTCAATCTCCTATCACTAGTCCTCATTCTCTGTAAATATAATCACACGCCGTAAATCTCAAAGGCAACATGATCACGGAAATGAATATGTAGCACTAAAGGAAGTCCCTTAGCACCAATGCATTGTCGGTACTTGTATTTAAGATTATTTACAAGATTGTGTCGTTATTTCGAAACAGGATCATTTTCTATTCAGAACTCATATTTTCCTTATGTGGCACGATGACTCAGATTGTGCCGATCATTTTTGACTAATATTTTTGAAAAATATGCTTGATTTCCGAGAACAGAGCTCATTTCACTTTAGGGCCTATTTTTCGTTTGCCCCAATAAGAGATATATCCTGTGTAAAATGTTATGTATTTATATACGTGTTCAAAATGTATAATAATAATAATAATAATAATAATAATAATAATAATACCAGTAATAATAATAATAATAATAATAATAATAGTAATAATAATTGTAATAAAAATACACAAAGGAATAATCTTTGATTTAACATTAAATCACATTTGGTCACGAAATATTCATCTGGTATGCGCTCCTTAACGTATTAACAGGTGATGTTATAAAAGTAATTTACCCATAAATGTACTTGCGCACAATACTCAGAAAGGTTTAAAAGTAATATATCTTTTGTGAAATCTGAGAAAGCATGACGTTCAAAGGTTATACAAATGATGAATACAAAACGAACCTCTAATTAGATAACTTTTTCAAAATGCTTTCAGATCAATGATGTGCAAGTCATGTTCAGCTTTATTACCTCTAAATAAAACATGCCCCTATAAATGCATGATCAATTTACCTGCACGATATCTGCACCTGCTTGTATTTATAATGGATTATGAACAGGGGTAGTTCACTCTAAACAGTTAATTGTAAATATTATCAAATATATTCTACGTCCTTTTTGTCTGCATTTTTTTTTGGGTACTTAGTGTGTAATATGATTTTAAAAAATTCACTATAACACGTTGTAACTTGGAACAAAGCACATTTATTTATCATACATGAATGTACAGTTTGTAAGTTCTAAATATTTTCAAAGCTGTTTTTGGAGAAAGTGAAACTAACATGGTTCACATTCTGTTTAACAGTTAGCGTTTTCATTTCCTGTATAATATTTATATGTTACATAACTCCATTCCAGATCAACAAAAACTATCTAGGGTACATTCTCCAATTTCTATAACACCGTGTCGAATGTACGCTGATGTAAATGATGGCTGATTGCTAACGGTCAGTAGAGAACTCCAAGTACGGATGAATTTATGGTCGATTTAAGTGGCAAGTGGTGGTATAGTTTTCTTCACTTGAGGTGGACAAGGGACTCTAGAGCTCTGTAATCGCCTCATAAAATTATCAAAACTTATTTTCTTTATTTTAACCGATGTTGTATGTAGCTTATACAGACAAATTCCTGTCTTTAAAAATACGTTGCACTTTCCACATTTATCACGTGCGATAACATCGTCCGCAGACGAGTGTGAGGAGTCGATTGAGAAAAATATGACAATGCAGCGACCTGCAATGTATTTATGCAAAATAAACTATCCTCCTCGTAATCATGTAAATTTTGAAGCAGTTTTCCTTGTTAGTTAAGTTGAGATCTCTTAAATTTGTTTGTTCTTTCACTCTAATGGGCTACATTAATTTTAAAGAACATTTGTATTCTAATGCCGGCATTACTGATAACTAGCTTTGATGCGAAGTTTACTGTTATATATAAAATCGGTATTTGAAATTGTATATAACATAATATGTACAGATCATAAAAGAATAGGATATTATTTTAAACATATAGAAGATATTCATATAAAACCGAATTTTAAATTTAAATTATTTCGTGTAGGAGCTGTACATTTTGAGATTTACTGATCATTTCTTTGACTTGTAAACATTGAAATGCAAGCAGTTTGTAATGTGCTTAGTTCGTAACATTGATTCTTCTAAAGTGCATTTTAAACCACTAATGTCTAACTTAACATATTAATCTCTATGAATAATAACCAACTTTACATAAAATAAGTTCTTATTTTTATGCAATGCATATATGCTATAATCGTTGAGGTCAGATTAACGTGGTTGTATCAACTGGACAGTTTGTCTTTTTTTAAAAGTAAAATCATTTGCAAAAATAAACATACTTTAAAAAAAATAAGATAAAGATGTAAATAAAACACTCATTTCAATGAGTCGTGTGGCAAACGGATTCATTTTATGTATTCATTGTCCCGCCTTGACTACCGTATCTTAAATATAATATTACTGGTAGTAACATTCCGTTATTTTCCTTCTGATTACATTAACCCACAAGTCTCCCATGCGTTGTCTGCTCAAAACGAATTACACCTACATAACATAGACCTCCATTTACTTGCTCAATGGCACGAAACAATTTGGCTATCCGGTTAGTTAAATAACCTTTCTTAAACGTGAGTTTGTTTCTTCGATTGCGAATCCAATCTATAGCCTTTAAATGCCACCTCTTTTTGGGTGGTAGGTGACGTTCCAGATAAGTAATTAAACGTCATCACCTCATTTTCAATTTTCGATTATTGTGTAAGCTTTAACCTCAAATAATAACACGTCTATGTACTTAAGATTATGTTTTTGTAAAACGTTTCTTCATGCATTCTTTCAATGTTTTCTGAAAATGTTAACAACATTGGAATTCGTTTCAGGATTTTCAGCAGTGAAAAGATGAATTTTATTCAATTTGTTTTAAAAGGCTTGTTTCCGATATGCGGTCCCTTTGTCTTTTGTCATCGTAAAACGCTACTTTCAAAACCAGATCCAAATCCGGTATTATCTCTGAACATGCTTTTTAATTTAACGTAATGACACAAGCTCTTTTAGAGAGAATGTCGATGCCACGAAACAAATCCACGTTTCTACTGAGCCAAAAACAAAAGTCGTCAAAATCAGCTAATTATTGATCAAAGTGAATTTAATGCGATTTCTGAAAATTGTGAGTCAAATTTGTTCCTTTATCGTGTACGTATATTTTTAATGTATCATCATCGCACATCTTGGAAACTAAAACTTTTAATTTCAGTTTAAACAACAGGATCAATTCTTTTAAAACTCCTCGGTAACCAGCAGTATTTGCACAACTGTGGAAAATGACAGCCGATAGTGTCTCTAAAAGGGGTTGACTATTTGTCTTGCTGCTCCTGTATAAGTCGCAATTTGATCGAAGATACTCTAGGATGCGTGTGCCAATTTGATATTGTTTTAACGAGGCTTGACATGTCCGAAGTGCAGTGGGAGCAGAGGCTGTGTGTAGGGTGTTGACATTATTTTGACTTATGTCCTCCCATGTTGCTACTATAATCTGCTGCTGAATTTCTTGACATGTCATAATTTTGACCGAAACTTTAATTTATTCTACTCTGGAAACAAATTACGATGTTAGAAAGGAATCCACACTCCTACTAGCTGTTGGAGTCTGAAATAGCAATCATGTATCATCGTGTCTTCTTCTTCCATAATCCTGATCGTGTCTTTCTTGTCGAATTTTGATTTGCACTTCATAATTGTACATCTATGACAAGGAATAGGTTTAGATGTTTCGTCTAAGGGTTTCTTTACAAGAGCTGGAGAAGTTGCCATAATATTCCAAACTGTTGCGAGGTTTCTTTTGCTGACAAAAAGATTTGATCAAATGATTTTTAACTGTAACATCTCGGTGAGAAGAGCATTCGAAATTAAAAGATTTTTTGTCGATCGTACCAATAATGATGCTCCAACCGACTTTTGTTTGGAGCTGAAGTAAGTGTTCGTCCTTTCATTAGATCCGAAGGTACAAGCGTGATATCTTTCCCAAAACATTATGTACGCTTATTTGTCTTTTTTTCTTCTCTTTTCATTAATATGTATTTTTTTCCTCATCTAATCGAGGTTTCCGTATTTTGGAACAGGTAAACTTCCTATCAAAGTTTTCAAACAAAGTTAACACACGGTATCGATTGTTTAATTTTATTCTGTTCTAATCAGATGTGTTTGCATCAAAATATTTAATTGAGACAGTACTGACCAAACATCCCAATGTTTAGATATCTGAGGATATATATTGACAGTGACGACAACCGCCAGTTCTCTTTTAAGAGAAACCATCCACTTTGCCTGAATTATATATATATATATATATATATATATATATATATATATATATATATATATATATATATATATATATATATATATATATGTGTGTGTGTGTGTGTGTGTGTGAGCATGTGTGTGTGTGTTGTACAGCCCAGTGGTTAAAGCCTCCGCTTATGAATTCGGAGGTCGAGGGTTCGAACACCAGCGGAGTCATACCAAAAGGCTTACAAAATAGTACCGACAGCTGCCTTTCTAGGCGATCAGCATTACGAGGTTAGGGTTAATACTGGTAGCCTGGTTTCAGGATAATGTGACTCGGTTGGACATCATATAACTTGTATGCGATGTGACGCCCCAGTGCTAGACATCACTTAAAACTGCCACACTGCCGACATCGTAGCAATAATACTGAACAATTGTTAAAGCTACGTTAAACATCCTAATCACACAAACACCTATATTTGTCCATGTGTGTGTCTCATATGAATGTGTTGAAACCAATAATTTATATTTTATTGATTTCCCCTTTTAATTAGTGTTTGTGTGTAAAATGTGTATCATTTTAACGGTGGATGTCGTCACTAAGGAGAGATTTATTGATCTGAATTCCTGTTTCCATTAATAAATACATACAAGTATACGTCCCGACCAAAATGCAGTTTTATACATCTATTGATGAAGAAAATGCATGATGTACATGGTATAAATATAATCAACCATGGTCGCCCGTTTTAACACCAGAACTCAAATGAACATAATGCAATGTTATAGTTCTAAACTGTCTTTTAAAATTATGATTTATTTTGTAAAACTGATATTGAAATAAACATACATTTTCTCTCCTATATTCTTAACTTTGTTACCGATAAAGCACCAGAATCAGAAAGCGGTAATACTGATGGATATGATACAAAATAATGCCACCCCCAAGAAAAACAAAAAAAACATTGCTAAAACAAAATTCGATATATGGAATGTTGATGCAACATTTCTTGATTCTACATGCATGATAGCACATCAACTAAGCAGAGCATAACTGTATGTTCTAAGCAAAATCTAACAAATAGTCACTTTGCTACATATATCCGTGGGGCCCCGAGTGGCCGAGTGGTCTAAAGCGCTGTCCGTTCCTGATCACTGCCATCTCAACTCTGTCTGCGTGGGTTCGAGTCTAAGATTCGGCTAATGTAGTTATGTGAGAAAGCTTGCCAGTAGCTTCTCGTGGGTCGGTGGTTCTTTCCTGAGGTTTTCCGGGTTCTTCCTCCACCATTAATACTGGCCGCCATGTATAGCCTATATTGTGCTTAAAAATGGCGTTAAACCATAAAAAAAAAAAAAAAAACATATATCCGTCTCTATTTATATGTTAAAACATGAACACATGTAAGCAGTTTTCTTGGAATTTTCAACTTAACATATTCAGGGTATATATCAGTGATAAAATGCAAACAATGTGTATATCATACTGCTCAAGAAAAATTCATCAAGATTTTATGTTTGATTTATACAGTCTGCAGGCGGCTTACGCACCACTGAAACTAAATATTGTAATGCATATCTCCATTCAGATGAACAAATATAACGCCTGGCACATGGTGTTCAGAACAAAATTATGGAAAAGTTCGCTAAACACCATTACGCCGGTTCCGAACGGAAATTTTTAGAAACTGATACTGCTGCGTTTGACAGAGGTAAAAAGTAAAATAACCATTGCATGTTTCCCGCTTTTCGTCGAAATTTTGAGTTTGGCGATGCGATTTAATTTTGTCTTTTCTTAATTACTTGTTGTTTTCCTTTGTATTTGCCAACGTATTACCTCGTTGACTAAATTTTCAATTTCGTGTGGAAATAGTTTCGCTAACTGCTTGTTTCAGTACAATTTAATTAAGGTCACAATACGCTTCAGGATAAATGTATTTTAACCTGTTACGTCTGTTTTGCATGGATATGATGTATTGCATTTGTTTCAGAGTCTTTGCTGTCCTTCGACTAATTGTTTCGACAATATGGTTATCCCATGACGTTCTAATCAGAATTTCTAACAGACATATAAAACCTACTCCATGCATACTGAATATGACCTTCATTTTTTCACAAAACGTGTTCACTGTCAAAGCGAAGAGACATGCGTATATTTACAATTTAATGTCCCCATAACCTTTTGATGATTTATTATGTGTCATAATCCCAAATGCAAATTTTCTTGAATTGGATTCATCCCGTCCTTTAATAACTGGTATGACAGACATGCTCACCATCTGCAAACCTGTTGCAAAAGCTCTATCTCACTCAAATATAAGTTTCAATAATAAGAGGTAGAACGTTTGTCACATGCAGTAACATAAGCATTATTACGAATTTAGTATCCTTTACAAAACGGAAAATCAGATACAAAGTTAATATCCACAAACAATAATGAACATAACTGAAGTGTATTGCCAACGTAGGTCTAGCAATAAACATATCAGATAATACGAAGTACAATGTATTAATCTTGGTGGTGTAGCGGATGAAAAACGGAGCAGTCGAATGAGATATTCATCAATATTTTGGACCTACATGAAAACAAAGGGATGAGACTGTGAGAAGCATAACATATTATAAAAGTATATGGCATATATATTTGAATATCAATTCTATAAAATTGATAGTTATTATCTGTAATATAAGGTTTGTGCTATTGTGAAAATAGCTAAATGTATTTCTTACATGTTTTATTCTTATTCCAACAAAATATAGACATTTAAAAAGTTAGCACAATTCATTACATATATCATATGAGGGATGTAATTCACATTTGTGTTCAGATATAACCATATTTTGAAACTTTCAGATTCATTTTGAAACCTATATATTGTTTTACAAAAGTGTGTTAAAACTGGGCAAAAGTTATAAAAAGTTATAATCAGGAAAACAAAGCAACAAATATTCACCAGGCAGTTGAAGTTCTACAGATTAGTGAGCTAACGCTTTTGAATTGTATATGTTGGAATGCCAAATTCTGTAATGTCCGAGTGTTTGCAGTTTTATTATATTTTACATATTTCTCGGATTGTTGTTATCATGAATGCTCCTGTCAGATTAAAATGTCAAGAAAATAGGATGATATAATCAAGTACAGTTTGTATCAATTTAACGAGTTTTTGAAACATCCAACTCAATAATTGACTATTTGTTTCCTTTTCTAATTATAATTAGATACTATTATTTACCAAGTCAATATTTAAGCAATTGTTAAACATTGATTTGTACAAATGAATCTTGTCGATTATTGAAGGATGATTTGCACATTTTGTCCATTTGAATGATTAGTACTCATTTCGAATTGGCAAGTACCTGCAGAATACCGTAAGTGGCAGACTAAAACCCAGGAAGCTGAATGAAGGTCACACAACAACCTCATTCGCGTATCAAATATCATTTGTGGCAGGACGAACAAAATGCTAAACCATCTACGATTTAAATTAATAACCGGAACATGGACATTGAGAACTATATTGCAAAAGGACTAGAATTGTCAGAAGTTAGGAAAAAAAGCACTAGTGTAGTATTAAGTTAACTCATTGCTTCTCTTCGACGGTTAACTGCAACAAAAGTGATGCCTTAACTTCTTGAATCAGTAAATATAAGATAAAATCTAGTTAAAATATATCTTGCCATATAGCACAATTTGTATACATAAATAACTAAACAGATATGTAGGAGAGTCATGATCTTAAACAAATGATGCCATAACTTATGTGTGATATGTGTGTCTATTGTCCATAGTTTGTATTACATAATTAGGGGAAAAAAATAATTGGGTTATGCTTTAGAAATATTTGACTATTTTTCGTTGTGCATGCGCAAAACCTTAACTATGGTGTTTTTTTTTCAGGTAAGCGACAGAATTGACATGTATCGCGCCGGAAATTACTTGTGGCGAGGGACATTATAATTATGATATGCACGAGTATTTTACCATTAATATTACTCACTGTCATATAGATTTAAGCAAGATAAATGTATACCAAACACACTGGTAGTTCTGGATCTTGTCATGGAGTGCACGTTCTCCGTTATGTTCTATAGCTATAAAGGTGAGTGTTAAATTTTTATTTCATTTGATATGCGAAGTGTATTGAGTTTGTACTGTCATATCGTATAATGATTCATTTATTACAACGCAGATTTGAAACGTTGTGAACTGTGAATTACAAGTTGCTATTAAGAGAAGCAGCAGAGAGGGTGAACAGACCAACTTTGTAGGCGTCAACGAGGCTTCCTAGTAAATATTTAATAGAGGGGTCGATTCGTCAAACTAAGGCTTCCTCGTAAGGGACCATTTGACAAAAAAAAAGACGCCATTGTTGTTGGAATTCACCCTCTATGCTGCTATGGGTTAACAATTCTTTACGAGATTCAGTAAACGATTTTAACCGAATATTTTATCAAGTCCGACACGATATCGCGTCCGAGGATCTGATAGATTTATCCTTACAAATCCGTGTGGGATTGACTGAGCGCGACTAAAGAAATTTCTAAAGAGATTATGATCCATATCACCGCTGCACCAAGTCTGGTGAATATTTCGTAGCGTAAGAGTATCAACTCCGTTAAATACGTTAAGAATATTGCAGTTATCTCTGATTACTTTTGGTATTTATGTATATCTTTGAGTGACATATATCACATCAATATTTTTGTGTCTGCCTCTGGAAGTTTTTTTTTTTTGATTATCTAACATAACATCGTCGTATACGACTAAATTGTTAATATCTCCATTATTATCATCAATGCTTGATGCTTCATCGATATCGGTTATAAACTCAATAATACCCTCGCCGGATTCTTCTACCGCTTTGCCGTTAAAATCTTTTAAAACATTGTAACATCGCTGATCATCTAGACTTTGAGCTATCAAATACAACTTGTCCCATTTCATCCATCTCGTTATTAAATTAAGTAACAATTGTGTTTTGCCACTTCCAGATGGTCCGATTATAATCATTCTAATTGAATTCGGCAACATCGCATGGTATTTAATAGGTTCTCGTCGTCGGGTAGCTGAATAATCAATTACATTCATGTTATTATAAATATATTATGGATCTATATTGTGTGAAATGTAAGGCGCGTACTGGCACAGATGACTTGACGACGATTACAGCTAGGAATAACCTATCAGCACTAGTACAAAAAAATTTAGATTTGTTTCCAAGGATTTATAAAAAAAAAATGAGGAGGTGATATTGCAGCCAAGCTAGCTAAACTCCCGGGAACACCACGGGCAAAGTATCCAGGAGAAAAACACCTTCCAGGGTATAGTTATTGTGGACCCGGGACGAGACTCGATATCAGACTCGATGATTATAACCAACCCCGACCCGGTGAATATCCAATAAACGCCATTGATAAAGCGTGTCATGCTCATGATGTTGGTTATAAAAGCAGTAATTTGCAACACAGGCATCTCGCAGATGTAAAATTAATTCATGCGTTGAATTCGATCACTGATAAATCCTTCAAAGAAAAATTGGCTTCATGGTTAGTAACATCAGCAATGAAAGGTAAGTTGATGTTAGGTGACGGTAATTAATAACAATATGGAATCTATTTATTATTCTCCAAAAGGATACTGGCGTGGCAAAGCAGCAATCAGTAAACTCGATAGCGCCGAAACGGTGAAATATACCACTGCAGCGGATTGGTTATCCAAACAGGCGATATGGCAAATTTATTTACCGCCGCCTAAACGAATTAACTACTCGCATTTTGATGTGACCGTTCTAAATGAGGTTCATCAAGCTGATATATTATTTCTGCTACATGATGGTGGTTACAAATACGCGCTAACCGTAGTTGATGTTGCGAGTCGATACAAACATGCAGAACCGCTAAAAACAAAATCATCAACTGAAGTGGCTTCTGCATTTGAAAGGATTTATCGAAGGGGTCCTCTGCGTTGGCCAAATCTATTACAAGTTGATCCTGGCAAGGAATTTCAGGGTGCGGTTCTATCAACAATGAAGCATCATAATGTCACTATCAGACGAGGGCATACTGCACTACATCTCGATCAGGCAATTGTTGAACGATTTAATCGGACACTTGCTGAGCGGTTATTTGGATATCAATACGCGAAGGAATATTTTCACGATAAACGATCTCGTGAATGGGTTAAGAGATTACCGGGCGTAATTACCGCGCTGAATAACGAGATTACTCGAACGATTAATATGAAACCTAACAAAGCGATTAAAAAGAAGTATATACCCGTACAACCGCAAAAGATTTTTCAAAACAACCAATACTCGGCAATGTCACTGTTAGGTATTTATATGAACCAGGAGAACTCGGAGGTGGCACAAAATTTTCTATTATTTTTTTATCCTGCTGTTTATAACCAGAAAGTTTTTTTTCTGATTATATCATCACTGACAGTATCACTTATTGTAGTGTCATTATCATCTAAAACAACTCTTCGAAGTTGATTTATTCTTCGTACTCTGGACACTGCGAGATAAACTAAATTTGACCACTCGATGTGATTATCCACCATCCAAACAATCGTATATGATATAGTCAATCCCTGTGAAGAATGTGTCGTCCCTGCGTAACCTAGCGTCCATGGGGATTTATCAGCACGCAATGCATCTTCGGCGACGCTGATATCAACTAGCACAATATCATTTAACACTAAATTCTGCTTTTCACGCTATCCTAGAATATCAACTTCAATATTCTGTTTTCGTGTATCCGAAGGCTTATAACACAACGGTACTGGAAGTGTTGTAAATTTTTCTTTATGCGTTTCAAACAACTTCATCTGAAGTGTGTCTCTGACTATCTTTCTACTCGCCACTATTAAATCGTTTGGTCTCCACGCTTCCCAAAAATCTTTTAATGGGGTTTCTGAAATTATTTCACGCGCTATTTCACATTGGATTCTATCAGGTTGTAATCTGATTAGTTTTTTGAACTCGCGTAATTGTTCATCAAGTGCTCTATGATCGGTGTTAATTTCTTCATAATAGTCTACAAAATTCTTTAGTCAATCAAGTGGGGATAAATCGACAAATGGTGGTGGTTTACCATGATCGCCGCACATTATTACTTTTGTATTCGCTAACAATAACCAGTCGAGAAATTTTTGTAATACATCTAATGACATTGTGCATATTTCATCCCAAATAACGACTTCAGGAATAAATTTCTCACCCATTCGTTCAGGAGCCCATTCGTCGCCTTTCCATCGAAAGAAACTGTGATAAGTACAAGCATTTACCCCTCGTTGTTTCATCTCTCTGGCGAGTCTGTGTGTTGGTGTTAGCACGATCATGTTTGATTTCCCACGAAATAACTCAATGACACGATTCGTTTTTCCTGATCCACCACAGCCGTTTAAATAAACTGTTTTATATCTACATATTGGATCAGAATTCTGCGGTGCATTAGATAGTTCTGATATTTGATTATTTTGCAAGTAATTGTTTTCAATCGCAACATCTGCTGACTTGGAATAATCATGCATCATTTACCATTCAATTCTCCATGATCCCCAGCTCTCGTCAGAATTAGTGAATTTGGCCACTGCTTCCCTGTGTTTCGCGTCTATATAAAATGAATCAGTGGCTACTCTAACTGCGGTGTCAGGAAATCTATTTATCATCGAAAATAAATTGTTAGAAGCATAAGCTAACATAGACGCCCTCAATAGTGTATACTGAAGATTTTCTCTGTCTGCGTAAGTAACAATTGTACCAAATTTTGTTCCATCGGACAAGAAAGGGTCTTTACGATCGTCATATATACCTTTACTCGTTATATCCGCGATTATAAAATCATACTCAACGCTATCTATAATCAAACGTGAAGAATATCGTTTATTGTCGTATTGTCTACCTTGAGTAAATTTACCAATTATTATTCTACCAGGTTCCCTTGCGTCTTTATTTCTAACTTGAAATAACTGTTTGGACCATTTCACCATATATTCTTCATCAAGATCGGGAAACTGTTTTCGTTGTTCGCTGATTATACTATCTAGATTGGGTTGTGGTAACCAGACTTCAGTCTGAGCTCGATAGGATATAATCGCTTCACTGACAATCAGCGATATCAGCATTCTACAATCAATCATATACCGTAACAGTACTATTGGCATCCAGTGTTTTTCAGATATATGTCTACCTATCCAAATATAACAGCACGGATGAAGTCCTGTAGCCAATTCAAATGATACCACACGAGCGAATCCGGTTAAATCAAAATCAGGCAGTGGCCCATTAATAGCAACGCGGGTCATCTTGTGTGTGGGATGTCCAAATCGCTTGAAGTATTCAGCGCATTCTCCGTACCCGAGAAAACTCACCGGATAACACGCAACCATATCAGCCGAAATAATACTTTCACGGTCGTATTTTGTATTCCATAATCCGCCGTGGTTAAATTCTATACAACTTGATTTGATGTCTGTGAGAAATTCAGTTCTTGTTGGTTTCCATGTATTTCTCATTGTCTCAAAATGAGCTGCAACCGACGGAATTGTAAAACAGTTTGTTAGTAATTGTTCGTCGTCGAAACTCTTCGAAAAACTAATAGCTAGTTTTTTCATCGCGTTATGGAGGGTTTCAGTACGGTATAATTCTCCATTGGGTCTTACAAACTGATCGAATCTGGCCTCGGAGTTAAGTAACCACACTGACACAGGATCGTTTTTACTAAGTTGGTGAATAAAATCAAATAGTTTCTTTTCTCCGGAGAACTCTACGGGTATATATTTTATGGTTCTATCCCGGGGAATTATTGTTACTGCAGGTGTCCATGCGTGTTCATTATGATCAATAATTTTGATTGGAGCTCCTCTCGATTTATATTTCGGTTCGTATAATATCTCGCCTGTTATCGTCATTACCGATATTGGGAATTTTAGTATTCGTTCTAACGCTGCCACATTTTAAATTGTTGCCCCGTGCTCCTTTACTGTTAGTCCCCACTCGGTTATTTTTTTACGTCCTAGATCAGTCAATTTATTTCCAAGCAATGCATTTGTGAAGTGTTCTAATATTCGTTCTGCTACACAATTCGACAATGACAGTTTCATCGGTGCTAGTTTTTCTATACTCGGTTTATCATTTAACGGATATATCCCATAAACAACTGCTGTAACAGGATAAGATCTCTCGTAGTATGGTTTGTCAATTCCAGTCAGAATTCCTGGTTTAGAATCTTGACTCACAGTGACAGTTCTTTTATCCTTCAAGATTTGTTCAAATTTATCCTGAATAATCCAATCTCCAGTGTCTGAACGGATAATGAATTTTATTCTAAAAAAATACCTTTTTCGCCCAAGATGTGAGATTATCTTGGCTGCTCTTTTATCGTTCATGGTAGCATTAATGCTACCATCAATTTGAAATGTTGACCAATAGTGAGATGCTCCAACGTGTTTGAATTCATTAAAACGTTCACGAATTTTACTTATCATGGTTCTATCACGAATTTTACCCTTTGGTGTATCAGAGACTCTATCGAGATTGAATTTAGCATTTTTCTAGGGCTTAATTTTCGATAATCTCTCGAACCCCTTCATATTATGATTAAAACAAGTATTTAAATAGAGAATTTATTGTATAATGAATCATTGCAAATGGCTTATGATTGGATCAGTAACCCCGTGTAACAAATCATGCAGAAAGGAATTTTGTGGGTATCATATGCAAAGTTTTCGGCGTGGAAGTCTTGGTACGATTCCTTGTATAAGATGTGGGGTAGGGGTGCAAGGAAAATCACAGTTGTGTCTCGGTTGTGGTGGTAAGCGATACAGAGAGCTGAAGCGTTATTATGATAAGAGAATCAAAGATTTCACTAAGAATTCCATCAATGACTCTGACCTTGACAGCGTCAACAACAAAATCATAAGAACTCCTCAAGACTACATCGGAAGATTTCCAAATGAAATCATTAGAACAAATAATGAATTAGACAAACAATAGTATAGTATAAAATGAATCAAGAATTCCGACCACACCCTGTGATTGCAAACTAAGAAGCATTCCTTGATGGTATTGTCAGACACCGCAGACTGAAGAAACCAATTGGTGCTTACAATGGTATGGGATTTTTGGTGTTTAACGCTGGAGGGAAAATTTATTATTGTCATCGTTTTGTGTATGAAGTATATAACGGATTGATCAAAGATGGTCTTGTAATCGATCACATTGATTCCAATCCTTATAATAACAAATTGGATAATCTGCAAGCTATTTCACAGAGTGAGAATACCAAACGAGGAAGAAGTGGTACTTGCAAAACAGTTGCAAGGAGACCCATAAAATCGGTTAATACAGCAACTAATGAACAAAACATATTCCAATCTATGTATGAAGCTGGTAGATATTTCAGTATTTGTAGATCCTTAATACGATATGTTGCAGAGGGAATAACCCGATCGGCTTTTTCAAAAAAGACTGGACAAAAGATTCAATTTTCGTATATCTGAATCATGTTTTATATAACACCAAGGGAGATAACTCGTACTAGTATGAAAGTATAGTTGTTTCAGTTATGTCCTGTGCTGTCCCAATTGTCAACAGGTCCTTTCTACAACAGTAAATAACGGGACAAAATTACTGACGTCGCTACAGAAAACAAGTGATTTACGAAATGGTATTCTGGATTCGTAATGAAGGTGTATTATTTCGGTAAGACATTTTGCTATTCATAACACTGAATTCTATGTCTTCAAAGTCCGACGTAATTTGATTATAGTTTAGACTATCTGATAATTGAAATTCCTGGCTTTTCAAACTTAAAATCTAGTTTATAATCTCATTGATATCTTTAGAATTCATATTGTATATAATTAAAAATGTTTCTGATACGGCATTGATATATTATTCAAAAGAATGGGTAGATTCTGACCATTTTTTTATGATGATGACCCTGGTACTACTCAGGTGTGTTTTCATCGGAGAAGTCCAGAGGTTATATGTATAAGACAATACATCTCGTAGGGTCCCTCTCAGGTGTGTTTTCATCTGATCGGGCCCAGAGTATATTACGAAATATAATCTCCTGAAAGGAGGCCTAACTCGCCAAATAGCGGATTAGACCGCCAAGAAGATATACTTGGCAAATGACGTCACATTTACATGTATACGACAATAAATGGATTAATGAATTATGTCAACGGTGGTATTATGACCCTCAATTTTTTCAAAAAAATATATCATATTATATTATAAATATATTTTTATTATGTATAGTAATGAATTCTGAAGATATCAATGTAATCATAGCTGAAATCTTAAGTTTTAAAAGCCAGGGATTTCAATTATCAGATAGTCTAAACTGTGAACAAATTAAGTCGGATTTTGAAGATATAGAATTCAGTGTTATGAATAACAAAAATGTCTTACCGAAACAATATGCCTTCATTAAAAAAATCCAGAATTCAATTCGTGAATCACTTGCATTCTGTAGCAACGTCAGTAAATTTGTCCCGTTATTCACTGTCGTAGAAAGGATCAGAAGACAACTGGGGCAACAATATGAACTGAAACGCACACTTAATTCAAAAATCAGAGAGATTAAAACGCTAATCAAACAGAACAAAAATCTCCCTTCGGCCGAATAAATAATTCTCACTTTGTGTAACAATAAAGAACTGTTATTATGATTGAAATCACTTAGATAAACTTGAAATATATGTATTCGCCATTATCCCACCCCCGACTATGCCCTAAAGTCTACTACGTGTTTATACAAACTATAATGCGCGTCTATTGAACAGAATACAAAACACTGCATCGATTGGTAACAGGTGTGATGCGCTCATACGATCAAAATTTCTCAAACGTCATAGCCCAGCTGCTTTGGACTAAATGTATGTATAATCAATAGATGCTTTTGGTTAGCGCTTTTAGTTAACAATCAATGAACGTGTATTATAACAAAAGTTGTAGATTTCATAGTACTGAAACACTTTTTTTTTGACTGATTAAAGAGGTTTTCTTATTATAGTGACTTCGTCATTACATTTAGATTGAAATCTCCGGAAAATCCTTGATTTTTGGATTCAAATTGGAAAAATGTAAATAATTTGAATCATGGTCAACGAAGCATTAACTACAAGACTAGCAAAAGAGAGATTAGCGTCAATTAGGAAATTCTTACCAATTCGCGACTCTGTCAGAAGTAAATTACAAGCCAGACAGAGTCTTCAGACTGAGTTTTCAGCCGGAACTGAAGATTTGTTTAGACCAATTACCAAAGCAAAGAAAGGGGTTGAGCGAACTATATGGAGGGGAATGACCCAGAGACGGGGGAAAAAAGAAAGAAAAGCCTCTTATTGGTGAACTTGAAAAAATAGCAAAGGAAACTAAAAAAAATAGCAAAAAGATCCAGACAAACAAAAAATCTTTAAAAACACTTCCTGATGATATAATAACTGCTGTAAAAAAACGAGATCAACAAGAACGACAACTTCAGAAAGAAATAGAACGATTAGGTGGTATTGATATTAGATTCTCACCACCTGAACTCCAAGCACCACTTGCAGAAGAAGAAATTGAACCACCAGGTGATATTCCTATTATCCCACGACCACAACCTGAATTTGAACAAGAAGAAAAGGGTAAAACAGAAATAGTTTCATTCAAATATAAATTTATTCCGGATAAACTCAATGAATTAGAAAATAAAAAAATTTCCAGTATGAAAGAAATAGCTAAATTCGTCGTTAATAGTTTTAATTACAGAGAACAGTATATTGGCAAATATTATAAACCCGTAGGCAAGAAAACATGGAAAGATGGATTATTCCGTGTGTTTACAAAAATAGAACGGATAAAAGATAAATATGAAGATGATACATATAAAGCTTATATCAAAGCAATAGAAAAAATGGAAACAAAAACAGAAGAAGATCCTGGATTTCTTCATTTACCACAACAATCAAAACTTCTTGATATAACACAAGGTGCAACTGGTATCACTGGCGAAAAAGAATAATCAGGACATGGATATTCCAGTAGCCTAAGAGGGATTTTAGGTAGTGGTCTTATTCAATGTCCTGGAAATATTGTCAGCGATATAACACGATTAGAAGTTCTCATCGGAGGAAAACCAGCTGGAAATAACTCGCCGGAAATAATTAATGAAGCGGCTGATATCTGCAGGCGGTTATTTCAAGGTGGTATCATGGATATCAAAAAATATCGAGATTTCATTGATGAGTTAGCGGAAAATCCTTTTGATGTTCACAACGATTAATTAAATATTTAATTTGAATTACTAGTAATTTAATAAGATGATCATACACTACAACCATGATAAACCAGCCAGCGTCTATGTAGTAAACTCACGATTTCCAGTTTATAGCGCGTGCTATGGTGATGGTCTCGGTGATTGGTTATTGCAGGGTTATTTGCAAGAATGGCTCCAAAAGTGGCGCCGCTAGCAAAGCAATTATCAATGAAAGCCGTTGATGTTATTCGTGATAAGGGTATTAGCGCTGTTGGTGATCTTGCCGGAAAAGCGTTTTCAGCTGCGAAGGATAAACTAACAGCGCTAGTTCGACGGCAAAGGAAACCACAATTGGGACCACTATCATCTACAGCGGAGATGCATGCAAGTGTTAGTAAAATAATAAATAACGCGGTAGATCAAAAACTATAGTCGTTGATAACTACGTCATTGGCGACTTCGTTGACAGCAAATGACCAGGATAACATAACCGCAAATATGATAGCGAGAAGCAGCTTAAAAAAACCACGACGTGGTCGTCAACGATGAAAATCCTACGGATTTTATTATTTAGATCAATGAATATATAATAAAATGTTCAAACAGTCACCTGATCCAGCGTTTGATATGGACGCCCCAGTGCTCAAGAATGATTCCGTATGTGACTATCAATTCTATTCTTATCATGCAATACAACCAGATCTCCGATCAAGAATCGAACTTCAAGTTCATGATACCAGTAAATATTTTCTACCGTGTGAAGCGTTTATCGAAGTAGAAGGAGAACTCGTAACAAATGATGCTAATTAACATGATCCACCATACGCAGATAACCCAAATGTCAGAGTTGGTTTTGTCAATAATGGTATCATGGCGTTATTTGAAAGTGCAAGATATTTCATTGATGGAAGAAAAATTGAATCTATTGACCGTGAAGTTGATGTTGCCACAACAATAATCGCGTTAGCGAGATATTCCGATGATTATACAAGATCAACGGGTCCATCTATAATGTTCTCTAAGGATATTAATGATCACGCTGATCACATTCAGTATTTTAAATTACGGACACGGCAAGATACCGCAGATGATCCATAACCACATGCTGCTTCTCCGGAACACCAAGCAAGACCAGCTGCTGCCTTTGATATTATAAAAAGGGTTAATGATAGTTACAATCTATGATTTGCAACACGCGTATCAACGTTGAAGAGGCCTCGTCGACAGTTTTCATGCGCGATTCCACTACATCATATTTTCGGATTATGTAGAAATGTCCGAAAAGTTATCTATGGAGCGAAGCATACAGTTGTACTCGTTAGAAAGAGTAAAGACAATGATGCAATCTGGCGTGGTGCTGGTGTTGCTGCCGTAAAGTTATTTTAACAAAACTATCATTGTGGATGCCAGTACTGACTCCGTCAATCATAACAGAAGAACGATTGCTATCATTTATGGATCAAGGAGGAAAGTCGTTGCTGAGTTGGCTAGCAACGACTACAGAAACCAAGGACTCTGATGTTGATGGTACATTTACGTGGAACCTAGCATCAAAACAGGGCGTTTCAGCTCCGCGTCATATATTTGTTGCGCTACAGAATAGAAATCGATTAAACTCTCAAGAACACAGCCATATGATATTTGATCAATTAGGTGTTACTGACGTCTCACTGAGAATAAACGGACAACAAGAACAATCCGAGGATATACAACTGAATTACGATGCCAACCAAATAGCACGTGTGTACCATCGTCTCTTGTCGTATATGGGACGCGATCAAAATGTTGATACTGGTCTGCAAGTATCACAGTTGGATTTGAAGAGTCTGTATCCGATCTATTATTTTTCACTGGAACATCTTGACTTAACAAGACAATCCGTTGTTGATATACACTTTAGAGCTCGTGTAAACCCTGGCGGTGTTAATTATAGAGCGGTTGCTGTCATTCTCAGCGACAAATCAATGTTATTTGAAGGTGTTGGCCGAAGAATGAGAGTGATAGATGCCCCAGTGGAAAACATGTAACAATTAGATCAATCTGTTATTGTATAATGAAATACAGTTATATTAGTGTTACGTTAATTCCCGGTCAACTCAAGAAATTGCAATCGGAATCAGCTAAAAAATGCGGAACCACAATAACGCTGTAACCTAATCAGATGACTGGCGGGGCGAATAAATTGTCGCTGACGACTCGTCAAGTAAAACACTTCAATGATGCATTCAAAGATAAAAAAAGGCGTTCAGATCACTCTCTCTGCAGCTGCGATCAAAAACATGATAAAATCAGGCGGTATATTCCCGTTGTTAACTGCAATTCTAGCGTTGATTGCGGCAGCGGCCCCAGCGGTGGCTAAAGCGGTGGCGTTATGAGCCGTTTGTACCGCGGCATTGATGGCATTAAAGAAAGCCACTGGGCAGGGGTATAAAAAAGGAAAGGGTCTAAGACTACCAGGAACCACGTATTCATGGTACAGCGGAAAAGGTCTGCGAATCCCAGGAACAATTTACTAGTTGAGGAATCTTTGGTTGAAGAGTCTTTGACTCTAATGTCCAATTTTTTTTTACTCGATGCTGCTAAAAAATTGGCCATAAAGAACTTCAGATGTGTGTTTATGAAGGATCAATTGCCGGCACAACCAAAAAGATTTGAAATAGGTATCATTAATCTCGATAACAGCACCGGACCCGGAACCCACTGGGTTGCACTGGGTTGCATACTCGATTGATCCACGTGCAATTGTTCATTTCGATTCATATGGATTAGCACCGCCGAAAGAATTTATGCGTTTTTTAAACCGCTTAAAAACTCCACGTTGGTATTCTACGCTACCAACACAACAAATGAATGATCCACCAATATGCGGCAACGAAGTACTAAATGTCCTCGACGCTATTTCAACATCAAACCACCACATGTTGTCGTAAATGAATACACCAGCAATCGCTGTTACCGACGAAGTCGTCAACGAAGTGATTTTAGAGAGAGATTATATAGAATAACATGATTGATATTTGGGGGAGATCTTTATCAGCTCTGAAGAAACCCGAACCCGATGGCGTTGCAACCGGTGATATAAAAAAATAATCGAAGATGAAATGGCTGAGATATTGAACCTAGCAAGTGTCGATCCCAATGAAATAGTTGTATTTCAAGATCGTCAGGGTAAATTGAAAACTATTAATGTATCCCTGGATGATATTTTAGTTAAACAAAGAGGCGTAACCGAGAATACCGTTGCGTTTTTTTCGGATCAGGGTAAACTCAAACCCGGCATACTCGTTTCGACGATTACAGATAAATGAAAAACTCTCAACGATGAGTTAAAATTCATACAAAGTTTTTTTTGGGTGATCCAGCGACAACATCACCGAATTTATCATTAATAAAAATATCTATGGACAATATAAAGACTGTCAATGACGAATTAAAGTCAATTATGGCTTTCTTCGGCGAACCAGCGGTAATATCACCGAAACTCACAGAAATAAAAACTTCTATGCTGGAACTAGCAACACTTCAATCTAGAATTGAAGAATACGTAAAACAGTTTTCAACTTTTCGTAAAAATATTATTGATAAATTTTTTGGAACCGCGTTGGATAAAATTGAAATAAAACTCCCGGATATTAAAAAATCCATCGATGAGACGAAAACCTTCATCGAGGCAACCAAAAACGATTTTTCGAGGATGATAACAATCATTGAAAAAACAAAAATTCCTCATGAGAAAACGAACAACGTAGTATACACGATCCAACACGGATCATTATACTAAATATCACTGCAACCGTCAAAGGCATTTATCGATTAACACTAGTAACACCGACTCAGTTTAATATATCATCCTCGAGTTCATCTGGAGTTAACAATACGATATCAACAATCATCGAAAAGCATACAACCGAACAGTTCACGATAACAACGAATGATAATAATCTAGCTAGGGTTTCAGTATCATGGTACGTGGAATTCGTTGCGGATTTAAGTAAACAATTAAACCGCTAACGGTTTCAATTGAAATCGTAAAAGATTTGAAAATAAAATGTCATCATCAACGATACCTTCAGTATCCAAATACCGCTATGATCAGGTCAGAGAATTTCAAACTAAACTCAAAACACTCACTGAGGGGTGTCAAACAAAATAAAAAAATACCGACGAAGAATCACCGCAGTTGATGTTACCGTGTAATCAGTGAGTGGTGTAATCGCCGGTGCTGGTATAACACTATCCTCGGTGAAAATGATTGCTCCGATAGCAGTTCCAATTTGTATATCCGCGGCGACAACAATCGCGGGAATAATTTCGATAATAACAAAAAAAAAATATCATCATGCAGCCAGCTTAAACTGCAGGATTACGAAATTAAATTTCATGTTGTATCAACCACGTACTCGCACTTATCCTCGTTGATATCGTCGTCACTCGATGATACATTTATATCCGATAGTGAGTTCTCAGCGATGGTAAGTATTTATGATTCCGCGATGACAAAATTAGAAATACAACATGATTATAATAATAACAATGACATTACCGCAGGAACTACTTCAACGAATAGTGGAGAACACTAACCCAGTAAAAACCAGCATGATCTCAATAACATAACGAATCCTGAATTTAGTGTAAATTTCCCTATTCCGATTACCGTGAAGGAGTTCGCGTTGGCGAAACTACGAGTGTATCACAGTTGGCCTAACATTAGGTCGGTAGCATTTGGCGGTCAACAACCGAATAATTCCTTGGTATTTGCAAATAAGAATAAACCCGATGGAACTCCAGACTGGAACGTTGTTTCGATACCATCTGGGTCATACCAAATCGAGCAAATCAATGCTGAATTACAACGCAGAATAAAATCCATTACTGGAGCAGAATCGAAAATCGCTATAACGGTCCACGAGCCGACACTATCATCTGCGATCGAAATAAACTCACCTAGTTATGTTGTAGATATCTATCAGAGTTCTATAAGAACAATACTGGGGTGGCCTGAAATCCCACCTCGACAAGTTAACATACCACCTGAACCACAAAAATCTGATTATGTCACCGACAAGATAAAACCCGATAATCCAGTAAAAAGCTATAGCGGTTACAATAGGTTGAATTTTTTCACTTGAATGATAGACGACCGCAACCGAAGATACATCACAACTCGACGAGATAAAATCACTGAAAATTTTACAGCGTTCAATAACGATATTTCGCTGTTGATAATATTTCTTAAATCCGGTACGTTCACCCGAGATGAATTTATCAGCGTCGTACAAACATGTAACAAAATCATTAATGACATGGAAACATTTCATTCACAAATTATTAAAGAGGTATTAGGCGACATTAATTCTAAAACGAAAACGGAGTTTGCGATACTGTATAATACACGCGTAGAAGATAATCCTGCGTTTAGACTACACGGATATAATATCTCAGAACTACAAAATCTCTCAATGATGCCATCGATAAAGGTTTCAAAAAAATCCACGACGCATGGAAAAAACAGCACCACAACCACCAACAACTATCCTAACATATAATAATGACCCATATGGTGGTGGTAGACATATCGCTCCGTTCAACGTCGATATATCCACGGTGATAGCATTGAATTTAGTATGTGATGTTATCGAAGGAAGCTATTAAATAAATCTCGAGCGATCAAATCAAGCTCAGCAGGGATATATTCTATATTCATTTGCACCAACAGCTCCTCCAGGATTTCTAATTATTGAGGATCCAATTAATCCGGTCTATATGCGATGTCATAATGATTCGTTAACGAGAATTAATTTCAGACTCACTGATCAGTCTAATAATCTGATTGATTTACAAGGTGAGGTCTTACAAATTAGTCTGTTTGTGAAATCCTAAAAGACTTTCATCGTAAAGAATTGTTAACCCATAGCAACAGAGAGGGTGAATTCGAACGACAATGGCGTCTTTTTTTTCAAATGGTCCCTTACGAGGAAGCCTTAGTTTGACGAATCGACCCCTCTATTAAATATTTACTAGGAAGCCTCAGTTTGTCAAATAGACCTTTCTATTAAATATTAACGAGAAGGAAGCCTCCTTGACGCCTACAAAGTTGGTATATTCACCCTCTCTGCTGCTAGAGATTAATGTATTAGCATTTTCCAGAACTCATTATTCTAGCTAAGGAGTCTGGCTGTGTTTATGGCGAGTTTAAGGTGAGACGTTTAGCTGACGCGTAGAGCTGTCTATATGTACGTAGGTATGTCTGTGCATGTGGTGGAGCCACGACCATAGACGTAGATAATGCAATGGTGCTGTATGCTGTCTGTACGCGTGTATACGTATGACTGTACATGTGGTGGATCCATGAAAGGTGAGAGCGGCCGATACAAGTGTGGTCCACCCCAAGGGACGTGATGCAACTGTGTGGTTTATCAGTGTATAAATAGTACGACTGTACAAGGGTCAAGAAGCATATGTTTGTTCCAATTGTTGTTTCAATTGGGTACATTTTTATTGACATGAGATTAATTTTGAATCTTAGTTGTGTCCCAGGAGATTGTGAATCTCACTTACAGTGCAGAACATTTGAAACATATTTTAATACCTTGATTGTTTGATCTTAATCGTAGTGCATGCGTTGAATTATGTGAATATCTTACAATGCATACTGTTATTTGAAAAGGGGTTTCTTGAATATGTATTTCAGATTGATCTGATATTTTTTTTAATTTAATTTCAATGTGTGAATGTTTGTATACAGTGACTGGATCAATCGTATTTTGAGAGCGAGTGTTTCATTATATGTATACATCATATACATGATATACACTCGGAGCTTAGTACCTCCTTCATTATAGTATACTGTTGGCTACTTAGCCATATTGGTATTAGAGGTAATGAAGAAGCAGACCGGGCTGCTATGATGGCTCTATTCCAAGAACCAATGGTTTTTAAATTACCGTTTACTGATTTTAAACCTTGTATCAAAAAGTATCAATGTCAGAAGTGGCAGGTGTCAGGGGATGATGCAGTCAATAACAAATTTCATTGCCATCAAACCAACCCTGGGAGAATGGACTTCTTGCTACAGGACTATCTTTAGGGAGGAGGTTGTCATTGCAAGAATCAGAATCGGTCATACATACATTACCCACTCCCACATACTAAAAGGTGAAGATCCACCAGAGAGCGTTTCTTGCAATGAACCATTCACTGTTAAGCACTTTATGACCGAGTGTTCCGACCTGCAACCTACGCGTGATAAATACTATAATGTACATGACATGTAGGAACATTTTGATACTATACAAATCACTTGTATTTTAGATTTCCTGAAGGAAGTAAATGTCTCCACCAGGACCACCACTATCATCGGTACATGGAATGTGCGTACCATGTACGAGACCGGAAAGTCAGCGCAAGTTGCCGCAGAGATGAAAAGATACAATCTCACCATCCTGGGAATCAGCGAGGCAAGATGGACTGGTTCCGGGCAGTAACGACTGGCTTCCGGCGAGTTACTGCTGTACTCGGGACACGAGCAGGACGACGCTGCACACACCCAAGGCGTGGCACTGATGCTGTCCAAGTCAGCCCAGGGAGCACTCCTTGGATGGGAAGCACACGGCCCAAGGATAATGACAGCCTCCTGCAGCACCAAAAAGAAGAGGATCAACATAGACATTATCCAGTGCTACGCCCCGACAAACGACAGTGAGGAAGAAGAGAAGGATGATTTCTACGACAGGCTGCTAACCATCATCCAAGACCAACCACAGAGAAACATCATCATCGTCATGGGTGACTTCAACGCTAAGATCGGCAGCGACAACCGAGGCTACGAGGAGATCATGGGGCAGCATGGGATTAGCGAGATGAATGACAACGGAGAGAGATTTGCCGACCTGTGTGCCACAAGCAACCTGGTCATCGGAGGAAGTGTTTTCAACCACAGAAGGATACACAAGGCAACTTGGGTGTCACCAGACCTGCGGACGGAAAACCAAATAGACCACGTGTGCATCGGGAGGACGTTTCGCCGCTCCCTTCGGGATGTCCGCGTTAAGCTAGGAGCAGACGTTGCCTCAGACCATCATCTACTCGTTGCCTGGATGAAGCTGAAGCTCAAGAAAAACTGGACAGGAGGCTCCAATCAACGCCGTCGTTACAACACCACGGCGCTGAGAGATAACAACAAACAGGAGAAATTCAAGATCACCCTCTCCAACAAGTTCCAGGTTCTAGAAGAGCTGCGTGAAGAAGAGACCATAGAAGACAGATGGAAAAGAGTGAAAGAGGCACTCACATCAACATGCCAAGAAGTACTGGGCCCCAAAACATACACGCACAAAGAATGGATTTCAACAGAGACGCTGAGGAAGATTCAAGAAAGAAGAGAGAAGAAGAATGCCGTAAACAACAGTAGGACAAGAACGGCAGAAGCAAAAGCAAACGACGAGTACGCGGAAGCCAACAGAAGCGTCAAGCGCAGCATCAAGAAAGATAAGAAGAACTACGTAGAGATGTTGGCAACAGAAGCAGAAGAAGCAGCTCACCATGGCAACACCAGAGACCTGTATGCCACCATCAAGAAACTTTCAGGAAAGTTTGCCAAGCCAGAAAGACCAGTCAAGGACAGGAATGAAAGAGCGATCCCAGACGAGAAGAACAGAAGACCAGATGGGCTGAGCATTTCCAGGAACTGCTAAATAGACCAGCGCCTGCAAACCCACCAGATGTACCGCCAGCGGAAAGTGACCTGCAAATAGAGTGCGGTGCACCGACAAAGGAGGAGATTCGCAGCGCCATCAAGCAATTGAAGAGCGGCAAGTCTGCAGGACCCGACAGCATTCTGGCAGAGGCGCTGAAGGCGGACGTGAAAACCATTGTGGAGCTCCTCTGCCCGCTCTTCTGCATGATATGGGAAGACGAAGAAGTACCAGCAGACTGGAGAGAGGGCTACCTCGTCAAACTACCAAGAAAAAGGTGACCTCAGTGACTGCTCCAACTACAGGGGGATTACGCTGTTGTCCATCCCGGGGAAGGTGTTTAACCGCATCTTACTGAACAGGATGAAAGAGGCAGTTGACCCGCATCTCCGTGACCAACAAGCTGGCTTCCGAAAGGAAAGGTCGTGCACGGACCAGATAGCGACACTGCGCATCATCATGGAACAGTCTCTGGAGTGGAATTCGCCACTCTACGTGAATTTTCTCGACTATGAGAAAGCGTTCGACAGCGTTGACAGGCAGACCCTCTGGAAAATACTGAGGTACTATGGAGTCCCGGAAAAGATCACCAACATCATCAGGAAGTCCTATGAAAGAATGACTTGTAGGATCGTCCACGGCCGGCAATTCACTGATGCCTTTGAAGTGAATTCAGGGGTGAGACAAGGATGCCTTCTATCACCATTCCTTTTCCTGCTGGCCATCGACTGGGTCATGAAGACATCGACAGACCAAACAAGAAACGGCATCCAGTGGACGCTGTGGAAACAGCTGGACGACCTAGATTTCGCTGATGACCTGGCTCTCCTCTCGCATACCCAACAACAGATGCAGGAAAAGACCAGCATTGTTGCGGACAACTCAGCCAGCCTGGGCCTCCACATCA
Source organism: Unio pictorum (assembly GCA_030141615.1). Taxonomy (NCBI): domain Eukaryota; kingdom Metazoa; phylum Mollusca; class Bivalvia; order Unionida; family Unionidae; genus Unio; species Unio pictorum. The sequence continues at coordinate 2,772,138 of JARLTB010000051.1, read as the reverse complement.
ACAGAGGAAAGAGCAAGGTTTTCAAGACAAATGCATCCAGTAATACACCCATCACAGTGGAAGGCGATGCGCTGGAGGAGGTGGATAGCTTCACCTACCTTGGCAGCATCCTGGACAGGCAGGGAGGAACGGTTGCAGACGTTAAGACACGCATCGGCAAAGCAAGGGCAGCTTTCCATCAGCTGAAGAACATATGGATATCAAGGCAGCTTAACATCACCACCAAGATCAGGGTCTTCAACACCATCGTGAAGCCGATATTGCTGTACGGAGCAGAGACCTGGAGAACCACCGCTACCACCATGAAGAAAATCCAGGTCTTCATCAACACCTGCCTCAGGAAGATCCTCAAGATCCGCTGACCAGAAAGAATCAGCAACGACGAACTGTGGCAGAGAACGAAGCAACAGCCCGTTGAGGATGACATCCTTCAGAGACGCTGGCGATGGATTGGCCACACCCTCCGCAAACCTGCTGCCAACATCACCAGGCAAGCCCTCACATGGAACCCTCAAGGAAAGAGGAAGAGAGGAAGACCCAGAAACACCTGGCGCCGTGGATGCAGACGCAAAGAAGATGGGCAAGACGTGGGGACAGCTGGAGAGACTCGCCCAGAACCGAGACGCCTGGAGGGAGCTGGTTGGCGGCCTATGTCCCAAACGGGGCCACAGGCGGAGATGATGAGATGAGATGATGAAGGAAGTAAATCTTTATTTTAAACTATAACTTGTATGACATCACCTAAAAGCATTTTTATCTAATGCAATTACCGTCTCTTATTTACAACATATTTACAACATCTTATCATCAACATACACCATTTACATCTCCCGTTGATTGGGAAGCTTTATATTTTTCTGTTATCAACATCTTACCATTTTATATTGTTTTTTTATATCGCTGGTCGATATTAAACCTTTCTTATTTTTAAACATATAACCTGTTGTATGGCGCTAAATAGCCTCAAAGTGCTGGTGAGCCGTGAAAATTCAATTAATCAATCAATCAATCATACATCATATATTTTTTGTTAACTAATTAAGTTCAAACATTTCCATCTTTCACACATAGTGTTTGAGGAAAACACACTCCGTGACTCGGTTTATATTCTGCTATTACATGACCTTATCGAAAAAACCATTGTGATGCATATTTAAAGCCATTTCGGAATGACAAATATATATTTGTCATAAATCAATTTTTTACCAGGATGGTAACTGTTACTATTTAAAATTCATTTAGTTTTTCAGAACCAAAATGAAGAAACAACTTGTTTAATTGATTGCATTAATTTAATTATCTGTATGGAATATGGTATATATGTGAATCAGCTGCTCACATAACTTAAGTGAGTTCATTTTTGCTTCTCCGTATAATGTAAAACCTGGAATGTTAAGCGTTCCATCGTTGCAACTATTGTTAAAATATTTAAATACGAATACATTCATTGAAAATATGCCAAATGCTGAATATGAAACGAAATCGAGCCATTCATGAATGAGATGCATCTACTCGACCTCATTCAATGGTGCATTTTATTCTGCAGAACAAGCTACGAACAAGCTAAAAAGAAAGTAGAGGTTTTCAATAAAAGAAGCGGAAGTTTGTCGATTTCATTCGATGTACAACATACACTTTTTCTGAAAACTTTTTTGACTATTATTGTTTTATGGCTGTGAGATATGGACTTTTATAATAATTCCAATTTAGAATATTCACGTATTCATGTCGTAAAAATAGTATTAGTTTCACGACAATGTGGGATACTACATATGATATTTGGAGAAAAAGATAGGCTTTCTAGTAAAATTTATATCATAATTAGGGTTGTGATATAATGTGGACTTTACAGAAGAAATGACAGACATCTAAAACAAATATTAGATGATATTATCCCACATTATGCTGCAAATGGTATACGACTTCTGCTGATCAGACATGTTTTAGTGAGTTATGAATGAATAATATATGGATAGTTCCACTCTGCCGGTTGAATGAAAGAGACATGTACACAAATTTGGCATTCTAACATTACACATTCCTCTACAAGTAGATCTTATCAGATATTCAACAACTATTTATATTCTGATCCATATTAAACAAATCTCCATGATGCCAACACCCATTCATAATTTACATTTTTGTGATCATACATCTATTGTTAGACCTGGCTTGGCAATACAGTTTAGTTTTATTCGTTTTGTTCAAAGTGCTCTACGTTTTCTTTATTTGTCTGTTCCGTTTGTTCGTCAAATGTGTAATGTTATTATTAAGCGTATTGTCTTGGCTTTAATATGTATCGATTACAAGGATGCATGCTGTACGGTAGCTTTCATGGTTTATTTCAAATATACTTATATTATTTTAGTTATACGTTGTTGGCGGCAATAGCTTTCTATAGATTAGTTTTTGTTCATAAATGTTAATGCCCTTGTATGACATGGTGACTCACATTTTTCCACGAAAAAGTAGATTTTGACTTCCAAGAATTGAAATGATTTTACTTTAGGGCCTATTTACCTTGTGTCCGAAAATGAAACGTACGCCGTATAAAGAAGTTTAAAATTTATTCAATCTGAACAGTCACATGATAATAGAGGGAAGATCTCCATTTAATATTCAAGAAGTACTTTTAGCATGCAGACTGACATATTACGTTAGGCCTAAAAACCTATAAGAATGTATAATGCTTCATTTAAAAGTCCTGCGCAAGAGGGTCGTCTTTATATACCTTGGTATAATATAATCTCATGCATGCACATGTTGAACACGCACACCCATTTCATACACACACAGACAGACAGACAGATAGATAGATAGATAGATAGATAGATAGATAGATAGATAGATAGATAGATAGATAGATAGATAGATAGATATTTACGCCTGTTACGTACGGGTATGATGTACTTAAGTGTGCATCATTTTATTATCATAAACACATTAAGGACGTGTGGCAGATTAAAATGTTATCTAGAAAGTTAAATCTTCACCAGACCAAGGTTGTGATCATTATTTGTATTGTTATTATTATTATTATTATTATTATTATTATTATTATTATTATTATTAATATTTAAAGCTTGCCAATTCTGTTATGAGATTATTTAGATCAGGAAAATTGTATTCAGTTTGTACAAAGAATATATCTCATCTGGGGACAACGGAGAAATTGGCCCAAAGTTAAAGTCAACGGTGCCCTTGATAGTGGAGTATACTTTTCTAAATATTATAAAATTAAGTTCTGTGAAATTTGAGTCATTGAACCGTACAATGCTAATATCCGTTAAGGATTCAAGTAAACCCCATTCGAAATAACAACAAAAAAGCTCTGTTCCTATCAACGGTTATCTGATAACCTTAAATAGAATTACCAATAGAACATTTGCATCACGTGACAACGTGATTCATTGTTACCTCTAAACGTGGTCATATAGAAATTTGGCACCTTCATCATCTGGTACATACATTATTCGTTGACAGTATTGCTATGTTAATCAAGTCATTGTGTGCAGGGTGAGTTATAAATAGCCTTTATGCATCTATATACCACACTTGCAAACAAAACCACAAAATTACAGTGTACTATCAATCCCTTTGAATGCCACTGTTCCTTATCATCTAAAGATGACCTGCAGTGACATGAGGAAGTAATTTAGGAATGATCTGGGTTTAAAACGAAGCTTTAATAATTGTTCAGTCATATCGCTTCGATGCCTGCTGTGTGGGAATTGATAGTGATGTCTAGCACTGGGGCATCAGGCCGCATACATTTACAATCATGTGTCACCCAGTCACATTACCCTAACGCGGGGCCGACCAGTTCTAGCACTAACCTAGTAATACTGAGTACCAAGCGAGATAGCTGCTAGTACATTTTTTCAAGTCTTTAGTATGACTAGGTCCACCGTTCGAACTCACGATCTCCACAATACGAGAAGGTCGCTCTAATCACGTAGGCAACCACCCCGCGCAGAGATGGGAAAGATTTGAAATGAAAAGATGAAAAGAAAAGCAACTTTTGTGCTCGTCTGTACAGAAAATGTTAATAGCATTCATCAACGCAACAGTATGTACAATATCCCAATCTGTTCAGGAGTGCAGTTACATTCAGAAGAAGAATATAACTTAACTAGTATATGATCATTGACATTGTGGTGATCAAACAACAAACACTACACCTATGTGAAACATCATACAGCTCAGAAAGTTGACAACTGTGCATGAGGTGAAAACATAACTTTTCAAATTTGTATTGATGATGGACAATCATGGTCAAACAGAGTCTATTATAGCGGAAATGTCAATTTCACATAGAACAAGGGGCGTTGCTATGTTATAGCAAGATTATCAATAGCATCGGATCTCACTAATACACGGTTCGCTCGATCCCATCAAACAAATATTCTTTTACACTACTGACAGAAACTTGGAACAGGCAATATACTACCCATCAAATACTGTGATTTTGTATTTGCGTTGACATTTGATACTAATACAACTAGAGGCAGGGTACCATCGGTCAGGTTTGCATAAGGACCCAAATATCCTAGTTACTGCATGGATGTACAAAAACTCAGACCGTTGATCCTGCTAGTTTAGAGTATTTGTACGGGGCTGTTGAAAATAATTATAAGGCTGTATAAACCTTTCCTAAATTATGCCTGATACAAAATCACATACAATTTATTGAAAGATCTAATGCACTTCTGAATTGTATGCCAGAACAAATGCAATATTCTGCAATCGTACCAAATACTTTCTGTCCAAATGTATCATTACTTAAAATGGCATAACCTATACGAATCAAAACGATTGAGTCCTACATGCCCTAAACACTCATTTAGATCTTCGTTCTCTAAAGTGTTCAAGACGTATTCAGGAACGTTGATTTGGATCGTAAGCATTTTACTGAAAACATTAAATGGATACAACATCATAGGAATAAGTAGGGATGGAACTCACCATGATATAAAGAGAAATATTTCAGAGACAATGCGAGGGATATATTTCGGCATTAGAATGAGTGGTAAAAAGAGCGCAATGTCCACGACTGATTGCATCATTTTCCTCTCGACCGTTTTCCATCGTTTATACTTCCTCGAGTCTTCCCTTTCCGACCGAATTGTACTTTTTAACTTCCTAGATTGCACTCTGTACTCGCCACTTCCCCCTTTCGGACATCACTCGTCACTTCGCCCTTTTCAGACTTAATTCATCACTTCTCTTATTCCAGACTTCGTCCTAGGACGGTCAAGTCACCTTTTTCTCTAAACAGTTTACTTAAAGGACAAAATTATCCATGAATCGCAATATTAGCCACTTTCTAGATGTATATACATTTCCTTCATTTACGTTACTCATAACACACTCCATTCAGACTCTGAGTAGAGCCGACCTACGATAGTGCCTTGCCCAAAAATACCACGTGACCTCTATATCGAACCCTTACCGTATGCTACTACATGCTCAATTACTATTATATGAAATTCACAGATCCTTGCTTTCAGATTATTTAGACATTACAAAAGCAAATATAATAGGTAGTTAGAGTTAACTCACGAAAACAAGATCGTCCTAACAGACAAAGGAAATTAGTTCATATTTATTCATCTATGAACATTTGGATGGGACGCAATCAATTCTACTAATGAACTAATAACTGTAAAATTAAAAGATAAATTGCATAGCAAATCAGGCAGAGACACATTTCATTGCAATTGAATAAGATAAATTGCATAACAACTCTAGCTTAACACATTTCCATGTAACCTAATAAACTAAACATAATATGGAATCTAGACATATCAACAAGTTGCATACAATAAACAGTACACAAAATAGAACATTACGTAAAATTACAATTGCGTACCGTAATGCTATTAACTTTAGACTTTGTGCATCCAGCGCTAAACCCCGTCTTTCTCACAAAACATACACCTGGTCCCTCCCTTTTTAAAGAGGAAAGCATTGTTATTTTTCTTCGCTTCCCCTGGAGCCAAACCTTTCTCTTTCCGAAAATTTCGGACAAAATAATTTCGATCAAGGTTGTCACTTTAAATGTCCATTACTTTTATGACTAAATTTCTCTCAGCCAATCATGAGCAGTAGTTGCAAAACACATTTCCGAAAACAATAATTTGTTTGTTCAGTCAGAATCTCTGAACTACGTTATAAAACTTTCTCAAGGTGACCATTGTATTGTGCTGACTTCCACAGTCATCGACAAAGAGCATGTAGTCAACTTTAAGTAAAGTTGTTTAGCCTACAGATGAACTGCCAATAAAACATAATATTTTCTTTTTGGATTTTACTGGAAACAACGCGAAAATGATGCAGCGTTCATATTCTGGTTATTTCTCCAAAATCATTATTACTTGATAAAGTTTCTGAAAATAACCAGTTCGGCGTAATCAGAGCCAAGTACGGCTTAAGTCGGTCACAGTTAACAACTTTGGGTTAAATTCTGATATTGTTCTGGACTCTGCAGAGAACATCTTTCAGTGAATAAACTGCAGTTTATTTTAGGTTATTGAGGATTATACTTCGAAACAGTATGACTTTATTAAAACAAGATTACCTCACTCGGAAGACATACTCTTGTTTCATTGGATCGTTCGATAGCATCGTATGCTCGTGTTTGGACTCGTGAAGTGTATCGTGTTGATGTCAAGGTTCGTATGCATATTGACATCACTGGGAAAAACCACAAATCACTTATGAACAGCTGACCTGTACCTAAGGTAGGTAGTTATAGATTATTATCCCAGTCAATTTGCAATTCTGAAACTTAGGCAAACAAACTAGTATCAATACATCGATTAGCACTCTCAACTATGTCATTATATTTAGGTCATAGCAGTGGGCCTTGGTTTTAAAAACTAAATTAATTACAAACTTCATTTAACATATAAGACTCGATCTTCATTCTTTGGACTTGCGTCTGAACACCAAAGTTTGATATAACCCACTCAGCCATCTTTCAGGTAACCATAACAGCTTATTGCTTTCTAATGAAAATTGCTTTTGTACTCTGTATATCGTTAACCTCTTCCACTATGATATGGCGGTTACCTTTCCTAGAGGTATATAAGTGTCCCAGTATATATGACATAAGTCATTCAAAGGATCTTCCACATCGTATTGCTGAATTGGTGTCATCTGCTTATTTGCGGGAAACTTCCTTGAAGCACATTTGTCACAAACGTTACAACATTGCTCCATATCACTCCGTATCTGATACGAAAATTATATATTACCAACTTTTAAGAAGGGTTTCTTAACAACTCACAAGGCAATTCTCAGGTATCCAATTGTGCAACTGCTCGAGCACAAGTTCTTAGACACCTTAGTAGCACCATATGCCGATCTACATGTTCTTCAGCCTCTGAATCTCATTTCCAACAGAGAATTACGTCATGTAAAAACAGCGACTCATATCGCGCCAAACAGTAGCAGCAGCAGTTGCAAATCGGACAACTTTTTAGAGGAATCGATTCGGCAAACAAAGGCTTCCTCGAAATCATAAAAAGCGTCAATTTGGCAAACTAAGACTTCCTCGTAAATGCTTTATAGAGGCTCATGGGCAAAAAAAAGACGCTAAAATTGTTGCCGCCCCCCCCCCCCCCCCCCCGCTGCTATGGGGTTAACAATCCTTGAAATCATAAACGATTTTCACGATAAAAGTTGCTACGATTTCAACCGAATATTTGATCAAGTCCGATACAATATCTTGATCTAGGATCATGCAAATTTATCGTTACAAATCCATATGGGATTGACTGAGCGTGACGAAAGAAATTTCTAAAGAGATTATAATCCATATCACCGTCTCACCAAGTTTGCCAAATATTTCGTATCGTATGTATGTCAAATCCATTCAAAACAGCAAGAATATTACAGTTATCTATGATCACTTTTGGTATTTGAGTGTATCGTTGAGTGACATATCACATCAGTGTTTTTATGCCTACCTCTGTAAAATATTCTAGCAGGATTCTTTTGATTGTCTAACATCACATCATCATATACGACCAAATTGTTAATGTTTCCATCTAAGTCTTCTATTGCTGGCGCTTCGTCAATATCAGTCATAAACTCTATAATACCCTCGCCGGTGATTTCTGCTGCCTTTTCGTTGTAATCCTTTATCACTTCGTAGCATCGCTGATCATTTACATTCGGGCATATTAAATACAACTATCTCATTTCATCCATCTCGTTATTAAATTAAGTAGCAGTTGCGTCTTACCACTTCCAGATGGTCCGATTATAATCATACAAATAGAATTTGGTAGCGCTACATGATGCTTAACTGGTTCTCTTGTTTTTGTCGGTGTGTTGTTTCAAGAATTCCTCGATGGTCGGAATGGGTTTATTCTTTCGTGTATGATATTTTATCATCGCCCGATATTTTGTTCCGCCGCATTCAATACAAATTTGATATTTTCCTCTGACGTCTTTACCGTATGTAACACAAGAACGAGGACCGGTCTTACAACCCTGTTTCGCCATGACGGCGTGAGGACAGCAGAATTCCCCGAACGAATTCTTCCCGCATGGGACTTTAGACCCTTGGAATAACCAATGACATTTTTTGACGGCTAATGTTGGACTCGGCATTATATAATAGTATATGTTTATATTTAATATGATTGAGGATTAACTATTAATCAATTAGATAATAACTTTATTATATAATGAAGAAGGAGAATTATATCGAACTGACATTGAATCAACCCAGCTCGGATATGATCTCGGAAATATACGATGAAACTCCTGACGTCAATGCGGCTGATCTCGCTCGGCAGGGATTGTCTTATCTGCGCGAGTATTATAATCGATACAACGAGGCGATATATTTCCTCGATAAGAAGTCCGCGATTGACGCTCTCACAGTAAATAATTGTCTCGACGAAAAATATTCTACGTTTTTATCGACGAAAAAGATATTATCGATTTCACTGGACAATCCGCGGTCAATGAAACCATTCCACGGTGGAGACTTCGATATCCCGTATTTGATATTGATTCGAAAATTCCCACCGTGGATGAAATCGTCAATTATTTTTCTACATGAAAATCTACGATTTTTATTTTTGAAACAACTAGCGGGTATCACGTGTTAGTGAAGTTATCCCCGGTTGATTTTGAGACTCATAAATCGTTGATAAAGAAATCCGCGGTGGATAATCCACCTGGAATATCGATCTACAAGCGGGTCCTCACAGTATCGAGCTCAACAATACGAGATCAGCAAAACCGTATTCGTGTAATAAAAAACTGATTTACGGAGTGTTCACGGCTGATTTATTGGTTTGTCCATGTGATATTCAACCCAAATATTTGAGAATCAACGACGATATTCCCACGGGAAATCTTCAACAAGATCCCACGGATGATATTTCCGCGGCTGATATTGTTAAAATATCCATCGCGATAACAGGAGAATCCGATAATATCACTGGAATATCAGGTGGCTCAACAAACATGATATCGCTGTCAAGACAACCAGAATCGTTTTGTACTATCTGTCAGCGGCGACACGGATACAATGAGATATACGATTACGGAGAACCGACTTGTGTTGATTGTTACGTTGTGGTGTATTCGGATTGTTATCGCGTGGGATGTTTCCGCGCGCCTGGTAAAAAAATAACAATTCCCAGAACCGAAGGTTCCAACGATGAATTACTTTGCGATTCTGAATACGATAAATATATCAAATCGTTCAAGTATCGCAGTGTTGATTATCCAGGGCGGTTTCCTGATAAAACTCCAGATTTCACTTATACCGAACCACCAACACATGAATCCGGCCAGGGTTGTAAAATCATTCTCAACGAGGACTACATAGATGGTTCTGAGTGTGGAATGGGTAAATCAGAATCAGCTTGGAAATCAATAAAACCCGATCAATCCGTGTTGTGCATTTCATGCAGGAAAAAATTTACTTAGAAAACTCGATCGGACTATAATCTTGAATCGTATAATGATATTCATGGTGATATTATATTTGATCCCAAAAAAAACTCGCAGAGTAATCTCACAAATAGAATCCATCTGTCGTGTGCGAGGAATTCCAGATGTGTTTGTCATAGATGAATGGCATAAAGTTCTAAGACAGTTTCAAAAGTGTGGGTTTCTTTTGCAATAGATTTGTAGTCGATTTACAAACATTTTTACCATCAGAACAAGGACCCAAACAAGTACAAAGTGTCGTAAATTAAACAATTATGTGTTTTGATTTTAACATTAAGTGTGATATTCATCAAAATACTGCAGCAATCTCTTGTATATAGTTTGCCTCCATATTAACGATCAAAACTTATAATGACGTACATTTTGTTGTATTTAGTTTAATGTATGCATTGTAATATTTTGTGTACAAGTATTTTAAGAATTCTGTTATTTGAATTTTTGCCTTTTAGTTAAAATACCTTTACTAATACGTACACATATTTCAATCTAAAATATCAACAGAAATTGCAAACATCTTAACTTATGTGGGTTAATCTTTGTCATTTTAGTTGTATCCACTTAGGCAATCTCTCTTCTCACCAAGAATATCTTGATAAAATGTTTCATTTGAGCAACAAGCCAGTCTTTTGTGCATTCATACGAGAATGTCTCGATGTTGCAAATACGATGTGGTGGTCCACAACTTCCTGAAAGTAATTGGAAGTGTTTTTGACAGCATTAAATCTAGGATTTGAGAATAGAAGGAAAATAACAAATTAGCTGTCTCAACGCAATAAAACAATGTGTCATTACAATAATCATATTCTCAATAATGTGCGCACAATATTGTGCTTATTTCTTTCATCAAAGTTATCTACGATTTCTACTACAACATTCATTGACGCGAAATTCAAAAAGTAAAGGAAGAAAGAAAAGGAAATGGACTATCATGTTCGCTGTGATTCATATTCAGAAGAATATACAAAAAGGAAATGCTTTGATGCCTTGAGGATGTCAAGAATGGATTGAATATTTGCACACACACACACACACACACACACACACACACAAACACACAGGAGGGAACAAATGGTATTCAGTCATAGTGATCTGCGACACTCAGGCTTATGTGTCCAAATTACGTTCAGTAACCAATATTTCCAGTACTCAAAATGTCCACGTGAACACCTAACGGCTCCATGAAAACAAATGAAGAATTGAACTAAACAATTTACTCTCGCTATTTCTGAATACTGATACAGTATGTTTTATTTTTCAGTAAATAGATTTCTTTAAACCACTCATTGGAAAGATATGTAAATATATTATGCCGTAGTCAACATTCCCATGTTACATTTTTCCATTCCATATATCATCATGACATTCCCATGTAAAATTCCCATTTGGGTCAACAATAACATTCTCATGTAAAATTAATATTTGGGTCCATAATAACAATCCTATGTAATATTCCCATTTAAGTCCATAATAACATTCCCATTTAACATGAGCCTTGTGCACCATAATTCCATTACCTTACCTCATTTTGGTATCCCCTTTGAGCGCCGAGACAACTCAATGAGATAAACAAGTGTTGCATTTTTATTCCCTCTAAATATTACTAATATAGTATAGATTAGTACATAGAAACATGAATCAACTTGTATGCAATTAAATTCTCCAAAACATTATATATTGAAAAAGTGAGAACTTGAAATTTAGATTTCCTTACATAGCAGCGAGCATGATAGTGACATAATTTAGTTCTCCCGTATGAAGCGGGTGCCACATTCGGGTCCATTCAAGTTGACCCGAACGACCATATGAAATGTACAGAGGCCGTGAACACGGCAATTTAACCATTGTGCTATTCAGTGATTGTGCATTCGGACACAACGTTTGAAACAAAATATTGGCTTGTATGTATGGAATGGGCATTATGTCCCCAATACAGTTACAGCTCAGAAATATTTGCCTTATATAAGGCCTTTGAAGAAAAGACATTTGACAGAAACGAAACAAAAACAATAAACGCAAGAAAGTGTTGTACATTTGCTTGCACCAATGTCAATAGGAAATGATGACTTAAATATTTTGTTCTTTTCAGATGGTATTACTTCTATGCAACTGCAGCATGCGTGTCACATACTGTTACATAGAGGAATATTATATCGGCATTATCAATTTGGCAAGGACAAATTCGCGTACTCCGCTGGATGTAAGAAAGATAACTCTGCTCGAACCAGACATGGGTAAGAGTTATCCCATCACAAGCGATTCAGTGTAATCATGTTGTATCGTACTTTTAAAATATCACGAAAAACACCAAGCCTGGTCAAGATGAGAACTAACATAATATGACATGTATCAAGAGCATAAACTTGTTTAAAAGCATCACAGAAGCCACAATTATTACACAACGCAGAAATTAACGCTAATTGTATAGCTCATTTCTGATGCATCCAGAAACTTAAGCTCCGCCTCCTAGCCCTATGCGATTCGTACAGTGATACATATAACCCCTCCTTGTTCTGTGGTATTGATCCATATACGTATATAAAGAGAATCATTGTCATTCTGCAATCAGTCCCGACACGAGAAAGCTGAGTGCATAGGGGCATTGTCAACTACATTTATACTATGTCTAATAATCAGATGACAGGCGCTGGTGCAGGTAAACATCATGGACCGGGTTCTGTCTATGTGATGGAAGACTCAAAACACAAAAAGGTTAAAATTGGGTATTCGAGTAAGCCAGAAAAGAGATTAAAACAAATCCAGCGAGGTCGACCAGATACCAAATTGGTCGGATATACGAAAGCGAATGAACAGAATCGCGCGGAAACGTCTGCCCAGCATGCGGTTGAGAAACATCTTAGAATGAGGAAAGTAGCCCGCAACGCTACCGATTGGTACAAACTTCCAAAAGGTGTCACTAGTGTGAATGTGCATCAGAGAGTGAAACGTGCGGTGTATGTGCATAACAGCAAGAATAAGCAACAGAAAAAGAAAAAGAAATTTAATAAGGATTAATTAAGGTTAGTATATAATGTCATTTCAATAGCAGGTAGGTTTCAAATATTTACGTCTGAGTCGCACATGGGGAGTAAAACAATAGAGCCTAGTTTGATAAGCATCCATTCCAATTAAAATTAATAATATAAATATTTGCTTTGGATTAAAAAACTGCCATATGTTTACATGTATGGCACAAATGCTCCTGACGAGACATTTTTGAACTATACTTTAAATCCTTACATAAGTAACACCTGCTGTTTCTTTTTTCTTTTTCTCAATTTGTCTAATGAAATTTTAAATCAAAATAATATCACACACGTGTATTAAACAGATACGGATACACATTCTAATGTAGATTTAAAAATTAAGGAGAATCATGTTAAAAACCTAAATTAGACATTTCATTTTCGAAATTTGATTTAAAAGAAAAACATGTAATAAAATAAATATGAATTTATCGACAAAAAATATTGATTTGTACCATTGTTAGATATTATATTACGCATTTTCTAATATAACAAAAACTGATTGTTTTATCAGCAGTGCCAAAGTAATGACGTTTATTCTTATATCGCTATCGTAGGAGTTCCCAGATATGCCTTGTAAAATCGAATAGATCTATGTAGGTTTCAAACACGTGCGCAGGCGACGCATGCAATGTTATATACGAGAAAACAGAACTCCAATGAAGTGTCAAATACCAGATACAAAAATAAAAGGAGTAAAAACAGAGAGAGAGAGAGAGAGAGAGAGAGAGAGAGCAAAATAGACCTAAATATTTAAATAAGGTTCGAGTATCAAACCTAAGAACAGATATGTTTCCTAAGTAGACAAAAGGCAGTTTAAAAAGTGTTTCTTTTGCAATAGATTTGTAGTTGATTTTCAAACATTTATACCCTCAGAGCAAGGACCCAAATAAACACAAAGTGTCGGAAATTTAAAAATTATATGTTTTGATTTAACATCGACTACGAAATTCATTCAAATCATGCAGCAATCTTATGTAAATAGTTTGCTTCCACATTAGCAAACAAAACTTACAAATACGTACATTTTGTTGCATTAAGCTTAATGTATGCATTGTAATATTTTGTGTACACGATTTTGAAGAATTCTGTTAGGTAATCTCTCTTTGATATGAATGACACCAAGAATATCTTAATAAAATTTGAGTAACAAGATAGTCTATTGTAACCTTCATACGGGAATTTCTCATTGTTGAAAATACAATGTCATGGTCGTGGCCAAATACTGTGCCTGACTCCACAACTTCCAGAAAGTAATTTGAAGTGTTTTTGACAGCATTAAATCTAGGATTTGAGAATAGAAGAAAAATAATTAATTGGCTGTCTCAACACAATTAAACAATGTGTCATTACAACAATCATATTCTCAATAATGTGTGCACAATATTGTACTTATTTGTTTCATCAAAGTTATCTACGAATTATACGACAACATTTATTGACTCGAAAGCAGAATAACTACCATGGAAGAATTTCAAAAAGGTAAAGGAAGCAAAAAAAGAAAATGGACTATTATGTTCGCTGTGATTCATATTCAGAAGAATATACACGAACGAAATGCCATCATGCCTGGATGATCTTAAGAATGGATTCAAGATTCACACACACACACACACACACACAAGAAATAACAGATGATAATCAGTCATAGTGATCTGCGTAACTCAAGCTGATGTGTCCAAATTACCTTAAGTAGAAAATATTTCCCGTATTCAAAATGTCCAAGTGAACAACCAACGGCACCATGAAAACAAATGAGCAATTGAACTAAACAATTTACCCTAGTATTTGCTATTTCTGAATCCTGATACAATATGTTTTATTTTTCAGCAAATAGATTTCTTTAAACCACTCATTGGAAAGATATATAAATATAATGTCCCGAAGTCAACATTCCCATGTTACATTCCTCCGTACCATGCCTCATCATGCCAATCACATGTAAAATTCCCATTTGGGAAAATAATTACATTTTCATATAAAAATCTCATTTTGGCCATAATAATATTCCCATGTAAAATTTCTATTTGGATCCATAATCACATTCTCATGTGAAATTCCCAATTGGGTCGATATTAACATTCCCATGTGAAATTGTCATTTTTGCCATAATAACATTCCCAAGTAAAATTCTCATTTTGGCCATAACAACATTCTCATGTCAATATCTCATTGGGGACCATAATAACATTCCCATGTAAGATTCCCATTTGGCTGCATCATAACATTGCCATGTAAAATTGCCATTTGGGTCAATCATAACATTCTCATGCAAAATTCCCATTTGGGTCCATAGTAAAATTTCCATGTAAAATTACCATTTGGGTCAATCATAACATTGTCATGTACAATTCCCATTTGGGACAATCATACCATTCTCAGGAAAAATTCAAATTTTGGTCCATGATAACATTCCTATGGACAATTCTATTTGGGTCCATCGTAAAAGCCTAATGTAAAATTCCCATTTGGGTCCATAATTACAGTCTAATGTAAAATACCCATTTGGCTCCATAAAAACATTCCCATGTAAAATTTCCATTTGGTCCATAAAAACATTCCCATGTAAAATTCCCATTGTGGTCCATAATAACATTCCCATGTAAAATTCCTCATTGGGTCAATAATATTATTCTCTTGTAAAATACCCATACGAGTCAATCATAACATTCTCATCTTAAATTCCCACTTGGGGCCACAATACCATTCCCATGTAAAATTCCCATTTGGGTCTATAAAAACATTCACATGTAAAATTCTCATTTGGGTCCATAATAACATTTTCATGTAAAATTCCCAATTGGGTACACAAAAACATTGCGATGTAAAATTCGTTTTTTGGTCGATAATAACATTATCTTGTAAAATTCTCAATTGGTGCATAATAACATTCTCAAGTAAAATTCCCATTTGGGTCCATAAAATGATTCCCAAGTAAAATTTCCATTTCGGTCCACAATAATATTCCCATGTAATATTCCCTTTTGGGTACATTATAACAGTCTTGTCTTAGATTCCCATTAGGGTCCCTAATAAATCTAACATGTAAAATTTCCATTTGGGTACATAAAAACATTCTAATGTAAAATTCCAATATGGATCCATAATAACATTCTTATGCATTATTCCTATTTGGCCCATAATAAAATTCCCATGTACAATTCCCATTTGGGTCAATAATAACATTCCCATGTAAAATTTCCATTTAAGACAATAATAAAATTCAAATGTAAAATTCCTATTTGGGTACATAATTACATTCCCATGTAAAATTCCCATATGGTTCCATAATTACAGCCTAATATAAAATTCCCATTTGGGTCCATAAAAACATTACCATGTAAAATTCCCATATGGGTCCGTAAAAACATTCCCATATGAAATTCCCATATGTATCCATAATAACATTCCCATGTAAAATTCCCAAATGGATCCATAATAACATTCCCATGTAAAATTCCCATTTGGGTCCATAATAACATTCCCATGTAAAATTCCCAAATGGATCCATAATAAAATTCCCATGTACAATTCCCATTTGGGTCAATAATAACATTCCCATGTAAAATTTCCATTTAAGACAATAATAAAATTCAAATGTAAAATTCCTATTTGGGTACATAATTACATTCCCATGTAAAATTCCCATATGGTTCCATAATTACAGCCTAATATAAAATTCCCATTTGGGTCCATAATAACATTCCCATGTAAAATTCCCATTTGGGTCCATAATAACATTCCCATGTAAAATTCCCAAATGGATCCATAATAACATTCCCACGTACAATTCCTATTTTGGTCCATAATAAAAGTCTCATGTAAAATTCATATCTAGGTCCATAATAACATTCCCATGTAAAATTAACATTTCAGTCCATCATACCATTCCCACGTACAATTCCTATTTGGGTCCATAATAAAAGTCTCATGTAAAATTCATATCTAGATCCATAATAACATTTCTATGTCAAATACCTCTTTGGCTCCAAAATAGCATTAACATGTAAAAATCCCATATGGGTCCATATTTACAATCTCGTAAAATTCCCATTTGGGTCCATATTAACATTCCCATGTAAAATTCCCGTTTGGTCAATAAAAAGATTCTCATGAAAAATTCCCATTACAGTACAAAATAACATTCTCATGTAAAATTACCATTTGGGTCCATAATAACATTCTCATGTAAAATTACCATTTGGGTCCATAATAACATTCTCATATAAAATTCTCATTTTGGCCATAAAAACATTTCCATGTAAATTTACTATCAAGGTACGTAATAACTTTCTCATGGAAAATTCTCATTTGGGAACATAATAACATTGTCATGTAAAATTCCCATTTGGGTCCATAATATCATTCTCATGTAAAATTCCCACATTGGTTCCATAAGAAATTTCTCATGTAGAATTCCTTTTTGGGTCCATAATGACATTCCCAAGTAAAATTCCCACTTGGGTTCATAATTACAGTCATGTAAAATTTCCATTTGGGTCTATAATAACATTCTCATGTAAAATTCACATTTGGGTAAATAATAACTTTCAAATGCAAAACTCCCAATCGGGTCCACAATAACATTCCGATGTAAAATTCCTTTTTGGGTTGATAATAACATTCTAATGTAAAATTACCATTTCTGTCCAAAATATCATTCCGATCTCAAATTCCCATTTGTGCCCATATTAACATTCCCATGTAAAATACCCATTTGGGTCCATATTAACATTCCCATGTAAAATTCCCATTTGCATCCATCATAACGTTCCCACGTACAAATCCTATTTCGGTCCATCATAGAGGTCTCATGTAAAATTCATATCTGGATCAACAATAACATTTCTATCTTAAATTCCACTTTGGGTCCAAAATTTCCATTTTATGTTCATTATAACATTCTCATGTAAAATTCCCATTTAGCTCCAGAATAACATTCCCATGTAAAATTCCTTTTTTGGGTCCATAATAACAGACTCATGTAAAATTCCAAGTTGGATCTATAATAACATTCTCATGTAAAATTACAATTTGGGTCAATTATAACATTATCATGTAATATTCAGATTTCTTCCATAACATTCCCATGCTCAATTTCTATTTTCGTCCATAATAACATTCGCATGTAAAATTTTCTCATTAGGGTCGATAATAATATTCCCATATAAAATTCCCATTTGGGTCCATAAAAACATTCCCATGTAAAATTCCCATTTGGGTCCATAATAACATTCCCATGTAAAATTTCCATTTGGTTCCATAATAACATACTCGTGAAAAATTCCCATTTGGGTGGACAAGAACATTCCCATGGACACTTCTTATATGGGTATATAATAACATTCCCATGTAAAATTCCCATGTGGGTTGATAATAACCGTCTCACGTAAAATTCCCATTTGGTTTCACATTAACATTCCCATGTTAAATTCCCATGTGGGTTGATAATAACCATCTAATGTAAAATTTCCATTTGGTTCCATAACAACAAACTCATTTAAAATTATCATGTGTTACATAATTACATTCTCATGTACAATTCCTATTTGGTTCAATAATAACATTCTCATGTAAAATACCCATTTGGGTGCACATAAACATTCCCAAGTAAAATCCCCAAGGGGGTTGACAATGAAAGTCTCATGCAAAATTCGAAATTTAGTTCCATAAGAACAAACTCATGTAAAATACGAATTTGGGTCCAAAATAACATTCTCATAAAACATTCCCTATTGGGCTAATATTAACATTCTTGCGTAAAATTCTCATTCGGTCCAAAATAACATTCCCATGTAAATTCCCATTTGGGTCCATTACAACATTTCCATGTAAAACACCCATTTGGGTCCATAATAACATTCGAATGTAAAATTGCAATTTGGTTCTCTAACAACATTCTCATGTAAAATTCCCATTTCCGTCCATAATGATATTGCCATGTACAATTCCAATTTGGGTCTATAATTACAGTCTCATGTAATATTCCAATATGGGTGAAACATAACATTCTCATGTAAAATTCCATTTTGGATCGATTATAACGTTCCCATGTAAAATTCCCATTTGTGTCCATAATAACATTCACATGTAAAATTCCTATTTTGTCCATTATAACATTCTCATAGAAAATTTGCATTTGTGTCGAAAATAACATTTCCATGTAAAATTCCCATATGGGTCCACAATTACATTCCCAATTGTAAACTTCCTATATGGGTCAATAATAACGGTCTGATGCAAAATTCCATTTGGGTCCATTATAATAACATTCTCATGTAAATTTCATATTTGGGTCCATAATAGCATACTCATTTAAAATTAGCATTTGTGTCCAAAATAACATTCTCATATGAAATTCTCATTTAGGTCCATTATAACATTCTCATGTAAAATTACCATTTCGGTCAACAATAACATTCCCAAGTACAATTCGTATTTGGATCCGTAATGAAAGTCTCATGCAAAATTCATTTTTTTGGTCGATAATAACATTTCCATGTAAAATTCCTATTTGGGTCCATAATAATATTCTCATGTAAAATTCCCATTTCGGTCAATAATAACATTCCCATGTAATATTCCCATTTCGGTAAATAAAATCAGAACTGACTTCATCACGTGACATCGTCTTCCAACTTGGATTGCTTCGTCAAGATTCGAACCGGGAATTATTTAGGACATTTTATTATCAGGTCTTTTGCAGTTTCACTAGTGGATTATATTGTGAATTATTTTTGGATTAACTTTGGATTTGATTCTTAAAAATGTAAGTTTATTTTCTTTTCTGGAAAATATTTGTTCTTAATAAACTGTTTATTAAGTTTTTACAAGCTTGTTATTTGCACTCTTTCTACGTTACTGTTTATTCGAGCCTAAGCACGTAACATAGAAATTGGGGGCTCGTCCGGGATTGAGACCAATTGGAATTTGGCTATAATTTTTCAGAAAACTTTTGTTTTAAATTTGAGCTCACATAGTCTTTGAAGTTTTTTAAATCTTTAGTGAGATTGACAGGCTTGTATCAAAATGACATCTAAAGTAGAAATATTTCTTTCTAATCTTACCCAGGAGCAATTAGGTCTTTTTAAAAAAGATGAATTGATTCAACTTGCCAGAAAATATCATCTTTCTGAGGTCAAAGATTTTTTAAAGAAACAAGATATTAAAAAGATTTTGGTACAATATTTTGCAGAAAAGTATGTTTTAGAGAAAAAGTGCTTTGATTTCGGTCAGTAAGTCTGCATCAGACTGACATAAAACTAAAGGAATGAGAATTAAAATTCAAGATGGAATTAGAGTTGAAAAAGCTGGAATTTCAAGAAAGACAATTACAATATGACAAAGAGGAGAACGAGAGACAATTGCAATATGACAAATAGGAGAGAGAGAGACAAGAAAGAGATAAAGAAAGGCAATTTGAATTACAAAAAGAGCAGATGCGAATTGATAAAGAGATAGAGAAGGAAGAAAGGGAATATCAAATTAAAATGAAAGAAATAGAGCTGGCAAGTGAACAACACCATCATAATTCAAATCCAAATTGAGGTTTTGATTTAGCAAGGAATATTAGATTAGTGCCGCCTTTCAGAGAAAAAGAAGTAGACAAATACTTCATTCGTTTTGAAAACGTTGCAGAACATTTAAAGTGGCCAAGGGAGCATTGGACTCAGTTATTGCAATGTGTACTCACTGGTAAGGCTAGTGAGATTTACACTTCACTGTCTGTTCACGAAAGTGGTGACTATGATGTGGTTAAAGAATGCATTCTAAGGGGTTATGAGTTAGTCCCTGAAGTTTATCGGCAAAAATTCAGAAATTACAGAACAGAAGCTGGACAAAATCATGTTGAAGTTGCTGGAGAATAAGAGCAGTTGTTTGATAGATGGTGCTTAGCCAAGAAAGTCGAACAAGATTATCAAAATCTCAAGCAAATGATATTAATTGAAGAGTTCAAAAACTGTGTCCATAGTGACGTTAAGTCTTATCTTGATGAGCATAGGATTGAAACCTTAGAGAATGATGCTCGACCTGATAACGAATATTCTTTGACACATAAAGTTCCTTTTGTTAACAAGACTTCTACTCAACAGTCTGGCAGAAAAGTGTTTCAGCTTAATACAAGCCCTTCTAAAACTCAACCTAGCACAACTTTCAAAAATCAAACTTCAGAGAAGCTGGAATCTAGATCCTTGTCTCTTCCGACGTGTATCTATTGCAAGAAAAAAGAACACGTTATTTCTGATTGCTACAAATTGAAAAATAGGCATCAGAATCAAAACAGACCTGTTCCAAATGCTCTTATTTCTAAGAGGTCAAGGTCACGGTCATGTATTGAAAACAATACATTTGTTGGGTCTAATAAATCCCAGTCTGATTTTATTATGGAGAATTATGAACCATTCATATCGAAGGGTTCTATAACACTCTTGGGTGATTCAGCCAATCCCACCCCTATTAAAATTTTAAGGGACACAAGAGTTTCTCAGAGTTTTTTTTATTGTCAGGTACTTTACTTTTTTTTTAGAAGTCTTCTTCTAATGAAAGTGTTCTTATTCAGGGAGTAGATTGCGGCTTTGTTAATGTTCCTCTCCATTGTGTAAATTTGTCATCAGACTTAGTGTCAGGACCTTTTACAGTCGGAACAGTCTCAGTTTTACCCGTTGAGGGCATTCATTTATTGCTAGGCAACGACTTAGCTGGAGACAAGGTTGTGGTTAATCCACTTGTAACTGACAAGCCTAATTTGGATCAGAAAGTTGATCCAATTGAAGAAGAATTTCCTGATATATTTCAAGCTATTGCAGTTACCAGAGCTATGGCAAAGCAAGCTCTTGAGAATTATGTTGATGAAGACAGTATTCTTTTAGTTGACACGTATATAGGTCAGGCTTTTGATGAGGTCACTTTTACTCCTTGTTTTGGATCAATCAGAAGGTATTGTTCATAGTGATCCTCTTTTAACAACTCATTCTCTTTTTTCTAATCAGGGTGATAAACGATAGTCACTTGTCATCGAACAGGAAAAAGATCTTGAGATCTCCTGTTTGTTTCAAAGGGCCATAAGTGAGACTGAAGGCACTGAAATTCCTGTCTGTTATTTCATTAAAAATGTAATTCTTATGAGAAAATGGAGACCTCCCGAGGTACCTGGTGGTGATGAATGGTCGGTGAACTATCAAATAGTAGTTCCAAAACCTTACAGACAGGAAATGCTTAATCTGGCCCATGAAACTGCTTTGTCTGGTCATTTAGGGATTAATAAAACTTATCACAAGATCTTGACTCACTTTTATTGTCCAAAAATTAAAGGTGATGTTGCAAAATACTGTATATCTTGTCGTGCTTATCAAATGGTAGGAAAACCCAATCAGAAGATACCTAAGGCACATCTACAACCTATTCCTGCCTTTGATGAACCATTTAGTAGAATTATGGTAGATTGTGTAGGTCCCTTACCCAAGACCAAGTCAGGTAACCAATACCTGTTGACCATTATTTGTGCAATTCCGTTGAGGAATATAAAATCTAAAACAATAGTACAAGCTTTGATAAAGATTTTTACTCAGTATTATCTTCCCATATCTGTTCAGTCTGATCAAGGTTCAAACTTCGTGTCTGGAATTTTTCAACAAGTTATCATAAATTGGGCATTCAGCAATTCAAATCTTCTGCCTATCATCCTGAGATGATCACAGTAAGGTCCATAATAACAATGCCATGTAAAATTCCTCATAGGGTCCATAATATTACTCTCACGTAAATTTCCCATTTGGTTCCATAATAACATTCCCATGTAAAATTCCCATTTGGGTCCACAATAACATTATCATCTAAAAATCCTATTTGGTCCATAAAAACATTCCCGTAAAAAAATACAATTTGGGTCCATAATATTATTCCCATGTTAAATTCCCATTTGGTTCCATAATAACATTCTCACGTAAAATTTCCATTTGGTTCCATAATAACATTCCCATGTAAAATTCCCATTTGGGTCCATAATAACATTATCGTCTAAAATTCACATTTGGTCCATAAAAAACATTCCCGTATAAAATTTCAATAATATCATTTCCAACAACAATTCCCATTTGGGTCAATAATAACATTCCCATGTACAATTACCATTTGGACCATAAAAAGATTTCCATGTATAATTCACATTAAGGTTGATAATAACATTCTCATGTAAAATTCCCATTTGGTCCATAAAAACATTCCCTTATAAAATTCCATTTAGGTCCAAAATATTATTCCCATGTAAAATTCCCACTTGGATTCATAATAACATTCTCATGAAAAATTTCCATTTGGCTTCAGAATCCCATTCGCATGTAAAATTCCTTTTCGGGCCGATAATAACAATATCATGTAAAATTCTCATTTGTTCCATAATAACATTCCTATCAACAATTCCCATTTCGGTCCATAATAACATTTCCATGTAAAAATCTCATTTTGGTCCATAATAACATTCCCATGGAAATTATTCATTTGGTTACATAATAACATGCTTATATAATATTCCCATTTGGTCCAAAAGAACATTTACATGTAAAATTTCGATTTCAGTCCATAATAACATTATTATGTAAAATTTCAGTTGGTTTCAAAATAGCATTCTCATTTAAAATTCCTATTTGGTTCCACAATAACATTCCCATGTAAAATTCTCATTTCGGTTGATCATGGTACCCACCTCATGTAAAATTCCCAATTTGTTGCATAATAACAAACTCATATAAAAATCCCATTTATTCCAATTAATAACATTCCCATGTAAAATTCCCATTTGGTGCTGTAAATAACATTCTCATGTAAAACTCCCATTTGGTCCATAATAACATTCCCATGTAAAATTCCCATTTGGTGCTGTAAATAACATTCTCATGTAAAACTCCCATTTGGTCCATAATAACATTCCCATGTAAAATTCCCATTTGTTTCCATAATAACATTCTCATGTAACATTCACATTTGGGTGCACATTAACATTCCCATGTAAAATTCCCATGTGGCTCGAAAATGACCGTCTCATGTAACATTCCCATTTGGTTCCATAATATCAAAAAAATGTAAAATTTCTATTTGGTTCCATAATAACATTCTCATGTAAAACTCCCATTTGGGTCGATAATAACATATCAAGTAAATTTCCACTTGGTCCACATGATCATTCCCATGTAAAATTCCCATGTGGCTTGATATTAAAATACTCATGTTAAATTCCGATTTGTGTCCCTAATAACATTCCCATGTAAAAGTCCCATTTGGGTCCATAATAACATTCCTAAGTAAAATTCCCATTTTGGTCCATAATAACATTCCAATGTAAACTCAAATTTGGGTCTATAACAACAATCTTAAATTCCTATATGGGTCCATAATAACATTTCCATGTAAAATTATCCTTTGGATTCATAATAAAATTCTCATGTAAAATTCCTGTTTTGTTCTATATTAATATTCTCATGTAATATTTCCAAATAGGTCATAAAGACATTTCCATGTAAAATTATCCTTTGGATCCATAATAAAATTCTCATGTAAAATTCCTGTTTTGTTCTATATTAATATTCTAATGTAAAATACCAATTTCAGTCAATAACTACAGTCTCATGTTTCATTCATTTTCGAATCCATCATAACATTCTCATGTAAAATATCCTTTTGGGTCGATAATAACGTTCC
The DNA here is from genome assembly GCA_030141615.1 of Unio pictorum. NCBI lineage: Eukaryota > Metazoa > Mollusca > Bivalvia > Unionida > Unionidae > Unio > Unio pictorum. The sequence continues at coordinate 2,747,440 of JARLTB010000051.1, read as the reverse complement.
CATGTAAAATTTGCATTTCAGTCCATAATAACATTCCCATGTAATATTCCAATTTGGGTTCGCAATAACATTCCAATGTAAAATTACTATTTGGTTCCATAATAACATTCTCATATAAAATTCCCTTTAAGGTAGATAATAACAGTCTCATGTAAAATTACATTTGTGTTAATATTAACATTCCTATACAAAAATACATATTTGGGGTTGATAATAACAGTCACATGTAAAATTCCCATTTGGGTCCATAAGAACATTCCCATGTAAAATTCGCATATTAGTCCATAGGAATCTTGCCATGTAAAATTCCCATATGGGTCTATGATAACATTCTCATGTAAAAGTCCCATTTGGGTGGACAATAACATTCCCATGTAAAATTCTCATGTAAAATTCTTATAAGGGTCCGTAATAACAAATCTCAAATAAAATTCGCATTTGGGTCCCCAGCAACATTCTCATATAAAATTACCATTTGTGTCCATAATAACATTCTTATGTGAAATTCCCATTTTGTCCATAAAAACATTCTCATGTAAAATTCCCATTTGGATTCACATTAAAATGCACATGTAAAATTCCGATGTGGATCAAAAATAACCATCTCATGTAAAATTACCATTAGGATCCAAAATAAGAAACGCATGTAAAATTCCCATTTGGGTCCATAATACCATTCCAATGTAAACTCAAATTTGGGTCTATAATAACAATCTTAATTTCCTATGTGAGTCCATAATAACATTTCCATGTAAAATTATCCTTAGGGTCCATGATAAAATTCTCATGTAAAATTCCTGTTTAGTTCTATATTAATATTCTCATGTAATATTTCCAAATAGGTCATAAAGACATTTCCATGTAAAATACCAATTTCAGTCAATAACTACAGTCTCATTAATATTCATATTCCACATTAAAATGCCCAGCTAAAATTCCGATGTGGATCGAAAATAACGATCTCATGTAAAATTCCCATTAGGATCCAAAATAACAAAATGATGTAAAATTGCCATTTGCGTCCATAATAACATTCTCATGTACAATTCCCATTTGGGTCCATAGGAAATTCGTATGTAAAATTCCCATTTGATTCATAATTAAATTCCCATGTAAAATTCCCATTTGGGTCCATAGGAACATTCATATGTAAAGTTCCCATAATAACATTCCCATCTAATATTGTCATTTGGGTCCACTATAACATTCCCATCTAATATTGTCATTTGGGTCCACTATAACATTCCCATGTAATATCCCCATTTGGGTCCATACATGTAATTACATTCTCATGTAAAATTACCAGTTGGCTCTAGAATAACATTTCCATGTTAAAGTCCTTTTTTGGGTCGATAATAATAGTCGCATGTAAAATTACAAATTCGGTATATAATTGCAGTCTCATGTAAAATTCCCGTTTGTTTCCATAATAAGTTTCTCATGTAAAATTCCTATTTCGCTCATGCATAACTTTCTCATGAAAAATACCCATTTGGGTATTAAAAACATTCTCATCTAAAATTCCCACTTGTGTCCATATTAACATTCTCATGTAATAAAAACCATTTGGGTCTTTACTATCAATCGCATGTTAACTTCCCATTTGGGTCTCTAAAAAAATTCCCATGTAAAAGTCCCGTTTGGGTCCATAATAACATTCCCAAGTAAAATTCCCATTAGGGTGGATAAGAACATTCACATGCAAAATTCTTAAATGGATTGATAATAACCGTCTCATGTAAAATTCCCATTTGGGTCCATAATAACATTCTCATTTAAAATTCCCATTTGGTCCACATTAACATTCCTTTGTGTAATTCCCATTTGGGTATGATCATAATCATCTCATGCAAAATTCAAATTTCGGTCGATAGTAACATTCCCATGTACAATTACTATTTGCGTCCGTCATAAAAGTATCATGTAAAACTCCCATGTGGGTTGATAATAACATTTCCATACAAAATTCCTCTTTGAATCCATAATAATATTCTCATATAAAATTCCCATTTCGGTCCATAATAACATTTCCATGTAAAAGACCCATTTGGGTCCATAATTTCAGTCTCATGTAAAATTCCCATTTGGGTCCAATTTAACAGTCTAGTGTAAAATTCCCATTTGGTCCATAAAATGATACCCATGGAGAATTCCCGTTACGGTCAACATAAATCCCATGTAAAATTCCTCATTGGGTCAATAATAAAAGTTTCATGTAAAATTCCTTTTTGGGTCTATAATAACATTGTCATGTAAGATTATCATTTTGGTCCAAAAAAACATTCCCATGTAACATTCCCATTTGGGTCCATAAAATGATTCCCTTGTAAAATTACCATTTTGGTCCATAATAAAATTCTCATGTAAAACTACCATTTGGCTCCAGAATAACATTCCCATGTTAAATTCCTATTTGGGTCCATAATAACAGTGTCATGGAAAATTACCATTTTGGTCCATAATAACATTCTTATATAAAATTCCCACTTAGGTCCATATCAGCATTCCCATGTAAAATTCCAATTTCGGTCTATCATTGCAGTTTCATGTAAAGTTTCCAATTGTTTCCATAATAACATCCTCATGTAAGATTCCTATTTCGGTCATTAATAACATTCTCATAAAAAATTCCCATTTGGGTCCATAATAATATTCTCATCTGATATTAACACTTTTGTCCATATTAACATTCCCATGTGAAAATCCCATTTGGGTAGTTACAATCAGTCTCGTGTTAAATTCTCATTTGGGTCCTTATAACATTCCCATGTAAAAAACCCATTTGAGTCTATAATAACATTGTGATGTAGAACTCCCACTTGGTACATAATAGCATTCTTATGTAAAATTCCCATTTCGTCCATAAAAACATTCATATGTAAAATTTCAATTTGCAACAATAATTACAGTCTCATGTAAAATTCAGATTAGGTTCTATAATAACATTATCATATAAAATTCCTGTTAGGATCCATAATAACATTCTCATGTAAAATTCCCATTTGGTTCTATAATAACATTCCAATGTAAAATCCCTATTTGAATCCATAATGAAATTATCATGTAAAATTCACATTTTGATCCATAATAACATTCCCATGTAATATTCCCATTTGGGTCCATAATAAAATTCCCATGTAAAATTCCCATTGCTTCTAAAATTATATTCTCATATAAAATTCTCATTTGGGTCCATAAGAACATTCCCATGTAAAATTCCTGTTTGGGTCAATAATTATAGTCTGATGTAAAATTCCCATTTTGGTCCATAATAACATTCTCATGTAAAATTCCTATTTGGGCCCATAATAACATTCTCATATAAAATTCTCATTTGGGTCAGTCATAACATTCACACGAAGAATTTGCATGTGGTTCCATAATAACATTCTCATCTGAAATTTCCACTTGGGTCCTTAATAACATTCCCATGTAAAATTCCAATTTGGGTCAATAATTACAGTCTCGTGTAAAATTACCATCTGGGTCGATAATAACCGTCTCATGTAAAATGAACATTTGGGTCCAGAAGAACATTCTCATTTAAAATTCCCATTTGGTCCATTTTAACATTCCCATGTAAAATTTGCATTTGAGTCCATAATACAAATCCCATGTAAAATTACCATTTGGGTCCACAATAAATTTCCCATGTAAGATCCTTATTTGAGTCAATAATAACAGTCTCATTTAAAATTACCTTTGGGAATATAATAACATTCTCATATAAAATACCAATTTGGGTCCATAATAACATTCTCATGTTAAATTTCTATTTGGGTCCACAATAACATTATCATGTAAAATTCATATTTTTGTTGATAGTAACTGTCTGATGTAAAATTCCCAATTGGGTCTATAATAATATTCCCATGTAAAAGTTTCATTTTTAGCCATAATAACATTCTCATGGAAAATTCCCATATGGGTCCATAATCACATTCTCATGTTAAATTCCCAATTCAGTCCATAATAACATACTCATGTAAAATTCCCATTTGGGTCAATAATTACAGTTTCATCAAAATTCCCATATGGGTCCATCATAAAATTCTCATGTAAAATTCCCTTTTGGATCAATAATTATGTTCCCATGTAAAATTCCCTTTTTGGTCCATAAGAACATTGTCATGTAAAATTCTCATATTTTCCATTGTAACATTCCCACATAAAATTTGCATTTGATTCCATGATAACATTCCCATGTAAAGTTCCCATTAATGGGTCCACAATAACATTCCCATTTAAGATTCCTATTTGGGTAAATCTTAACAACAGTCTCATGTAACATTTCATCCATAATAAGATTCCCATGTAAAATTCCAGTTTGTTTCAATTATTACAGTCTCATGTAAAATTCCCATTTGGTTCTATAGTAACATTCCCATTTAAAATTCTCATTTTAGCCATAATAACATTCTCATGAAAAATTCTCACTTGTGTCCATATTAACATTTGCATGTAAAATTCCCATTTGGGTCTATTATCAGTGTCTCAAGTTAAATTCCCATTAGGGTCCCTAATAACATTCCCATGTAAAAGTCCCATTTGGTTCCATAATTACATTCTCATGTAAAATTCCCATTTGGGTCTATAAGAAGATTCCCCTTTAATATTCCCATTTTGTCAATAATTACAGTCTCATGTAAAAATTCCCATTTCGTTCTCTAATAACATTCTTACATAAAATTCCTGTTTGGGTCCATAATAACATTCCCATGTAAAATTCCTTTTTGGGTCAATAATTATAGTCTGATGTAAAATTACCATTTCGGTCCATAATAACTTTCTCACGTAAAATTTCTGTTTGGGTCCATAATAACATTCACATATAAAATTCCCATTTGGGTCAGTCATAACATTCTCACCAAGAATTCGCATGTGGTTCCATAATAACATTCTCATCTAAAATTGCCACTTGTGTCCATAATAACATTCCCATGTAAATTCGCCATTTGGGTCTATTATAACAGTCTCATGTTAAATTCCCATTTGGGTCCTTAATAACATTCCAATGTAAAATTCCAATTTGGGTCAATAATTACAATCTCGTGTAAAATTACCATCTGGGTCCATAATAACATTCCCATGTAAAATTTGCATTTGAGTCCATAATACAAATCCCATGTAAAATTCCCATTTGGGTCCACAATAAATTTTCCATGTAAGATCCTTATTTGATTCAATAATAACAGTCTCATTTAAAATTACATTTGGGTTCATAATAACATTCTCATATAAAATACCCATTTAGGTCCATAATAACATTCTCATGAAAATTCTCATTTGTGTCCATAATCACATTTTTATGTCAAATTCCTATTTGGGTCCATAATAACACTCTCATGTAAAATTCATATTTTTCTTGATAGTAACAGTCTCATGTAAAATTCCCATTTGGGTCGATAAGAACATTCCCATGTAAAATTCTCATTTTAGCCATAATAACATTCTCATGGAAAATTCCCATATGGGTCCATAATCACATTCTCATGTTAAATTCCCAATTTTGTCCATAATAACATACTCATGTAAAAATTCCCTTTTTGGTCCGCAATAACATTCTCATTTAAAATTCCTATTTGGGTCCATAATAAAATTCTTCTTGTAAAATTCCCTTTTGGATCAATAAATATCTTCCCATGTAAAATTCCCTTTTGGGTCCATAATAACATTGTCATGTAAAATTCTCATGTTGTCCATTGTAACATTCCCACATAAAATTTGCATTTGAATCCATGATAACATTCCCATGTAAAGTTCCCATTAATGGGTCCACAATAACATTCCCATTTAAGATTCCTATTTGGATCAATATTAACAACAGTCTCATGTAAAATTTTATCCATAATAACATTCCCATGTAAAATTCCAGTTTGTTTCAATTATTACAGTCTCATGTAAAATTCCCATTTGGTTCTATAATAACATTCTCATATAAAATTCCTATTTGGGTCCATAATAAAATTCTCATGTAAAATTCCCATTTGGTTCTATATTAACATTCTCATGTAAACTTCAAATTTGACTCCATCATAACATTCTCATGTAAAATTAACATTTGGGTCCATAATAAGATTCCCATGTAAAATAGCAGTTTGGGTCAATAATTACAGTCTCATGTAAAATTCCCATTTGGTTCTCTAATAACATTCTCAAATAAAAGTCCTGTTTGGTTCCATAATAACATTCCCATGTAAATACCTTGTTTGGTTCGATAATAAAATTCTCATGTAAAATTCCCATTTGGTCCATAATAACATTCCAGTGTAAAATTCTAATTTGGGTCCATAATTACAGTCTCATTTAATATTCCCATTTTTTTCTAGAAAATTATTCTCATATAAAATTCACATTTGGGTCCATAATAATATTCTGATGTAAAAATCTCATTTGTTTCTATAATAACAATCTTATGTAAAGTTCGGCCAATGTGGGTATGTGAGAAATCTTGCCAGTAGCGTCGCGTGGGTTGGTGGTTCTTCTCAGGGTTTTTCCCGAGATCTTCCTCTAATATTAATACTGGCCACCATGTGTAGCCGATCATGTGCTGAAAAATGGCGTTAAACCCTACAACAACAAGAACAACAAACAGCTGTCTCGCTAGGCTCTCAGTATTAAGCGGTAAGGATTATGAATGGTATGCCTGGTGTCAGGATAATATGACACGGTTTGTGATGATATTACATGTGTGCGGAATGATGCCCCAGTGCTATATACATCACTTTGAACTGCCTCAATGCAGACATCGTAGCGATATGACTGAACGATATGACACACACACGCACCTTTATATGTACATCTGTGTGTCCCACATGAATGAGTTGAAACCAATAATATTCATTTATATCTATTTGGTTTCCGTTTCAATTTGTGTGTGTAAAATGTGTATCATTCTAACGGTGGATGTCGTCACTATGGAGCGAAGTATTTAAATTCCTGCTTCCATTAATACATGAAAACAATTCTACTTCCCGACCAAAATGCAATTGTATATTTATTATAATTAAGCAAAGTATGATGCACATACTATACATATAATCAACCAGCGTCGCTCGTTTCAACACCAGAACTCTAACGAAGATAAATGCATTATTATATGATCTAAACTGTCTTTCAAAATTATGATTTGTTTGTAAAACTAATATTATAATAACATATACATTTTCTCCACTCTTTTCTTAACTTTGTTACCGATAAAACACCTAAATCAGAAAATACTTTCCTTAAATGGAAAATACTTTCCAAAAAATTTCGTGTGCAACTTGATATTGATGAGACCATGGCTGAGTTCGGTTGTAAGAGTTTTACGTCATCGTTAAGTAGGTTTTTACGATGGCTAACATAATTATCAGAATGCGTGACAGATTTTGTCTCTTAATTTTATATTTTCATATCAGCATTTTGTTACACGTGGTAAAGTTTATTACAATGTGCATTATTAGCAGATTCAGAGGCACAAAACATTGAAAATAGTAGAAATGTTTATGAGAGCACTTGTCTAATATTCCCTTTGTCAAGTGCCAAATTTTTCGCCAGTGAAATTCATTGATTAATTCGTAGTCTAGCCGACAATTAATTATCTTGGAGTAGAGTTTGGACAAAAGAATGTTTATTTAACTGGGTCACGCTGTTAGAACTGTTGTTAGTGCAAACGGACTGAGTGTTTGACACGCTTAAAATAGGTGATTTCTCACGTAGAGCTGTCAGAGTGATTGGAAACAAATGATAAGGTGATATTTCGACCCTAAGTGGCATTTTTGGCATCTTGATAGACGGTTTTCAAAAGGTCCGTAGGAATAGCATTTATTCCGATTGGTAAAATGTAGAGGGAAGGGTGTGTGTCGAACCCCAGAATCGGGGAAATATATACTTCGTATCAAACGAGTTTAGTCAGTCTAGGAAGACCTCTGCAAGAGAGGAAGTAGAACAATACATAGTCAAGACTCCGAATGTGCTTTGAAAGACAGACGTTCGTAAAAATTGGGTTCCAGTTTGTGCGTCGAATGTGTAATGTTAGTATTAAGCGTATTGTCTTAGCTTTGATATGTATCTATTACAAAGATGCATGCTGTACGGTAGCTTTCATGGTTTATTTCAAATGTACTTATATATATTATTCCAGTTATACTTTTTGGCGGCAATAGCACTACATAGGTTAGTGTTTATTTATATATATTAATGTCCTTGTATGACATGGTGACTCACATTTCACAAAACATATTTTCACGAAAAAGTGGATTTTGACTTCCAAGACGTGAATTACTTTCACTTTAGGGACTTTACCTTGTGTCCCAAAATGTGACGTAATCTATATAAAGAAATATAAAATTTAATCAATCTGAACAGTCACAGCATAACAGAGGGAAGATCTACATTTAATATTCAAAAAGTAATTTTAGCATGCAGATTAACATATCACGTGAGGTCTACAAACCTATAATAATGTATAAGGCTTCATTCAAAAATCCTGCGTTAGCGGGTCGTCTTTATATACCTTGGTATAATATATTCTTATGCATGCACATGTTAAACACGCATACCCATTACACACAAACACACACACACACAAATATATATATATATATATATATATATATATATATATATATATATATATATATATATATATATATATATATTCGCCTGTTATGTACGGGTATGATGTTCCTAAGTGTGCATCATTTTATCATGATTAACACATTAGGGACGTGTGGCAGATTAAAATGTTATCTAAAAAGTTAAATCTTCACCATGCCAAGGTGAGTTATTAATAACCTTTATGCATTAATGTGCCACACTTGTAAATAAAAACACCAAATTACAGTCTACTATCAATCCCTTTGAATGGCACGGTTCCTTATCATCTAAAGGTGACCTGCAGTGACATGAGGAAGTAATATAGGAGAGAGAGAGAGAGAGAGAGAGAGAGAGAGAGAGAGAGAGAGAGAGAGCGAGAGAGAGAGAGATCTGGGTTTTAAACGAAGCTTTAGTAATTGTTCAGTCATATCGATTCGATGCCTGCCGTGTGGGAGTTGATAGTGATGCCTAGCACTGGGGCATCAATCCGATTACATTTAGAATCATGTGTCACCCAGTCACATTATCCTAACAAGGGGCCGACCAGTTCTAGTACTAACCTATTAATATTGAGTACCAAGCGAGATAGCTGCTAGTACTACTTTTACAAGTCTTTAGTATGACTTTGTACACCGTTTGAACCCACGATCTCCGGAATATGAGGTCGCTCTAATTACATTGGCAACCGGGGCGCTCAGAACTATCTTTACAAACTGAGTTAAAATGTTATCGATGATTTCATCTTTGTCGTTAAACATCGGCATTGTTATCTGGACGTTACGTCTATCCTCTGTTCTTTTGCATATGAGTCCTAAATGTTCATTCAGTTCTTCGCCCCTCCTAGATTGCGCTTCGATCCTTAGTCTCGCTATAGCTAACGCGTGTTCTCTCATCCTGGCTCTTTCTTCGAACTACAATCTGGCTAACTCGATTTTCTTTTTCTTTCTCATTATCTTTCCTTTTCCTTAGGTTGTCTGTTTCTTTTGTTTTCTGCCGCCTGGTATTCTCGGTATTCAATGAGATTCTCTCTACAAATTCCGCTAATTCGGTCCCTTCATAACCTAATTCGTCTTTACCAATATATTTAAACTCTGACCAAATGCCTATCATTTGCAATTTTAGTCTGCTCGAGTGTTTTACCAACCAATATACTTAAAGTAAGTATTTACTAACTCTTACTGCCTTACAGAAAACGGCTTCCTTACGAATACTTACCCGTATTATATTCCAACAAAGTCGAATCCGACGGACTTCAATCACACGAAAGAAACATTTCACTGTTTTCAATACCACTTTCTGAATTTTTCTCCTAATTCAGCTAGCTCGCACCAACAATGCGCAACTACTCCATCGGGACTTCTTTGATTATATCTTCTCGCAAGAGTAAAGAAATTATTATTATTTCTGAATTACTTGAATTCAGACAACGACCAATAATGAAAGCAGTTCAGGTACGGAATTCTAATTTCTTACAATGTCAAAACATTAATTAAATACATATCAAATAATGGCATGAACTAACTAAACATTGCATATATATTGACTCTATTCACTATCATAATTCCGTGTTTAACAATAACCAAGTTTATCACTGCTATAGATACTCTCTATTCTTTTTCTCAATATCTTCCTCAGTCTCTGTCACACTGTTCAAAATAATCTCAGACGAAAGCGCCACCTTGTAAAGTGGCCAACCCACTTAGTGAGATGGGCAGTTAATTTAATACAGCTTCGTTACGTAGGGAATGACCACCATCGATATTATAAGCCAGTGTGAGCGAAAGATAGAATATCAGTTGTGAACTGAGCAATATTATCGGGAAGAAATAATCCAATACGATCACCCTTAGACAAGAAAAATTACAACTTTAATCAAACAAATTAAGACTAGTAAAATCAATGCCACATAAATGAGATAAAAAGGATGTATTATCAGTGTCTAATTTCGGTTTCTTTCATCATCGTAAAGACTTGTAAAACGTGCGCTATATCCTCGAGTGAATGCATTCCCATCCACACGACCGTGTTCCATCGTTTCCTATTTCGACTAGTGCCCCATTTCCGACTTCCGTCCTGGACTTCCTAGATATTTCACTCTGTACTCGTCACTTCCCTATTTCATACTTCACTCGTCACTTCTCGGGTTTTGGACTTCGTCACTTGTCTTTTTTCGGACTCCGTCTTCGGACTGAAGTCCCCTCTCGCTCGGAAAACTGTTTCCTTAAAGGACAAAATTATCCCTAAATTGCTATATGTATCACTTTCTAAATGAATATAAAATTCCTGCATTCAACTTCCTCAAACTACTCTCCATTCAGACACTGCATAAAGCCGCCTTACATAACTACTTTGGCATGTGACTCCCCTATAATACAAAACAATTACAATACGATTCATGTTTGATTACTATTGCATACAATTAACAGATCCGTACTCACTTTCTGATTACTTAAACATTACAAAAGCAAATATTATTGGTAGTTATCGTTAACTAACGATAATCAGTATCGTCCTAGCAAAGGAGATTATTTCATATTTATTCAAACAACCCTATAACCCTCGGACATATCAACGTTTTGATAGCATGACATCAATTCTGCTAAAGAAATAAATGCTGTACAATTAAAAGATAAATTGTAGATCAACTCTAGCATCAAAACATTTCCATGAAATTGAATAAGAAAAGTGCAATAACAAATCGAGCATCAACACATATCCTTGTTATTGAATATAAACGATACATAATATGGAACATAGTCATATCAACATCATTAACATAAGCCGTTCTTTCTCGTAACACAGACACATGGTCCTTTCCTTGTTTGAAGAAGAAGGCACTAATCTTTCTTAGGATTCCCCTGGTGCCAAACTTCTCTATCTCAGGACATTTCTGACTAAAGACTTTATTTTCAAGATGTATTACTCAATTTTACTCAGCCAGTGACAAGCAGTGGTTTCTCAAAATGTTTCCTTCCACAAACGTTTGTTTCATCAGTCAGAATCTTTACGTTATATACCTTTTCCTTTTAATAATAATTGTTTGAATACGGATCGGAAGTGCAGCTCTCTCTTTCTCGAACACGTTTTCAAATATCCCGTCAATTCCATTGAATCGAAACACTTTTCGTTTGAGGTTTTAACACTGACATGGAAGAAATTGAGAATAATGGTCGAAATTACCCTTCACATATATTCCTCTGGTCTAAATGTGATTAAAATTTGAAGCTCGCACATTCAACTTTAAGGTTCACTCTTTTTTCGAAATTTTATAATTCACATCTATCTGTTTAATATTTATGGATTTTGCTAAAGGTAAATTTGTACTACTCTTGTCACATTCAGTTTTGAGCTTCTTTCTCTTGCTACATAACAATATGCCTCCTGTTTAATTCTTCTCTTCATGTTTTAAATTTCGCGTCTACCTTTATGAAATAAACTATGTCTGTCTAAAATATTATTACCACGCACTGATCGCAAACTGAAATAGCATATATCCTACTACGAATTATGTAGCTTCTACATCTAATTAGATTTGTGATATGCTGTATTTGACTTAGTTTTCTCAAAGAAAGCTGAAATTTATTGACGGATTCCTCTTGTCATTGCATAAAGTATTTTGCGGAAGCATTCGTCATATATCACGCTGTAGTGTCTAACAAGTGTACTAAATCCATTTGAAGTCTAAACTGAGTGCTTACACATTTGTCATAAATCGACTTCGCGTAGAGGGCAATGCAGCGATATTATTGGATGTAATACGTGCGTAATCTTTTTGTGCAAATTTACACATGATAATTATACGCATTTTTTATGTATCTGTATGCCTCTTATACGGTAATATATATATATATATATATATATATAATATATATATATATATATATATATATATATATATATATATATATATATATATATATATATATATATATATATATATATATATACATCTATATAGATATGTGTGTGTGTGTGTGTGTTTGGTTTGGAATATAATGCATCTTGGAACATTGTTGCCTGAACTTAACTCTCTCTCTCTCTCTCTCTCTCTCTCTCTCTCTCTCTCTCTCTCTTATAAAATTACAAACCTGCAGTTCAGAATCTATCACAGCACATGGCAGCATGAAATTACATTTCTTTGTCATGTGTCATTGTGTTCAAGCGGATGAAACTAAGGTGTAGATTATCAAATTATCATATGCGAATTGCGTTGTAGATAAGCCAGACATGTTGATTTTCTTATTTGTAATCATCCTTAAAGCAATAGTTTCTTATTAAGATAGTGGTAAAATATGCTGCGCTGTTAAGCATTAGTTAAAGTAAGGCATTTCATTTTAAATTAAAGACGCATGACTTCCATCGTATTGTCAATCTCCTATCACTAGTCCTCATTCTCTGTAAATATAATCACACGCCGTAAATCTCAAAGGCAACATGATCACGGAAATGAATATGTAGCACTAAAGGAAGTCCCTTAGCACCAATGCATTGTCGGTACTTGTATTTAAGATTATTTACAAGATTGTGTCGTTATTTCGAAACAGGATCATTTTCTATTCAGAACTCATATTTTCCTTATGTGACACGCTTACTCAGATTGTGCCGAACATTTTTGACTAATATTTTTAGAAAAATATGTTTGACTTCCGAGAAGAACGTTCGTTTCACTTAAGCGCCTATTTTTCGTTTGCCCCAATAAGAGATATATCCTGTGTAAAATGTTATGTATTTATACCTGTTCAAAATGTATAATAATAATAATAATAATAATAATAATAATAATAATAATAATAATAATATCAGTAATGATAATAATAATAATAATAATAATAATAATTGTAATAATTATAATACACAAATGAATAATCTTTGATTTAATAAGGAAATAACGTTTGGTCACGCAAGATTCATCTTCCAAGCGATCCTGAACGTATTAACAGGTGACGTTATAAAAGTCATTTATCCAAACTTATACATGCTCACAATACTCAGAAAGGTTAAACATTTATATATATATATATATATATATATATATATATTGAATCTTGAGTGCAGATTAAGTACGCGCAGTTATCGTTTTGGAACACACGTGAAGCCTTATACAGTTTGCAACACTAAACAAATAGTTTGTTTCATCTAAGGGGAAGAAATCAGCCCTTAAGTGAAAGTAACGCTCTTCTTGGAAGTCTAACCTACCTTTAATACCAATATTGGGGAAACATCTTTTGTGAAATCTGAGAAAGCATGACGTACAAAGGTTATACAAATGATGAATCGAAAACGAACCTCATCTGAGATAACTTTTTCAAAATGCTTTCAGATGAATGATGTGCAAGTGATGTTCAGCTTGATTACCTCTGAATAAAACATGCCCCTATAAATGCATGATCAATTTACCTGCACGATATCTGCACCTGGTTGTATTTATAATGGAATATGAACAGGGCTAGTTCACTCTAAACAGTTATTTGTAAATATCATGAAATATATTCTACGTCCTTTTTCTCTGCATTTTATTTTATTATTTTTTGTACGTAGTGTGTAATTTGATTTTAAAAAATTCACTATAACACATTGTAACTTGGAACAAAGCACATTTATATATCGTACATGAAAGTACAGTTTGTAAGTTCTAAATATTTTCAAAGTTGTTTTTTGGAGAAAATGAAACTAACATGGTTAACATTCTGTTTATAAGTTTAATTTTCTATGTAATATTTATATGTTACATAACTCCATTCCAGATCAACAAAAACTATCTAGGGTACAATCTCCGATTTATATAACACCGTGTCGAATGTACGCTTATGTAAATGATGGCTGATTGGTAACTTTCAGTACAGAACTCCAAGTACGGATGAATTTATGGCCGTTTTAAGTGGCGAGTGGTGGTATAGTTTTCTTCACTTGAGGTGGACTGGGGACTCTAGAGCTCTGTAATGGCCTCATACAATGATCAAAACTTATTTTCATTGTTTTAACCGATGTTGTATGTATCTTATACAGTCAAACTCCTGTCTTTAAAAATATGTTGCATTTTTCACATTTATCACGTGCATTAACATCGTCCGCAGACGAACGTGAAGAGTCGATTGAGAAAAATATGAAAATACAGCGACCTGCAATGGATTTATGCAAACTAAACTATCCTCGTAATCATGTAAATTTTGAAGCAGTTTTCCTTGTTAGTTAAATTGAGATCTCTGAAATTTGTTTTTTGTTTCACTCTAGTCGGCTACATTAATTTTAAAGAACATTTGTATTCTAATGCCGGCATTACTGATAACTAGCTTTGATGCGAAGTTTACTGTTATATATATAATCAGTATTTGAAATTGTCTATGACCTATAATTTGCAGATCATAAAAGAAAAGGATATTTTTTTAAACATATATAAGAAATGCATATAAAACCGAATTTTAATTTTAAATTGTGTTTCGTGTAGGAGCTGTACATTTTGAGATTTGCTTATCATTTCTTTGACTTGTAAACATTGATATGCAAGCAGCTGGTAATGTGCTTAGTTCGTTACATTGACTCTTGTAAAGTGCATTTTATACCACTAAGGTCGGTCTAACCTAACATATAATCTTTATGAAGAATAACCCACTAGTGCATAAAATAAGGTCTTATTTTGATGCATAGACACTATCATCGTTGAGGTCAGATTACGTTGTTGTTTCCACTGGACAGTTTGTCTTTTAAAACAGAAAATCATTCGCCAAAATCAACATAATTTTAAAAAATAAGATAAAGATGTAAATAAAATACTCATTTCACTGCGAAGTGTGGCAAACGGATGCATTTAATTTATTCATTGTCTCGCCTTGACTATCGTATCTTAAAATAATAGTAGTGGTAGTAACCTTCCGTTATTTTCATTCTGATTACATTAATCCAGAAGTCTCCCATGCGTTGTCTGCTCAAAACTAATCACACCTACATAACATCTGATACGATTCCAGAATACAAAATATTTTGTAATAATATCTTGACAGAAGAGACTACTGATATTTCAGTGACGTGCAAAAATGGCAAACATCATCTGTCTAAACGAAGAATAGAAAAATAACTGTTATTCTAACAAATATGCAACAGAAGCGGTTGAGTGAACAGGATAGTTATTAATAAACAAACCTCTCTCTCTCTCTCTCTCTCTCTCTCTCTCTCTCTCTCTCTCTCTCTCTCTCTCTCTCTCTCTCTCTCTATATATATATATATATATATATATATATATATATATATATATATATATACATACATACATACATACACGGTAGACATTGCAACATTAGGGAACCAATGCTTGGGTGGAGTTGGCGGGGTGAAGGGAGAGAAGGAAGCCCTATGATTATATTAAACATAGAAATCAATATGGCGTATATATCGATATTTAAAATGGATAAACCTAAGTTTCCTAGACATTAAAAATGCAATTAAATTAATGTGGAGTTACGAACATCGTGAAAATATATAATATGCAGCATTATCTTCAAATTCAAATTCTAGTGCCATTTGATGACTATTGATCGAAACATAAGCAGGAACGTTTAGGATTAATGCCATGCATTCTTACTATAATGATAAAAGTATGACTTCTAATTGGTTAAATACACTAATGACGTCGAATATGTAGTGGAGTAATGAAAGGAAGAGCTCAGTGGAGCAAATGCATTTGTATTAATATGTCGACTGTATTCGTTCTATACTGCTTACCTATTTTCGGGAATACAATCTGATAAAACAAGACAGAATTCATAAAACAAATATGCCCTAAAAGTGCCTGACTGGAAAGATGTTGTGACTTGAACACCATTTTTCAATACGCCATATACTATATATGCCAGCCAACATATAATTTGGAGAGAGAACACAGGAAAATTCAGGGAAGAAACACTGACCCAATGCAGTTTGCATACAAGATGTCTGATATACGGTACCCACACTGGCCATGCCAAAGCTCGAACCGCCATGGACAGAGGTGAGATGGTTTTGATCTGTAAAGGTAAACGTCTTAGAACTCTAGGTCACCCGGGGCCGCAGACGTGTAAGGAATTAAGGATTATCAGGATCTAATCTACCGGAAGATGTCAGAGTTTGGGTGTTTGTATTTTAAACGTCCGATACTATTTGAGCAGAAACTCCACAAAATACCTTAGATGTGTATACCATGGGAATATATTTTGGTATTACAATGACATGGACATAATGGTAGGATCCATTTTTCAAGTGGCTTTCCCGATTCATGATATTTTCTTCAATACATTCTTGAACTGTAACAGAATGTGATTTATTTGGGTAGATTTGAAACTGACAAACCTCTAATTTCTTCCTGTAAGGCACATTTAGCAATATTTATTTTCTGTCTTCTTTTCAGTGACTCGGAATACCTCTATATCATATCGTGTGTGTGCGTGCACGTTTGCGGGTGTAGGAAGGGGAACATGCAATAAACAAAATCAAGTCTATTATACATTTCATAATTTAAACAATAAAACATCACTATTCTTCTGACAAATCTGCAAATATATAAAACTGCACAACTGCCTGGTAATTGCTTATACATCGTTAAGTTTCGTGATCAACTACGACTTCCTTTTCCAACCACAGCTATCTTCTTACAATCACAGCACGGATTTCTGGATGGTCACCTCCTTGATCCAGTTTTCTGGTGCTACGGTCAATTATCTAATCCTTTCGTGTCTGGTAGAATCTTTAATTTTGTCTCAGAGAGGAGCTATGAGCCTATTCGGGTCACTGTTATAATCATTGTCAATCTCTGTAGACTGAAGGTCAGTCATTTCTAAATCCAGGACAAGATCACATTTGTTCGTAACAGACGTCCATGTCTGCTTCAATTTCCCTCTGGTATATGATAATATACCATGCTGAGTAGCAGATGTATTGCAAGGTATAGCGTAAAGGACAAATAGTGTTCCACTGAAACGTTTGTTTCGTACAGGATATGTGATTTTATTGCTTTTAAAACATTCGCAAATATGCAATAATGAATAATTAATTATCATATTCATTGTCTAATTACTCTAGATGTTGCATGTATTCAGAAGTTAAGATCACCCTTGAAAACAAATATACGAGTTATTAGGTCGCCACATAACTTATATAAAATTGAACAACTAACACTGTATTAGACTGACCTTGAACTGTAATCATTACTCTTATCACTAATGAAATATAATTTCGAACTTGTGACGTGCGTTTTATACGCAGGAAATGTATCTGAATAGTTTGTCCGTACGTTTTGTCAACGGTTTAAAAACCCTTTTCAGGATGAAGGCACATCTTGTCGTGGTCTTCAAATTAACGTCCACATCACTATTGCAATATTTCATTATCCTCTTATCTGTCACCTTCCTCCTGAGTCACGAAAGTAGAGTCCACCTCGAAATTGAATAGAGAATCATTTTCTAAAATGTTGTTTCACAGTAACTATTCCTTTCGAAAATATAATAATTTGTCAAAGATATATGTTTATACCAATGTTGCAACTGTCAACATACAACTTACCGACAGGAAGACCATGGGGTTGTACAAATTCTTGGTGAACGTGATACGTGATTCCACCTTCATCGCAAGAAGTGAAAGTATAATCACTTTGCAAGGAAATGCTCTGTAAAATGGAGCGGTTTTGTTTCACACGACGTTGTGCTCGATCACATCCGAGTACACAAGCAATAAATTTAATCCTTCGTTCAATTCATCAGGATAACGAAAATACTAGCATCATCGATTTATAGGTACAGGAACTGTATATCGACCTAACAATCTGCAAAAGTAGTGATAATTATTATACAGCCATATAAAATGAAATTTTAAGACTATGTGAAATGATATGGTGTTTAGTGAAACTAATGTTTAAACAGGGCAATAGCTTCCAGCAGATGCTGGGCATCAAAATAATACCAAACACGAATTCACATATTATAGGTTGTCAAATGGGGACAGGTGGATGAAAGCTGTTTTGATTCTTAAATGAGATCATCATTTTATCTAACTGTTCTTTGTCGTCTTCGTTAGAATATTGGCGATGAAATTTTTTAAAAATTCCTTTATATTAAAGGCTTGCATGCAATGAACGAATATTGTCTACCAAAGCCACCTTTTATGAGGTTCATGTTCCATTAGTAAGGCTTCATGTACATTAGATGTGAAACAACATCAGGTATTGTTGGGAAAGACATTCATAGAAATATCACTCAGTAAAATTGTTTATTCAATGTTCGATGGTTATGATGTCCGAGGAGTTACACAGTGACAACGGAGAATAACTTTCCGAATATTGAAAAAGACGGTTCTTCCTGCTATGACTGGACCATTTGTTCTTGTGGTGACTGGCGGGGATAGCAAGGATACGGTTATTGTCGGAAACATTATAAGAAAGAAGGAAAAACTTGAAGAAAGAAAATGATCAATACTACTGCTAAGGGAGTTAGGGGAACATATTCTCCACACCACACTCGCAAATATTGTTTTGTTGTTCTTGAAGAGAGGGACTCTGATACGGAGCATTTGTAACAATTTTTAAGGGCCTGGCGGTTTTTCTTATTTCTAAAGTCGACGATTTGTGAAGTGGAAATCAAAGAAGCGAAACTAAGCGGATATCCCTTACATGACACCTTTACATCTTTAAGTCGGCGTTTTCCCAGTTTGCGTGTTCTTCGATAGAGAAAGCTTTATATATTGTACACGACGTATTCTCTTTTGGTGCACTCGTTGTAACTCAGGCAAGTAAAACGTACCTTGTAACACGTCCCATTTTACACCTTCCAACCTATAGACTTCCTTATCCTTGCTCAATGGCACGAAACAATTTGGCTGTCCGGTTAGTTAAATAACCTTTCTTAAACGTGAGTTTGTTTCTTCCATTGCGAATGCAATCTATAGCTTTTAATGCCACCTCTTTTTCGGGTGGTAGGTGACGTTCCAGATAAGTAATTAAACGTCATCACCTCATTTTCAACAGTCAGTGCATATATGTACTTAAGAGTATGTTTTTCTTCATGCTTTCATTGTTTTCTGAAAATGTCCACAACATTTGATTTCGTTTCAGGATTTTCAGCAGTGAAAACATGAATTGTATTCTATTCGTTTTAAAAGACTTCTCTCCGATAAGCGGTGTCTGTGTCTTTTGTCATCGTAAAACGCTTGTTTCAAAACCAAATTTAAAGTAATGACACAAGCTCGTTTTGAGAGAATGTCGATGACACGAAACAAATCCACGTTTCTACTGAACCAAAATATCAAAATTCGTCGAAATCAGCTTATGATTTCGGTTTAAAAAATAGGATCAATTGTTTTAAGACTACTCGGTAACTAGCAGTATTTGCACAACTGTGGTAAATGACAACCGATAGTGTATCTAAAAGAGGTTGACTGTTTGGCTTCCTACTCCTGTATGAGTCACAATTTGATCAAAGATACTTTATGATGCATGTGCCGATGTGGTATTGATTTAAACGAGGCTTGACATGTCCGAAGCGCAATTGGAGTAGAGGCCGTGTGTAGGCTGTTGACATTATTTTGACTTATGTACTCCCTTGTTGCTACTATAATCTGCTGCTGTAGTTGTTGATATCATAATTTTGACCAAAACTTTAATTTATTCTACTCCGGAAACAGATTAGGATGTTAACAAGGAATCCGCACTCCTACTAGTTGTTTGAGTCTGAAATAGCAATCGTGTACCATCGTGTCTTCTTCTTCCATAATCCTGACTGTGATTTCTTGTTGAATTTTGATTTGCATTTCATAATTGTACATCTATGACAAGGAATAGGTTTAGATGTTTCGTCTAAGGGTTTTGTTTACAAGAGCTGAAGAAGTTGCCATAATATTCCAAAATATTGCTAGGTTTCTTTTTCTTTTTCTGACAAAAAGATTTGAGCAAATCATTTTTAACTGTAACATCTCGGTGCGAATAGCATTCGAAATTAAAAGATGTATTTGTCGATCGTACCAATGATGGTGTTCAAACCGTCTTTTTGTTCGGAGCTGAAGTACGTGTTCGTCTCTGGGAATCCTCTATACGCGGCTCCGACCCTGACGCAGACGTAGACGCCAATCCCGACCCATTAATAGGCATTTTATTTACAGAATGTGACACCCCGACCAGACCACTGGGGATCATGTCCGTTGATGATCCTTAGAGGTCGGCGGAGTCTCTCAACTCAAAGGTAGATGAATCCGAAGGACCGATCCATGTCGGAATCGGAAATTGGACTTTGCGTCACGAGTGGGCTAGTATGGGCTTGCAGATCGGAATATAAAATTTTCATGAACAGGTTAGTGTCGGCATCGGCGTCGGGTCTGGTATTTTAGGCGAGTACTTGGACAAAAGTGATATTTAATAAGAAATTACCATCATTTCCGTATTGCATTTCCTTCAGACGTTTCTTTGCAAGTCTTGTCTTTTTCTAGTGTTAATGTACGGCACCACTCTTCTTTTGGATCTGCTGCAGTCTTTAAGTGATTTTGCTTTATTTTTATATTTAGCGTCATCATTGGAATTTCATTTTAATATAAAGAATAAATTCCACCAAGTTTCAAAATAATGTTTGTTTTGTGCGAGACTAGAGTGTCATTTGTGAGAACGCTTTTTTATGTTTTTCAATAAGGCGCTTGGTGTTAATGGGGCATGTGAATGATTCTTTGAATTAATTGTCTTGCCGTCAAATTTAAGACTGGCTTTTAACAAATGTGCAAGAACTTTTTCATCTTGTTCGCGACTGACACCGTACATTTCGCAACAGGATGAATTTTAAATTGGCTCTGTTGAGTACAGTTTAAAAGAAACGAAGTGTAGGATGCTTGTATATGTTTTGTTTCTTTAGATTGACGCCAAAGAGGACGTGAAAAATATAGGACCTCCTTATTGTCACCAAAGGAGAAACAAACGTTATGAAGTGGTCGAGTTAAATCAATTAGAAATTACGCATGACGTATCAGATAGTAATCGTAGTGTGCATAACTCATTCAATGTATTCATAACGTAGCTAGAAAGTCCTCTATGTCTTAAAAACTGTCATTGACTTCATTCCACATAATTGCAAAAGTTACGACAAAAGTCGTCGGAAGTTGCACTTTATATAACCATATCGTTTTGTATTTGTGATAGTCTTTGTCATGAATTAGTCTCCTTATACTCTGGAAAAAAGAATAGCTTAACAATCTAGAAATCATTTTGAGTTTGCGTTTCGTTAGCGCCTTAACAAACTATGAGCAAATGCCTTGTCACATCTACAAGCCATATTCTGAACATATTTGGTTTAACTAAGCATTTGCAGGAATATGTCTTTTGAGAAAACATTTATACTTTATGCACAAGTTGTCTACCGGTACATAGTGAGACAAAACGTTTCAGTTATTACCTCGCACCCTACAACCGTAAAGACGTTTCGTCTTAATATGACACTTTATGTGAATGATTATATAATCTTGCAAGTCTTTGGTAGGATTGTAACTTTGTAAGTCGATGTCATGGCTAATATGTTGTGGATTTTGTCAATAATCTGAAAATTTACTGTAAACAACCATGTTATAGTGTTCAGATACCGCGGATTTAGGGATATGTGTCGCAAAGATGAAAGTGTTCTTTGCGATTTATTTGAAACTGTATTAACTATTGTAAATGCACCTTATTATCAAAGGAGCAAAATTATAAATGTTCATTTCTAAAGTAACCATTAAGATAATATTCATGACCAACCGAGAGAACATACTGAAAAACGGAAACCCTATAATATGTCTGTATATTCTCACTCTTGGATCTTCATTGCAACTTACATACTGTACATGGTCTTCTCATCTCTATTATACAAATTCTGCTCCTACTAATACTGGACATTTCATCCAGATCGTTAGGTCGCTGTTAGAACAGATTGAATGGACACACAAAGTCACAATACCAAACGTGTACTTTTCTTTTTGAGTTGTGCCTTGCGATGAGCTAGTAGCATCCAGAGTGGTTTACACGTGTCATGATGACATTCGTTGACAGGTAAACTCACAGAATCACTTTTACCAACAAGACAAATAGGTCGTGTTGCATAACATTCGCTCTAATAGCGGTAAGCCACGCTTTGCTGACATCTTTGCTCGTATGACTCTTTCACTGTAAACTCTGCGAAAGGTAAAGATTTATGCTGACGTAAACACGTTAGACATCAGTGAAATATGCATAATTGAAATTCGTAGAAGACCTGGTTTTTTTAAAAAAATTCTTAGCTATTCAAAGAAAGTATTACAAGTGCATTTTATTGACCTGTTAAAACATGTTTTTTCCATTAGTGTTTACTTTCAAACATTAAAGGAGAGGGCGCACTGCATTGGCTGAGTTTAATCGGTCGACCTTGAGACAGGATAGAAAGGTTATGATGGCTAGTTTGTTCTCAGGTATGAGATACAAACCATGGAACTGCCATACGTTCTCTAAGGAAAATATCTCATTATCTCATTATATCGTCCGTCTCTTTCTGAAATCATCCATTAATTGTAAGGATAGACATGGTGGTGAAGATTGTACTACCGTCGCAGGCATTGAATTAACCATTTTGTGGAAGAACATTTTTGGGGCTACAATTGTATTTGATGTCAACGTAGTATCCTTTATATTATACGAGTTATCCTCAGCAGGAGCTCCGAAACAAATTGTCCTTAGAGCATCGATTATAGGTATGGTACTAGAACTGTACGCAATGGTAAATCATAAGTACGCTGGAGCGCATATATATTGACCGTGACGACAACTGCCAGTTATCTTATAAGATAACCATTCACTTTGCCTGAAATATATATATATATATATATATATATATATATATATATATATATATATATATATATATATATATATATATATATATATATATATATATATATGTGTGTGTGTGTGTGTGTGTGTGTGTGTGTGTGTGTTGTACAGCCCAGTGGTTAAAGCTTCTGCTTCTGAAGTCAGAGGTCGAGGGGTCGAACACCAGCGGAATTATACCAAAAGGCTTACAAAATGTACCGACAGCTGCCTTTCTAGGCGATCAGCATTACGAGGTTAGGGTTAGAACTGGTAGCCTGGTGACAGGATAATGTGACTCGGTTGGACATCATATAACATGTATGCGGCGTGACATCCCAGTGGTACACATCACTTAAAACTGCCACACTGCCGACATCGTAGCAATAATACTGAACAATTGTTAAAGCGACGTTAAACATCCTAATCACACAAACACCTATATTTGTCCATGTGTTTGTCTCACATGAATGTTTTGAAACCAATAATTTATTTATATTAATTTCCCCTTTCAATTAGTGTTTGTGTAAAATTTTTATCATTCTAACGGTGGATGTAGTCACTAAGGAGAGATGTATTTATTTGAAATCTTGTTTCCATTAACACATACAAAGTATACTTCCCCACGAAAATGCAGTTTTATACATCTATTGATGAGGAAAGTTCATGATGCACATGTTATAAATATAATCAGCCAGGGTCGCCCGTTTTAACACCAGAACTCAAATGAACATAATGCAATGTTATAGTTCTAAACTGTCTTTTAAAATTATGATTTGTGTGTAAAACGTATTTTGAAATAAACAAACATTTTCTCTCCTATGTTCTAAACTTTGTTACCGATAAAGCACCAGAATCAGAAAGCGGTAATACAGTCACTAATGCAGATGACAAAAAATAATCTCAAAAAATAACAAACATACAAAACAAGCATTGCTAAAACAAACTTAGATATATGGAATATTGGTGCAACATTTCATGATTCTATATGCATGATATCATATCAACTAAGCAGAGTATAACTGTATGTTCTAAGCTAAATCTAAGAAATAGTCACTTTTCTACATATATCCGTTTTTATTTATATGTTAAAACATGAACACACGTACGAATACTACATCCTAATTTTTGAATAGAGTGGCTAGGTAGATTTCTTGCAATTTTCAACTCAACATATTCAGGGTATATATCGGTGATAAAATTCAAACAATGTGTTCTAGAAAGATTCATCAGATTCATCAAATTTTTATGTTGGATTTATACAGTCTGCAGGCGGTTTACGCACCACTGAAACTAAATATTGGAATGCATATCTCCATTGAGATGAACAAATATAACGCCTGGTACATGGTGTTCAGAAAACAATCATGGAAAAGATCACTGAACATCATTACGCCGTTTCGCCTTGTCCGAATGACAATATTTAGAAACTGATACCGCTGCGCTTGACAAAAGGTAAAAAGTAAAATCACCATTGCAGATTTACCGCCTTTCGTCGATGTTTTGAGTTTGGCGATGCGAATTTATTTTGTCTTTTCTTAATTACTTGTTGCTTTTTTTGTATTTGCCAACGTATTATTTCCTTGACTAAATTTTCAATTTCGTGTGGAAATAGTTTCGTTAACTGCTTTTGTCAGTGCAATTGAATTAATATCACAATATGCTTCACGATAAATGTATTTTAACCTGTTGCGTCTGATTTGCATGGATATGATGTTTTGTATTGTTTCCGAGAAATTGTTGTCCCTCGACTAATTGTTTCGACAATATGGTTATCCCATGACGTTCTAATCAGAATTTCTAACAAACATCTAAAACCTACTCCATGCCTTCTGAATATGACATTCATTTTGCCACAAAAAGTGTTCACTGTCAAAAGCGAAGAGACGTGTATATTTACAATTTAATGTCCCCATAACCTTTTTGATGATTTATTATGTGTCTTAATCCGTACTGCAAATTTTCTTGAATTGGATTCCTCCCGTTCTTTATTAACTGGTAGGACAGACATGCTCACCATCTGCAAACCTGTTGCAGAAGCTCTATGTCACTCAAATTTAAGTTTCAATAATATGCGGTAGAACGTTTGTAACATGCAGTAACATAAGCATTATTACGAATTTAGTATCCTTTACAAAACGGAAAATGAGATACAAAGTTAATATCCACAAACAATAATGAACAAAATTAAATTAGACGCAGGTCTAGCAATTAACATATCAGATAATACGAAGTACAATTTATTAATCCTGGTGGTGTAGCAGATGGAAAACGTAACAGTCGAATGAGATATTCTCATCAATATTTTGAACCTACATGAAAATATAGTGATGTAACGACGATACGCATAATAATTTACAGTAGTATATGGGAACATACTTCTTTGAATATCAATTCTGTCAAATCAATAGGTATTACTTTAAGGTTTGTGCTATTGTGAAAAAATCTAAATTGATTTCTTACATGTTTTCTTCTTATTCCAACCAAATATTGACATTGAAAAAGTTATTGAAATTCATTACGTATATAATATGAGGCACATAATTTACATTTGTGTTCAGATATAACCATATTTCGCTACTTTCAGATTCATTTGGAAACCTATAATTTGTTTTACAAAAGTGTGTTAAAACTGGGCGAAATTTATAGTCAGGAAAACCAAGTAACAACTATTATCCAGGCAGTTGAAGATCTACAGTTTAGTGTGCTAACGCTTTAGAATTGTATTTATTGGTATGTCAAATTCTGTAATTTCCGATTGTTTGCACTTTTATTATCTTTTACATATTTCTCTGATTGTTGTTATCATGAATGCTATGTCAGATTAAAATAAAATGGAAAAATACCATGTTAAAATTATGTAGTTTGTGTCGATTTAACGAGTTTTTAAAACATACAACTCAATAATTGACTTTTTCTTCCTTTCATAGTTATAATTAAATGCGCTGCTTTACCAAGTCAATATTCAAGCAATTGTTAAACATCGATTTTTACAAATGAATCTTGTCGATGATAAAAGGATGATCTGCACATTTTGTCCATTTGAATGATTAGTACTCATTTCGAATTGGCAAGTACCTGCAGAATACAGTAAGGAGTAGACAAAAACCCAGTAACCTGAATGAAGGTCAGACAATAACCTCATTAGCGTATCAAATAGCATTGGTGGCAGGACGAACAATATGCTGTGCAAAACCATCTCAGATTTAAGAGAATAACCGGAAAATGGACATTGAGAACTATATTGCAAAATAGCTAGAATTGGCAGAAGTCAGAGGAAAAAGCACTAGTGTTGTATTAACTCACTGCTTCTCTTCAAATATAACAAAATTTATATACAATTAGAACTTTACAGATATGTAGGAGATTCATGACCTCAAACAAATGATGCCATAAATTGTGTGTGATATGTGTGTTGATTGTCAACAACATTAACTTATCGAAGAAACAATTGTGATGCATATTTAAAGCCAATTCTGAAAGACAAACTGATATTCACAGATCTATTTTTTTCCCATGAAGGTAGCTGTTACTATTTAAAATTCATTTAGTTTTCCAGAACCAAAATGAAGAAACAGTTTGTTTAATTGATAGTATTAATTTACGTATATGTAGTAATATGGCAAATATGTTAATCAGCTGCTAAGATAACTTAAGCGAGTTCATCCTTGCTCATACCGTCTAGACCTTACACATCCCTTGTGTAGTGTTCACCATTAGAATGCAAGATTGGCTTTCTCCATGTAATGTAAACCTGGAATGTTAAGTGTTCCATCGTTACAACTATTGTTAAAAGATTTAAATACGAATACATTCATTGAAAATATGCCAAGTGCTGAATATGAAACGAAATGGAGCCATTAATGAATGAGATGCATCCACTCGACCTGATGCAATGGTGCATATAATTCTGCAGAAAAAAGTACGAACAAGCTATAAAAACATAGAGATTCTTGATAAAAAAATCGGAAGTTTGTCGATATCAACAAAGTCATATGGACAACGCTCGTTTGCACACTAGGGCCCGGCGACGTGGAACGAATTACCCATTGAAATTAGACACAGAGTCACAGTGGTCCCTTTTAAGAGTGTTATTAAGACTCACCTGTTTCGACTTCAGAGGCAAACTTAGCGACCTAATCATGTTTTGTATGTTATATGTTTTCAGCATGTTTTTATGTTTTCCAATTTCATTGTTTTTGTCATTTGTTGTACTGTAGGTTAGTCATATCATTAGTGATGGTGTAAAGCGCTTAGAGCTTCGGAAGATTAGGCGCTACACAAAGTCCTCATTATTATTATTATTATTATTATTATTATTATTATTATTATTATTATTATATATATATATATATATATATATATATATATATATATATATATATATATATATATATATATATATATATTGCCTGTATGATAAACATCGGGCAAAGGGTGTATAGATTTACCTCCTTACAAAACTATTTCCTCGTTGGATGATTACATAAGCCTGCCGTTGAGATATATAGTGTGAATGTCTAACCCTCGTCAAATCACGACATGTCTGATAACATCGACCTATTGCATGTGACTAATCCCATCAGACAAGTTAAAACTGAATCGCAATATCATCCGCCATATTGGATTGAAACGAGGAAATTTCTGATAACATAAGAACGTTCAATAATTTTATCATAGGCAGATGATACCTATGACAACTACACTCGTCTGGTCACTCCTTATTTCTACTGCATTGCTAATTCATATTTTCTACTTGGGTTAATTCACGCAACTTAAGGTAAGACAATTTCAGTGATTAATTACATATCTGGAGTGTGGCATTGAATATTCCAAACTTTGTATGATTTTTACGACCATGATCAATCTCTTTCTCGTATATGTATTACTGTGCGCCCATGAATCAGCTGATATTTGAAACAGTATCATACATTCGCATCAATGAGGGTATTTTAGTATGAGGCAAGAACAATACTTGTACAAAGTTATGTTGTAGGTTTATCCTGATCTAACTATGCCTCCGTGATAACGGCTTGGTTATGATTTTGCGTATTATGTTTTCAATCTTACACGGTTCATTATCATGTTAATCTTGAAGCATGAAGCCATGTTGTGTCCACATGCAATGTGCAACATCTTTTGTTCTCAGTAAACGCAGGTATTTTGTTTAGAGAACATGCCTGTTTCTATGGTTTTCTTTTCGTTCAACTTGTTATTGTTTGTACAAAATTAAAGGTGTTTTGACATACTTAAGACAACATCTTAACGTCAGAGACAGATGACAAGAGAGAGAGAGAGCTTTGGAAAACGTCACATAGTGGTATGGACATGAACACAGCTGGGAAAATGTTTCGTAGTTTGATGCAGTAGCTTGATGGAATGAAGACATTAAATAAAAGCAGCATTGAGTTATTGTCGTAGTACTTACTCTCCGAGGCACAGTTATCTATCTATTTACACAATTCTTGTTCATATCTGTTAACCAATGTGTTTTGACATAGTGACTCGAAATAATATATATTTTTAATTGTTGTTTAGAAACGTGGTTAAGATGAAAATAAACCGACCCAGATTTTTTAATTCAGCTGAACCTAGGTGACAAAGCATTTGAAGGGTGGTTTAGGTTGAATCATATTTCTGGTCACAGCATACCACATTATGATGCATACGTGTATTGTCTCCTTAATGTTTTGTATCATTGTAGAATGTGCTGTAAGATAATGTTTGTATGTAACCATAACAAACGTTTGTCCGTTATTGTAATTTGTCAAAAAGACGTTGACATAGCTTTATGAGCTTACTGTATTCTAGAAACAGACTAGTTTACAATCTTATTGAAATATTCAATAAGAAATATTCACAACTAGGTCAAGGGAAAACGTCAAAAATAAATAGGGACTTGGTCAAACAAATAATTCATGTCTTAATATCCGTCTATGGGAAACCTTAACAGTTGTGCTGTTATTTCAGAG
The DNA here is from genome assembly GCA_030141615.1 of Unio pictorum. NCBI lineage: Eukaryota > Metazoa > Mollusca > Bivalvia > Unionida > Unionidae > Unio > Unio pictorum. Next base: position 2,718,082 of record JARLTB010000051.1, on the reverse strand, counting down.
CAATTATTTATTTAACTTCATGGAATTGCTAAGTGGTCATTGACGTTGGATTAACACATTACTTTAGAATTAATTTGGACTCATTCAAAGGCATTAGGCATTGAATCATTGCTGTTCGTCAAAATATTTAAAACATTTGGACCTGTGATAATACATTTGGAATTATTTAATTGAAAATGCTGTGTTTCTTGAATTTTGACTTGTATTGTGGGGAAATAATTAACTTGCAGATTTACATACATTATTAGTTTCACTTCTTTCTGTTACTTAATTTTAAACCTAGAGTCGTAACACCAAAGTGAGTCATGTTTAATCAAAGGGAGTTTGAATGTATATACATAAGAAATGCAAACTGTTCATGTGTCACAATCGCCCGGTGACCTAGTGGTTAGAGCGTCCTCCTCGGATGTGATAGGTCGCGGGTTCGAACCGTGTCTGAGTCATGCAACCGACTTATAAAAATGGTACTAACAGCTGTCTCGCTAGGTGGTGTCAGCATTAAGAGGTTTGTGTTTGTGTTAGAACTAGTCGGTCAGGTGTCAGGATAATGTGACTGGGTGGAACATCATGCTGTATGTCTGCTGCATGATACACCAGTGCTACAGATTACTATAAGCTGCCACAATATCGTAGCAATATGGATTAGGAGTGTTTATACTACGCTACAAACACACACACACACACACACACACACACACACCTTTAAATAGGATCGTAACTGTTACCCGTCAGACTTGAAAATACATTCTTATACGTGGAAACTGTTCACTCTAACATATGTCCCGTATCATAACTGTTATATTTTGGAGCAATAACACATGGAAAGTAATCAACGAGTCGAATGATATATGTTTATTTCAAAACTTTATATGAAATATATATATATATGTCTCATCTCACTCCTGTCCCCGTCTGTACATCTGTCTGTCTGTCTTTTAATAAGGATGAAGAGATGTTAAAAGATGCCAACACTGTAAAAATATATAATTATGAGGATGTGATATACGATAAACCTAACACAATCTCCAACGAATACCACCCACACAAGTATTAGTTTATTTATAAAGGTTTGTCCACATGAATCGTGCAAAGTGTCAATGATTGAATGTAGGTGGCTTGTTTCTATCCGTCATTTGCTGCTGCTCATATCCATTTTATCCTACGACAAGTGGTAATAGCTTTTCAAACAAAATCCTGGATTAAATAATATTAAGATGTGTTTTATCAGCGACTAACTTCCTGAAAACTCATACTCATTTTTTTAACACAATGATAAAATCGTCAATGTTGATTGCAAATCGACAATAGGTTATTATCAAAATGTGAACGAAGCGTTTGTTACCGAGAGAGATTGCATGCCTTCCATTCCTACACATTTGCACGTGAATGCAAAAAGAAATCAACAAAGTCATACAATCGCTTTATTTGTCGGACAAAAACAGAAAATAATTTGACAAAATACAACATAAACTGATCACACTTTTGAAGCATTACATATAGGATATAACTTTTTAAATGTCGCTGTCCTACAGTATTTTTTTGCATAAGGTGACCTTCAATGACGTAAAAAAAATGTAAGATTTGCACCATAATTTGACTTTTGTCTGATGTCGGCTATATAGTTTGCGTCTAACTGAAATTGAAATCGGGATTTATTTACCTGTTCAAAGTTACTGAACGTCCGTGTTGTCTAAATTTATAGTCTTAATATTAATTCAGTGCAGTATGTTTGTTGTTGAGAGAACGGAACCGGTACACCTATTAAACCGTAGTAAATGGACAAAAGTGTCATTTAAGTATAGGAATGGGCAAAGTTATTCGAACGATAATGAGCAGTTGTTTTCCACGGAAAAGTATTAACTCATGCAGATCATGCAAATATTAATTTGCGAGTAAATAAATGCGATTTTTATTGCAAATGTTAGAGCTTTGAAGTTGAATAATAATTGTAAAATTCGTCAAATTCCCCGTACATTGTATTTGTTGTGTCTCTCTCATCATTTTAAGTAAAACAGTAAGATATAGTCATTCTGTAAAATTCATTATCAACGAAAACAGTATTTTAAATGAATGTACTTAAGTATATATCATATTTAATAGAACTCAATATGTTTGACAGCTGTGCAAAAATCCCGGAATGCGGATTTAGGTGACAGACAATGAATAACCGTCCAATATCATTATATTTTATCTGAGATTTCGTACGTTTCTAACAATTTTCGTTTATGCATTAAAAAAAGTTGTAATTACATTTAAGTAAGTAAACACAGTTGCATCAAACCTTTGCATCATGCCAATTTTACATTATTACTATCAGATTGAACAAGCAGGCATGGCCAGGTATGTACAACTGTATTATCCTGACCTTTCTCCTAAAGAAATCAAGAAGTTCAAACAACGCAGGAAGTCTCTAGAGATATGCATAGACAACAAAACTTCGGAGGCACTTTCCTTTCACAAGGACTACTTTTTCAGCGGAGGAATGTTCCCGATCAATGAGCGCCCACATGACGTTTTACCTCGTTCAGGCTCTGTTTATTTTTTAGCCAACAAAGCTAAAAAACTCACAGGTGTGAGTGTTGGATGGAAGTTTAAAGTAGTAGGAAAAGATTTATGTCTGTATATCGGTTTCAGCAAACCATGCTTTGGAAGCTGCGAAACGTTCGTAAGTCTTAGTAAAAATGGAACATTACCTGCAAAATGGCCCTATAAAAAATTGAAGGACGGGTCAATGAAAACTGACACGTGCGATGAATATATCGCCGAGGTTACATTTACAGATCCACACTATTCTTCTGTTCAAAGAATACACTGCAGAATATGCTACAAGGAAAATAATGTCTGAGCACCGTTGGCCAATAACTCTTATAGGTGGACAGTATTAAAATGCAACTTTGATTTAAACAGGAGCTAATACGGTGTGTTTTAAAATTTAGCCTGATCTTTGAAATAATGGAAAAACATTTACTTTGGACGAACAAAGTCACATATCTCTCGTTGGTACATCTCAACCGCCATGTTCCTTAACTGCAATTATAGGTTTACAGGTTAAAAGAGTGAATTTCAATTATTTTTTCAGATCTGTCTATCATGTAATTGTCATGACTGATCTGAGCGAGAGTGCAGATTTATGAAACTATATGGTTGGTGTGTGGTTTGAATCAGACATGGATCTGAGTCACAACGTCACTGATTGAGTCATGTATGTGTTGAGGTGCAATTTTGCCAAGCTGGTCAATTACTATCGTGAACGCATTACTTGATTCATTTAAATACAAGTTTTAATCAGAGAGCAATGTGAATGGTACGAGGTGAGTGCTGTGTTTTAGATTGATAGTTATGTAAAGAATAAATCATCAGTTTTTTTTGTACTTTCTTCTATACGTTCAATGTTCACAAAATTGATTATTTCGTTGTCATCTGTACACTATCCTCAGGTATAATCTGCTGAATAAAGATATTAAATGAACCTTATTTTTAAAGGGGTTTTGTTTAAAAGAAAGAGTGAAATAAAATAGTATTATGTTTCTGTTAAACAAAACCTCTCATTTAAAATGCTTTCATTTCCTTTCCAACATATTTTCATAGAAACAAAATAGCAACTAATTCCACGCAGCCAGTTGTATATTACATCAACTTCATTACCGGTGTCAATATGTAGCTTTTGTTGTGTCCTTTCACATAGGCACGAACCGTAATGGATGTTATAATTCAAATTTACCGTCATTTATAGTTATATCACCTTTATATCGCATTCACAGGTGAATGTCACAACAGAATGAAATATTAACCATGACCTCTTCAGCCGAAATCCAATTGGTACAACCCAGCGGTTTAAAATTTCAATGCATTTTCAAGACAACTCCTCATATGCAAGCATTAGCAAAAGTGGAATCAACAATGTAGATTGTGGATACCTGTTATTGTGCCCAAATATATATGGATAGACAATCATTACAGGATAATACTCTCCTGACTAACAAATGTAAACACATCTCTATTCGACCATCATTTGACTAAGCAATGTATAAAAATAGACCACGTACTGTTCAGGGGCAGAAAATGCAGATACAATCTCAATTATTTTATGATAATTATTATTAGGTCAGGTTAATTAAAAGTAGCTATACATTTGTAATATTTTAATAAAGAGCTAATATTATAAATGAACGTTTTATCTGTTTCGGCGTTTGTGGTTTCCGTCCATTGTAGAAGAGGAGAGATTATATGAATAATTTTACCACGAAAACAAAAAAGTTAAATTCACATATCAATCTGACAAACAATTATGTATATAATAGTTGCATTTCAATTTAAGAAGCTTTCCAAGATAATGTCTTTCCTGTCCATCCAGCTTTTAGTACTGCTGAAAAACGACTGAGAAAATAGTGTCGAATAGTTTTGTTGAAGTAAGACATGGGCACTTTACAATGAAATAAACAAATGACTATACAGTTACTTATACTTTGACACTAAACTATATATATATATATATATATATATATATATATATATATATATATATATATATATATATATATATATATATATAAAGGGCATTGACATCAGTCTTGTAAGTTTCCATCTTCTTTGGACTTATCTGTTAGGACATTGCTGGGAAACTATCAAGATCTCTTCATCATAACCAGATAGTAAATTTTCAAAATCAAATTTTGGTCATTTAACATGATCGTCCTAACATATACTTTCAATTCAGAAAGTCACTTTCCGCTTTCAGACCTAACTCGTCTCTTCTCCCCTTTCTTTCATTTCTTCGGACTCCGTTTCCGGACTGTCGAGTCCCCACTCCCTGTTTCCATAATGGACAAATATATTTCCTTAAAGGACAAAATTATCCCTTAAGCCCTATATGAACTACTTTCTAGATGGATATAAAATTCCTGCATTTATGTTACTCAGAATACTCTCAATTTAGACACTGCGTAGAGCCCACTAACGTTAGTATAATGCCATAAGTTAACACATGACCAAGACACCCCGCTTCAACGAGAACTCTTTCACGCCTTCTGGCAAGTTCCGCACGGACTTCTCCTTTCCATAGCCGCGTATCTTGTTAAAGGTGAAATCTTCCTCTTGAATTCACCAGTAGCAAATTGTCTAAACTTAGTCTGTGGCAAATCATACCTACATCTTAAAATTACATCGCACGCCAATCCTGACAAGCACGCTGCTTGAATTCGCCCTTGCACATACGGCAAATCAAGGTTGATGTAGACAACCGGAAGTGAATCTTTAGTCATATTGGCAAATTGGACTTCGCCTGTCTCACCTGTATAATCAGCCGGTTTGCCAAAATTTGATATCCACCATTGACGGGTAACTTTAATTGGTGTCCTACGATGCTGTAGCTTTCTTTTCGTTTACCGTAGCTGTTGCTGTATTCGATCGTTATACTGGTTTACACCATCTGCCAGTGCCTTTAGCGTGAAAAGATATTTCCTGCAGTCCTTCAGGTTATAGCCAGGTTAGTTGCAACCATAGCATAGAACTTCAGATTGCTTACCAGAAGTACCATTATTTGCCTTTTGGGCGTTTTCTAGCCACGAAATTGATCACGGCAATGATTTTCAGCTCATAGCTTCCACCATTTTCACTATTCCTACTTGGAGATGCCAACCCATTTCCTTTCTAAAGTCAGTGACCCTGGACCTATCCCAGCCACTCCAGTTGACTGGACGAGAGTGTGCACTCTCATATCGCTCAACCATCATATTAGATGGATTCTAAGGTCGTGAAATCACGCTCCACTAAAAGTACGATCAGATCTTTCCGATATGTACTTAGGTAACGTTCTTTCAAAATCTCCTCCCGTTCGGCTTCGTAAGTGAGCACGGTGCATGTCATTTTACTCCACTTATCAAAATGCACGCACACGTGAGTGTGAAACTGAGCGTGTGTCTCAGTTGTTCGTATAGACGACTCTTTTACGAAAACTTTCAGCAAACAGCTCGTAGTACCTTAACTGAGCTTTTTTGAGTGCGTCATAATCGTCTACTGAAGTCGGTGCTATATTATGATAGATATCTTTGCAGCTTCTTCAAAAAATGCATATTAATTCCCACGGGTTTTTCGATATATGATGGATTAAACCTATCTTTTGAAACTGAGTTAAAATGTTATCGATGATTTCGTCTTTGTCGTTAAACATCGGCATTGTTATATGGACGATACGTCTATCCTCTGGTCGTTTGCTTATGAGTCCTAAATGTTTATTCAGTTCTTCTCCACTCCAAGATATCACTTCGTCCCAACAGACAAGGGAGATTATTTCAATTTGTTCAAATAACCCCGTTAACCCTTGGACATATCACTGTTTGAATGACATTACATCAATTCTGCTCATGAAATAATGAAATGTATATCAACCCTAGTTTCAAAACATTGCTATGAAATTGAATAAGAAAAGTGTATAACAAATCGAACATGAACACATGTCCTAGTAATTGAATAAACGATACAATATATAGAACATTATTAACATAAGCCGTTCTTTCTCGTAACACAGACGCATGGTGCTCTCCTTGCTGAAAGAAGAAGGCACTAACCTTTCTTAGGTTTTCCCTGGAGCCAAACTTCTCTATCTCAGGACATATCTGACTAAAGACTTTCGATGAACGTAGTTACTTTAAAATCATATTATTTTCAAGATGTATTCCTCAATTCTACTCAGCCAGTGACAAGCAGTGGTTTCTCAAAATGTTTCCTAAGACAAATGTCTGTTGCGTCAGTCAGAATCTGTACGTCATATACCTTTTTCTTGTAATAATGACTGTTTGAATACGGATCGAAAGTGCAGCTATCTATTTCTCGAACCCGTTTTCGAATTTCCCGTCACTGCCATTGAATTGAAACACTTTTCGTTTGAGGTTTTCACACTGCCATGGAAGAAATTGAAACTAATGGTCGAAATGACCCTTCACATATATTCTCCTGGTCTAAATGTGATAAAATATTTAAGTTCGCACATTCAACTTTAAGGTTCACTGTTTATTCGAAATGCTATACTTCACATCTATCTGTTTAATATAATGGCTTTTCCTAAAGTTAAATTTCTAATACTATTGTCACATTCAGTTTTGAGCTTCTTTTTCTTGCAACATAACAATATGCCACTTGTATAATTCTTCTCTTCATGTTTCAAATTTCGCGTAAACCTTTACGAAATAAACTATGTCTGTCTAAACTATTATTACCACGCATTGATCGCAAACTGAAATAGCATATATCCTACTAAGAATTATGTAGCTTCTATATCTAATTAGATTTGTGATATGATGTATTTGACTTAGTTTTCTCAAAGAAAGCTGAAATTTATTGACAGATTCCTCTTGTCATTGCATAAAATATTTTGCGGAAGCATTCGTCATATATCACGCCGTGGTGTCTAACAAGTGTACTAAATCCAACCGAAGTCTAAATTCAAGTGCTTACACATTTGTGATAAATCGACTTCGCGTAGAGGGCATTGCAGCGATATGGATGTACTACGTGCGTAATCTTTTTGTGCAAATTTACACATGATAATTATACGATGTTTTAATGTATATTTGTATGCCTCTTATACGGAAGTGAAACCAACAATTTTAGTAACATGAATACAGCTTATTTCTCTGTTAGAAAGTGAACGTTTACGATGAATGTAAGGTATTTTGAATTAGATCCCAAATAATCAAAAACTTTCCGTCACAAGTACAACAACTCATTCATATATATATATATATATATATATATATATATATATATATATATATATATATATATGTGTGTGTGTGTGTGTGGTTGTGTGTGTGTTTGTGTGCTTTGATTCGGAATATAATGCATCTTGGAACATTGTTGCCTGCAGTTAACTCTCTCTCTCTCTCTCTCTCTCTCTCTCTCTCTCTCTCTCTCTCTCTCTCTCTCTCTCTCTCTCTCTCTCTCTCTCTCTCTCTCTCTCTCTCTCTCTCTCTCTCTCTCTCTCTCCATTGCTGTTCAGAATCTATCATAACACATTCACATTTCAGGTTAAAATTACATTTCTTTATTTCTTTGCCATGTGTCATTATTTTCAAGCGGATCAAACTAAGATGTACATTAACAAATTATCATTGCGTTATAGATAAAGCAATCTCTCACAGCAGGATTTCGGTGGTTTAATATATCAAAGTAGTTTTATATTTACAAAGAAAGAGGGTCGAAACAATTTGTTACCTAGTTGGTGGAAAAAAAGCCATATAATCTCAGCAGAAAAAAGATACAACGTTTTGTTGTTTTGTTTTGTTTTGTTTTTTTCATTTAACGTTACGGGTCAGTTATTATTTTATGTATATGATGGATTAAATTGAGCATGATAAAGTTTTCGCCTATGGAAAAAAACTTGGGGAGAGAATATATTTTGCTATGCATGTTGCTTTCTCCGCTGTTTTTATTTCGTTCATCTGCGCACTGAAATAAATTTAATTATTAATAGTATTATGTTGTTGTTGAAATTTTTGTTCTTGTTGTTGAAAAAAAATATGGAATGTAATTCTATATCTTCATCACGTTCTCGTTATTAATGCCCGCAAGGTTTTATAGAAAATGAAATGATCATTGTAATCACTAGCTTCGACAACAGACCATCGCCTTTATCGCCATCATTATCTTCACCACTATCAACACAATTATCCGTCACCAATAGTATCGCCGTCATCACAATTGCTCTCATAAATTATCAACCACCTCCTCAGTACTCCATTCAAACTACAAGTACTACAGTACTCTTACAAACACCTGTTTCTCTTCACCACCATCATCTTTATCATTATCATATTTCATCTTGCCTAACATCTGATTCAATTTACAGCTTGAATACTCTATAGTAAAGATCTGTCCTTCTGAAGCAGAAATGCTGTCTCGCTACACACACCCTGTTCTTACTCCGGGATTCTCTTAACATATATTACATATATGAAGCAAGATAAAACTTAAGTTTGAATGTATCCAATCAAACGTTACTTGACATACATGAAGAAAAATGTGCCTTCACTATAAACTAGTCGCAGAATATGACTGCATACTACGCTAAAACTGTACGTGTTGTTAGGTTTCTAGGCTGGTTGAGTGGCATAGGCCGCTCGCCATTATCGATCAGTATCATTTCAGCAACGTCCGCGTGTGTTAGACTCGTGGGCTTGGACAATGTGTGAATGTGATAACTGTTGTTGTTTTAGTTGAATTAAAAGTGCTGTGCGCTCAGAGGCCGTGTGTAGGGTGTTGACATTATTTTGACTTATGTACTCTCTTTTTGCTACTATAATCTGCTGCTGAATTTGTTGACATCATAATGTTGACCCAAACTTTAATTCATTCTACTCTGGAAATAAGTTAGTATGTTAGAAAGGAATCCACACCACCTTCTAGTTCTTGGAGTCCGAAATACCAATCGTGTGTCATCGTGTCTTCTTCTTCCATAATTCTGACCGTGTCTTTCTTGTTGAATTTTGATTAGCATTTCATAAATTGTACATCTATGACGAGGAATAGGTTTAGATGTCTCGTCTAAGGGTTTCTTTACAAGAGCTGGAGAAGTTCCCATAATATTCCAAACTGTTGCGAGGTTTCTTTTGCTGACAAAAGATTTGATCAAATCATTTTTAACTGTAACATCTCGGTGAGAAGAGCATTCGAAATTAAAAGATGTTTTTGTCGATCATACCAATGATGGTGCTCCAACCGACTTTTGTTTGGAGATGAAGTAAGTGTTCGTCCTTTCATTAGATCTGAAGGTACAAGCGTGATATCTTTCCCAAAATATACTGTACTCTTAATTGTCTTTTTCTCTTCTCTTTTCATTAATACGTATTTTTCATTATCTAATGGAGGTTTCCGTATTTAGGAAAAGGTTAAGTTCCTATCAAAGTTTTCAAACAACGTTGACACACGGTATCGATTGTTTAATTTTATTCTGTTCTCATCAGATGTGTTTTCATCAAAATATTTGATGGAGTCAGTACTGACCAAACATTCCAATGTTTATATATCTGTGGATATATATTGACAGTGACGACAACCGCCAGTTCTCTTTTAAGAGCATCCATCCACGTTGCCTGAATTATATATATATATATATATATATATATATATATGTGTGTGTGTGTGTGTGTGTGTGTGTGTGTGTGTGTGTGTGTGCGTGTGTGTGTGTTGTACAGCCCAGTGGTTAAAGCCTCCGCGTATGAATTCGGAGGTCGAGGATTCGATAACCAGCGGAGTCATACCAAAAGGCTTACAAAATAATACCGACAGCTGCCTTTCTAGTCGATCAGCATTACAAGGTTAGGGTTAGGACTGGTAGCCTGGTGTCAGGATAATGTGAGTCGGTTGGACATCATATAACTTGTATGCGATTTGACGCCCCAGTGCTAGACATCACTGAAAGCTGCCACACTGCCGACATCGTAGCAATAATACTGAACAATTTTTAAAGCTACGTTAAACATCCTAATCACACAAACACCAATATTTGTACATATGTGTGTGTGTCTCACATGAATGCGTTGAAACCAATCATTTATTTATATTGATTTCCTCTTTCAATTAGTGTTTGTGTGTAAAATGTATTATCATTCTAACGGTGGATGTCGTCACTAAGGAGAGATGTATTGATCTGAATTCCTGTTTCCATTAATACATACATACAAGTATATTTCCCGACCAAAATGCAGTTTTATACATTTATTGATGAAGAAAATGCATGATGCACATGGTGTAAATAGAATCAACCAGGATCGCCCGTTTTAACACCAGAACTCAAATGAACATAATGCAATGTTCTAGTTCTAAACTGTCTTTTACAATTACGATTTGTTTGTAAAACTGATATTGAAATAAACATGTACATTTTCTCTCCTATGTTCTTAAGTTTGTTACCGATAAAGCACCAGAATCAGAAAGGGGTAATACAGACATTGATGGATATGAAAACAAATAATGCCAAAAAAATTAAAAAAATAAAAATTTAAAAAAACATTGCTAAAACAAAATTCGATATATGGAATATTGGTGCAACATTTCATGATTCTACATGCATGCTGTCATATCAACTAAGCAGAGCATAACTGTATGTTCTAAGCTAAATCTAAGAAATAATCACTTTTCTACATATATCCGTCTTTATTTATATGTTAAAACATGAACACAAGTATGAATAATTCATCCCAATTTATCAATAGAGTGGCTAGGCAGATTTCTTGGAATTTTCAGCTCAACATATTCAGGGTATATATCGGTGATAAAATGCAAACAATGTGTACATCATTCTGTTCTAGAAAAATTCATCAGATTTTAATGCTTGATTTATACAGTCTGCAGGCAGCTTACCCACCACTGAAACTAAATATTGTAATGAATATCTCTGTTCAGATGAACAAATATAACCCCTGGTACATGGTGTTCAGAACAAAATCATGGAAAAGATCACTGAACACCATTACGCCAGTTCCGAACAGCAATTTTTAGAAACTGATACCGCTGCGTTTGACAGAGGTAAAAAGTAAAATCACCATTGAAAATTCCCGCTTTTCGTCGATGTTTTGATATGGCGATGCGATTTAATTTTGTCTTTTCTTAATTACTTGTTGTTTTCCTTTCTATTTGCCAACGTATTACTTCGCTGACTAAATTTTCAATATCGTGTGGAAATAGTTTCGCTTACTGCTTGTTTCAGAGCAATTGAATTAACGTCACAATAAGCTTCACGATAAATGTATTTTAACTTGTTACGTCTGTTTTGCATGGATATGATGTATTGCATTATTTCAGAGCCTTTGTTGTCCTTCGACTAATTGTTTCAACAATATGGTTATCCCATGACGTTCTAATCAGAATTTCTAACAAACATCTCAAACCTACTCCATGCATACTGAATATGACCTTCATTTTTCACAAAACGTGTTCACTGTCAAAAGCGAAGAGACATGCATATATTTACAATTTAATGTCCCCATAACCTTTATGATAATTTATTATGTGTCCTAATCCCAAATGCAAATTTTCTTGAATTGGATTCCTCCCGTCCTTTAATAACTGGTGGGACAGACATGCTCATTATCTGCAAACCTGTTGGAAAAGCTCTATCTCACTCAAATTTAAGTTTCAATAATATCAGGTAGAACGTTTGTCTCATGCAGTAACATAAGCATTATTACGACTTTAGTATCTTTTACAAAACGGAAAATCAGCTACAAAGTTAATAGCCACAAACAATAATGAACATAACTGAAGTGTATTGCCAACGTAGGTCTAGCAATTAACATATCAGATAATACGAAGTACAATGTATTAATCTTGCTGGTGTAGAGGATGGAAAACGGAGTAGTCGAATGAGATATTCATCAATATTTTGAACCTACATGAAAACAAAGGCATGAAACGATGATAAGCATAACATTTTATAGTAGTATATGGCAACATACTTATTTGAATATCAATTCTATAAAATTGATAGTTATTATCTGTACTATAATGTTTGTGCTATTATAAAAATAGCTATATGTATTTCTTACATGTTTTCTTCTGATTCCAACAAAATATAGACAATGAAAAAGTTAGCGAAATTCAATACATATATCATATGAGGGAGATGATTCACATTTGTGTTCAGATATAACTATATTTTGATACTTTCAGATTCATTTTGAAACCTATAATTTGTTTTACAAAAGTGTGTTAAAACTGGGCGAAATTTATAGTCAGGAAAACAAAGTAACAAATATTCTCCAGGCAGTTGAAGATCTACAATTTAGTGTGCTAACGCTTGAGAATTGTATTTACTGGAATGCCAAATTGTGTAATTTCCGAGTGTTTGCACTTTTATTATCTTTTACATATTTTATTATTTTTTTAAAATCTTTTTTTGTATTTTTGTTGGTAGTCATATCCTTATATATGTTTTAAAGCGCTTAGAGCTTCTAAAGATTAGGCAAGTCTCATTCGTCCATTGGCGCCTTCAAGTAACATTGCTTTATCGCTGAGTATAACAGCAATTATTATATAACCATCAGCTGGTACGTCTTTAATGCGAGCCCGAAAATGCATATCAACCACAGTTTGTCGTATGAAATCAAGATGCTTCTGCGAAAATAAATAGATTGGATATAATTTTGTAAAATCTAATTGTGATATTTTTAAACCAATATTTATATTTGGATCACATCCAGTAAAAGTCATCAAGCGATGATAAGCACGTACACCATGATTTGTGGTATAATCTCACAATATATCCTCTGCTTTTTGTTGATGGCCATTTTTTATCAAAGAAACCTCTGTAACTCTGAGTTGGTCAAATATACCATGACTCTATTCACAATCGTTGAATCGATTAATATTCGGCAAAGCAATGCATATATATCAAGGGGCATAAACGCCCTGTTGAGATGTTATATGCCATGTACATACAACTCGAACAGTGCTTTGAATGCTATCTATGGTCACTGTTTTCCATGAAAATATTGATTTACCACCTTGATTCTTAAAACAGGTAATAATGTTTGTTCTTCAGCAATCTTTGGAGTCAATAATACAGGCGTCCACAGTAAAAATGCTGTATTTACTTTACCAGCATCGGCAACACCAACCATACCGCGTCATTTTCATCACCTTTTCTATAAGTACAGCGTTCTGTTTAGACCCGAAAATAACCTTTCTAACTTTTCTACAAAATCCAAACAATATAAGACAGATGAATAACAAACGAAAATCTTATACGTCATCTTAACATCATTGATACACGTATTGCAAATCCTAAGTTGAAATTTGCATTGAGGCTTCTTGTAATATCAACATTAGCAGCTAGTCTAACTGCGTTTTCAAAATCAACTGCAGCAGTTACATGTGTGTGATCTAATATATTGAACATGATAAGCATTGTTGATAACAGCTTTAGCAAACATCTTTGATGGACCATCTGATCATAAATACTCATCAGAATATCTAGTTAATCCTATTCGTCCTAACGTCTTTTTGAATTGATTCAATATTGTTTCCATCATTCAAATATCTAGCGCTATCAAACAACACCATAATTCCATTGTTAACACATTATCTGCATATGGCTTATCAGCTGCAACGTTTGCTACAGCTTCATCTTCTACTTCAATAAACGCTTCAGCGGGTAGGAAATATCTACTTGTATTCTGAACTTGAAGTTCAATTCATCCACGCTGATTTGATTGTTGTGCTTCATACGAATACAATTGATAATCACGTATCGATTGCTCTTTGAGTACTGCCGGATCCTTGTCAAACGCTGGATCGATTATACTTTAAAACATATTATTACAATTATTATCGTCTTCCTGCTATTACATGTGCAGTTATATTTTGTTGTGTTTCATCAGCCAACTCAATAGTTTATGATCTGCAGTATGATTTGTTATCTTACTGATATTTTCAGGCATCATTTCAGTGCTGGATATTTGTACCGGCGGTGGGTTTCATCATATAGTGCTAGTCTATCCTTAATTGCAGAAAATGCTTTACCGGCAACATTACCAATAGCACCAAGAGCTTTATCGTGAACAACGTCAACAGAGTTAATTCCTAAATGTTTTGCATTCGGTATTGCTTTTGGACTTATCCTTCTAAAAAACCATTAGCAACATCACTGAGTCCATCATTGAAGATTGCTTTAAAAGTATGTAATTGTGCATTTATCACTCTGATCATAATCGGTTTACGTTGAGCATTGTGTATACTCATCTTATTTGTTATCTTTTATTTAATCACTGCGTTAATAATAAGTAGCTTCGTCAATAAGAGACCAATAAACATCAATATATGTAAATAATTGTTGACAAAAATCAGCTGCTTTATTGATAATTTCTGTGTAATTATGTACAGCACGTTTTCCTTCAATCAGAAGTTCTAATCATTCAACATCAGAAAGTATGTTGTTAGGACAAGAAATAAGACCACTTCTTTGAGTATAAATAACCAGTTCAAGTAGGGTCAGAACGTTTTTCTTGGTCTTAAAATTCTTCTTCGTATTTTATTTTCGTTTTACATCAAGCTTAAAATTACAAAAATACAGTCGTCATCTTCGACAGGTCTAATAGTAAATATGTAGTATACATATTTAACCCAATCATTTTCACTCTTCTAAGAATCATTATATCAGAGTTTTACATATTTTGTTATATGACGGTGTCCATGTGTGGCAATAGTTATTGCTTCTTCGCGTCTCGAATTCCTGATACTGTAATATCTTTAGACGTAAATTTATCCCTAATAGTATCAATTTCAGTTAGGGCAGTTGTTGTTGAGATATTGGAATTTTTGTGATTGTTGTTTAGGAGACGTCGATTTGTTTGTGGTTGGTGTTGAGGTATTGGAATTTGCGATTTTCGTTAATAAGGAGACGTTGGTTTTTGTTGATTTTGAGGTTGCGGTTGTTTTTGTTGAGGTTGTGATTGTTGTTCTAAAATTGTCATTTGTTTATTTATTTTCCTATCAAATTTTCTTTATACTAGATCACTATCTCTTGCATATGACCTATTAAAGAATAAAGTATACATCCATTTGTTTATATTTATCAAACTCTATATTAGCATATTTAGGTTTGAAAATTAACTTTTTATTTAAATAGCCCCATTGTACAGCACTAAATAAATTACCTATGTCAATCTTATTAAATTCGTCAAAAGCTCCTTCCTTACATTTAGCAGCCAATTTAACTATTACTATCTTTCTCTACTTCATGTCCTGCCCCTATTTCAGCACGAGCTGGTTCAATTCCTTGACGTACTTCTTCCTCCATACCAGGCGGTTGAGTAGCAGCTTTATCAACCTGAAGAGTTCGTAAAAGTCATTTTGTTTTCTTAGTTTTTTCTGCTATTTTGCCAGTCGCTATGGCAGTTTGTTCTAACGCAAGACGAAAATTTACAGGAACTTCTGCAACTTTTTCGGTAGCCTTCGTAACAGGTTTAAACAAATGTTCTGAACCCTCCACAAACTCAACCTGAGATTCCTGACGGTCTTGTAATTTTGTTTGACAGAATCACGGGCGGAAAGATATTTCTTCATTGCTTCTTGTCGAGCTAATGTAGCTGCATTCGATTCCATAGCTGCTGCCATATTATTAATATATAATAATGATCTAATTACAGCAGCAGTGAGTGTGCGACCACAATGAAATGTCATATGGGTAAATAAAAACACACATACAAATTTTAAAAAGAACGACAGGATAAAGTAACAAAATAAACCAGCACAATTAGTTAATCTCTCGGTTTGTGGCTTTGATTTGGTCTTTTGACCATGTGAAGTGCCAAATTTTCGGTCGAATCTATTAAATAACTATTCATTCTAGCCAGCAGCCATTTGTTAGATTTACGAGACACATTCTGCACACAGAGGTACTGGTATAATAGATTGCGGCCGGTTCACCAATTAGCTGTGTTTGTTTAGAGCAGTACTGACCGAAGTGACCTGGGGAAAGAGACATTTTATCACGAAAGTGTCAGGCTTTGATTTGAAACAGGCATAGTGTTACTTAAAACCAAAGCGTGTCATCTTGACACGCTGATGTAAGCGGCTTTCAAAGGAAGCGCGAGAAAATATATTAGTTCTGATTGGTCACTGTTGAACAAGGGGTGTGTTTTACACGAGAAATCTTTAGAATATAATATCTTCTAGCTGAAATTTACTTCAGTCTTGAAAGTTCCTCTGCAAGAGAGGACAGTGTAGTATTATTTTTGGAATAAAGACTCCGGAGAGTATTTTAGAGAAGTACCTCTGTAAAAAAATAGACCAGTAAGACCGCCAAAAACCAACGGTTGAGAGGCGCACGAAAAACACGAGGTATTTGTTTCAAATCCACGCTTATTATGATGTAATTAATATAATGTTTCTTCGTTACAGATCTGCATGATTTATTGATACATTTGTATGATTAGTTTCATTTGCTACATTAATTTAGTAATGTGCTTTTGAATTATGAATTAGAATTCATACCTTAATTCGTAGTTAAGAATGACGTAGTGTTAATTATATGTCGTAAAACCACTATGTGGAGTTATGATAGGAAAGTGTTACGTTAATTCTTGAATTTATCATATTGTTTGAATATTGATTGTATTCTAGGATTTAATGTCTTACTTTAATTAATGATTTACAAGGATACATGTGAATTCACCGAATTTTGATGTCGTAGATAATTTAGCGACAGTTTATAATGTATTAGGTCAAGGCAAACCGAATTAACAGGTGGTTTAGCTGTATTGATCTGAAGACGTGTAGTTAATTACTAGCCGTAAAATTGTTATCACTGATAGTAATATCTGATTGTTCGAAACAGCGAAACGGACACTCTCAGCTATTACCGTGTAAGAAAAGACTTAGGGTGTTTTACTCTTCTTTTGGAAGGAAGGACGAGAATAGCTTTTTTATTTGGAGAGACATGCAGTACCAAATAGAGGACGTACAAGGCGGGAAAAGAATATTGTGAAGTAGAAGTTGCGAGGGGCATACATCGATACAGAGGACAAGTCTGAGTTCGAGCGGCACATCCACGAGGGAAAATGATCTCGAGAGAGACAGGAATCTCTAGGTCAACATTTGAGTGAGCAGAGAACGCAGTTCGACGATAACAGGTTATGAAAATCGAACAATGCGGATGAATTTGATTGAACTCTCGATTCTCTGATGAAGTTAACTATCAGTAATAGAACGGCTAAATTTGTTTAATTCTATTTTCAATCTATTTGTAATTCGGTGAAAGTTAATTCTAAAACCACGTGTATTCCGAATGAAAGGAAATTGCACTGTGTATGTATTTGATTAAATTGTTTATCTATCTTTACGGGGGCTCGTAGTTTCTTTGTTCAATATATTAGCTCAGTTTACCACCATACATTCTATACTCGAACCGGGCAATTATACCGTGGGCGGTCATCTCCTAGATAGCGAGTATCAGAGGGGAGTGGGTTAGAGTGTTGTTTTATTGTTTGTGCAATACCTTTTGAAATGTGGGCATTTATAATATTATACAAATAACGCTCATGATCCGCGAGACTCTGTGACAAGTGGAGAGCTCATTCCGGGATTCGAACATTTTTCATACGAGTAAAGTAATCTAAGCATATATTGAACAGAGCGATAATTGTATTATTATTATAAGAAAGGATCAGAGAGAATCAAATCATTGTCTGCTATTTTTTTATACATTAATATTGTGCATGCAAATTTCTTGCCAGTTTTTTTCTCTTCACATTGCGTTAAAAAACTAAGGATAAGAGATACATACCTTTGTTGTGAGGTCATTCAAAAAGCCTATGAGCGGTATTGCCTAGTTATTCTCTTGGGATAAGAGCGAATTTGGGCAAGTACTGTATTTTGGAAGCCATAAATTACGTCTTGTTAGTAGAGGCCACTTCACTCATTTTGGGAGGAAAGTACCCCGCTGCGTGGAGCTGGTGTTTATTGGAATTTTGCCTGGTTAAGAGAGGCTGATTGACCCCGGTCAGGTCATTGTAGGAGAGTTTTATAAGTTACAGTACAAAAGCTATTTTCAGATAGGTATTCGCATTTGTTTTGTAAGTGGACTTAGTTCTAAAAAGTCATAATGGCGACAGACAATTGGTAAGAGAATTTTAATCCATTGGCAAAGATGAGCTGGGTTACGAAGGGGAGAACCTTGCAGAATTTATGAAGCTTAGTCTTAGAGAACATAAGCAGCAATTAGCCATTGAACGAGAGGGAGAGAAGGAGAAAGAAAGACAAGCCATGGAACGAGCAGCTGAATGAGAGAAGGAGAAAGAACTCGAACCAACCAGATTACAGGCTGAGGAAAAGTTAGAGAAAGGGAACATGTGCTAGCCATGGAGAGACTGAGGATCGAAGCCGAGTTCAGGAGGGGCGAAGAGTCGAAACAACGTCCCGGAACCACTACCAGACAATTGGAAGACAGACGATCCATACAGATCACCATGCCTATGTTCAACGAAAAGGACGAAATTGTTGACAACTTTTTGACACAGTTTGAAAAGTGCTTAGATTAGCACATGAGAGTCTTCTTGGAAGTCACATGGGCGTGGCGAAGACCAGAGATAGGTTGGTGAGGAAGTTTTATTGGCCAGGTGTACATGGGGATGTGAGGAGGTTTTGTTTGTCGTGTGATAAGTGTCAGAGAGTGGCACAACATAAGACCTCCCATCGCCCGTTGCCACTAGCAACCACCCCACTAATTGACTAACCTTTCTTGAGAGTGGCGATGGATTTGGTAGGTCCGATTAAGCCGGCGGCAGAAAGTGGTAATCGTTATATATTAACGGTAGTAGATTACGCTACCCGGTACCCAGAGGCAGTAGCCTTGAAAAACATTGACTCAGTCACGGTAGCTGAGGCCTTGTTAGGTGTATGGTCAAGAGTTGGAGTTCCAGAAGAGATGCTGACTGACCAGGGCACGCAGTTCGTGAGCCAGGTGATGGAAGAGGTAAATAGGTTACTATCCATTAAACATCTGACGCCGTACCACCCACAGTGCAATGGGTTGGTGAAGCGTTTCAATGGGACATTGAAACAGGCTTCGAAGAAGCTATTTGAAGGTCGACCTACGGATTGGGATCGATACCTTCCAGCGATACTGTTTGCGTATCGAGAAGTACCACAGGCAAGTTTGGGTTTTTCCCCTTTTGAGTTAGTCTATGAAAAGACGGTAAGGGGGCCCATGGCTGTGTTGAAACAATTATGCACGGATGAGCAAGCATCCGAGGAAGTGCGAACCAATTACCAATATGTTATTGATCTACGTAACAAACTGGTAAAAGTTTGTAAATTGGCTCAAGAAAATCTCTGCGACGCAAGGGAACGTCAAGCCAAGTACTACAACAAAGGACGAAGGAACGTCACTTTGAGGTGGAGGACAAGGTCTTGTTGTTGTTGCCGTTAGAGCACAACAAACTGCAAGTCTCATGGAGGGGACCATTTGAGGTAACGGAGAAGAAGGGTGGACAGAACTATTGTATCCGAGTAGGGGACAAGGACAAGTTGTACCACGTGAATCTACTGAAGCGTGAGAGAACCACACACGGAGCTCGTGGAGGCTACCGTCGTGACGGAAGAACCCGACGACAACGCAGGGCAGGCGGAAGTACTCCCTAGTTGTCCTTTGACAAAGGAGGAAACCTACGTCGATGTTGCACTTGACGTTACGTTAACGTCAGATCTACGTAAAGAGATGGAGTCGGTACTCCAAGAGTATTCGAGCGTCTTAACAGAGAGACCTGGGAAGACGGAACTGTAGGATTTCTATTTGAGGTTATTGGACGAGAAACCAGTGAAGTTAAGACCGTATCCATTACCGTATGCTAAGTTAGAAACTGTCTGCAAGGGGATTGAAGCTATGATAGAGTTAGGAGTTATCGAACAGAGAGAGTCGGCCTATAGCTCTCCTGTTGTATTAGTCCAGAAAAAAGACGGTACACACAGATTTTGCGTCGATTACAGGAAGTTAAACAGAATAACAGAATTTCAGGTACGTTTACCTGACCCTGAGTCCATTTTTGCAGGAGTAACCAATGCAAAATAGTTTTCAAAAATTGATCTGTCCAAAGGATATTGGCAAATTCCAGTTCGTACTGAAGACAGAGCAAGACTTGCCTTTGCAACTCCAGATGGGACCTACCAGTGGGTAGTCATGCCATTCGGGGTCCAGAATGCGCCCAGTGTCTTCACCCGTATGATGCGGAAATTCCTTGAACCAATGCGGAGGATTGGAGTTTCCAACTTCATGGACGATCTACTGTTAGCGACAGCTACGTGGAAAGAACATATCATTTTGCTGAAAAACGTTTTAGAGCGACTGCGACAAACCGGACTGACCGCACGACCATCGAAGTGCCATATAGGGTTCAGAAAATTAAACTACCTAGGACATACCCTCAGCGAGGACACGTTAACCCCAGATAGTTCAAAGCTCAACCAACTTAGGGGGACGCATTACGACCGACCACTAAGACGGAAGTTAGATCTTTTTTAGGTTTGGCAGGGTATTATAGAAGATATTTTGCAAACGTCAGCGCTATTGCGAGCCCATTGACTGACTTAACTCGGAGAAAAGCGCCGACAAAAGTAATATGGACAGACGCATGTGAACGTGCATTTCAGACGTTGATTAACAGACTGACGTCAGACGCCATAGTTAAATTGCCTGACGTGACACGGGATTTTGTCTTGAGGACAGACGCGTGTGATAAAGGTTTAGGGGCAGTGCTATTGCAAGAGCACGAGGGAAGCTTATTCCCAGTTCCGTATAGTAGCAGAAAATTGTCAACTGCGGAAATTAATTATTAAGTGTCTGAGAAAGAATGCTTGGCTATTATCTTTGGAATAACTAAATTTCAACGTTACTTGTATGGCAGAAAGTTTATTTTGGAAACAGACCACCAGCCACTTGCATATTTGGCCCAAGCGAAATTAACCAGTGGTCGAATAATGAGATGGTCACTATTTCTGCAACAATATCAAGTTCAAATACGCTACATCAAAGGTAGCGATAATGTAGGGGCTGATTGTTTAAGCCGATTAGGGATGTCTGAGGTGAATAGGTCACATGAGGACATGTAACGGAAGCAGACTAGTTCTCCGAAAATTTGGGAGAGTAAAATACCGATTTTACTCTTAATGAGGGGGCTGTGAAGTGCCAAATTTTCGGTCGAATCTATTAAATAACTATTCATTCTAGCCAGCAGCCATTTGTTAGATTTATGAGACTTTCTGCACAGAGAGGTACTGGTATAATAGATTGCGGCCGGTTCACCAATTAGATGTGTTTGTTTATAGCAGTACTGACCGAAGTGACCTGGGGAAAGGGTCATTTTATCAAGAAAGTGTCATGGTTTGATTTGAAACAGGCATAGTGTTACTTAAAACCAAAGCGTGTAATCTTGACAAGTGAAGTAGAAGTTGCGAGGGGCATAAATCGATACAGAGGACAAGTCAGAGTTCGAGCGGCACATCCACGAGGGAAAATGATCTCGAGAGACAGGAACCTCTGGGTCAACATTTGAGTGAGCAGAGAACGCAGTTCGACGATAGCAGGTTATGAATCTCGAAAAACGCGGATGAATTTGATTGAACTCTCGATTCTCTGATAAAGTTGATTATCAGTAATAGAACGGCTAAATTTGTTTAATTCTATTTTCAATCTATTTGTAATTCGGTGAAAGTTAATTCTAAAACCACGTGTATTCCGAATGAAAGGAAATTGCACTGTGTATATGTTTGGTTAAATTGTTTATCTATATTTACGGGGGCTCGTAGTTTCTTTGTTCAATATATTAGCTCAGTTTACCACCATACATTCTATACTCGAACCGGGCAATTATACCGTGGGCGGTCATCTCCTAGATAGCGAGTATCAGAGAGGAGTGGGTTAGAGTGTTGTTTTATAGTTTGTGCAATACCTTTTGAAATGTGGGCTTTTACAATATTATACGAATAACGCTCATGACCCGCGAGACTCTGTGACAGACCATCTATTTTGCGGTTTCGTAGGAAATCTTTATGAAGTTCCAGCAAAATGGTCTGTTCACCCTCTTTGCTGCTAATTCTGAAAGTTGTTAATACTGCATATGCAGCTGATGATAAAATTGCCTTTGTAAACAATGTTATTTTGGCATTATTTGACAGTGCCTCATACATGATTGTTGGATGACATTAAATCAATTCAGAAAGACGTCGTTGTTGTTACAGCAGTAATAGGTTTAGCGAGATATTCAGACGATTACACAAGAACAATAGGTTCATCAATGATGTTTGTCAAAGACTATTCTAATCATCCCGAACATAAACACATAAATATTGGTAATGTAAGAAACGCTACAATAACTGCAGAAACAACTGCAGTAATATAGATGAATGTACATTTCAGCTTAGGGGTTGCAACACGTCAATCGATCTTAAATCATATTCGTAGATTTTCCTGTGCAATTCAACTGTCCCATATCTTTGGAGTTTGTAGAAATGTTAGAAAAATTTTTTTTTTCGGAGCCAAGCATACAGCTATACTTATAAGAAAAGCTACTGACAATGAAGCTATTTGGAGGGACGTTGGTGTAGCTAATGCTGCTAAATTAACATTATCAAAACACTCATTGTGGATGCCGGTAACGACTCCAACTGAAGAACAAAAATTACTTTCTTTTATGGATCAAGGTGGTATATCAGCATTATCCTGGTTGACTGTGATCACATATATTGCTCAAAGTATTGTTATGGTTTTATTTAAATGGCATATTGCATTACAATAAGGCATATCATGTTTGACACACTTAGAGTTCTGAAGTTTTTTTAAGAATAAATGGCCATCAAGAACCATCTGAAGATAGTTTACTAAATTTGATCGTTCATATCATCGTTTGATGACATTTATGGATCGTGGTCACAAGATAGATACTGGTTTGCAAATGTCCCAGACTTTACAAATGAACACCCCATCTATTATTTGCCGATATAACAGCTTGATTTAACACGGCAAACTGTCATTGATATACATTTTCGAGGTCGAGTAAATATAAATAATGTTGATATTCTTAATCATAGAGCAATCGCTGTCATGCTCAGCGATATATTGATGTTACTTGAATGTGTTGGTGGACGAATGATAATCTTTGATTCCCCAGTAGAGAACATGTAAATAAATCAATCATGATAGTATAATGTCATATACACACGTTAAGGTCATCTTTAATCCTGATTAGATAACACAATTATAATCAAATTAGCAAGTAAATGCGGAACAAAAATCACATTGAAAAAAGATAAAACTACTAGCGGTGGTCTAAGCAAATTCTGATTAACCAAGACCCATTATAACATTTTATTAAGGCTCTAGGATCAGAAACCGGAATTCAACATTGTTTCAAAACATTTTTCATACAATGTTATCTTTATTACAAATTACATTGATCTGGTTTTTATAAATAGTGGCTTTGTGTTGAAGCTAACTTTAAACTATCCTGATACAAATTTGCATGGCTTGGCAAACAAAACTGAGTTAAAGATAATCCATTCAGGGAAGTTGTGACAACAAGAGTTTTAAACAGACATTGTGGTAGCCATATTTGATGTATCCGTGGCACCAACTAGGAACGTACGATCTCCGTGTCGATATAGCCATCTATATTGAGACGAATTATGACAACAATAGTTTAAGATATGACCTTCTATTGGGACGCTGTAGCTATACCAAATATTTTAACATGATTGTTGAAAGTCAGATCAGCACCATTTTCATTTAAGACTAATGTATTATTTTAGTGGGTTTTCTGATGAAAATAACATGTCAATATGACTTTCCTTTTAAAGGCATAATAGCACAGAGTCTCTGTAATTTTGTGAATGTCACAGATCATGTAACTAATGAATCTGTCGACTTATAAGCTGCAATAATTCACAAAAACCTAGAGTTTGTGAAGATTCAATTAGGTAATTGATAAATAAATGAGATAAATTAAATTTTTGTGGGACCCGCTTTTAATGAAACTTGTATTTCACGAAATGTTACGGAAGCCGCACGTGACCACAAAAACCTATACGTCATATTCGTCCAGTGGGCGGGTTATGAGTCACGGGATTCTAATTTAAATACCGAGTATAAACAATAATGGCGGACACCCGAGAGAGTCAACTTAAATGTCGCCCACGCTTGTCACTTACCGAGAAGAAACGTCAAAAAACTGTCAGAGACACCGAGCGGGACTTATAAAGGATTCGTCATGGGGACCAGTTTGTTCGATGATGAGCATTGATGGAAGAGTTAGGACTGGCATCAGACACTGAAATGGCGAAGTTGTTTTTGGACAGGTAGGCCAATGTCTATTGTCTGTTTTTATATGTTGATACACATAAGTTTCCCCAGATTGAAGTGCCTGTGATGTCTGTATATAAGTGCTCTCCATTTTTCAATATCTTGTTCCTACCGTATGTTTCAAAGCACACTGTTTTATTAATACAATGTTTACGCAAGGACTTGATTTGCTTTGTAATATTCCCAAAATAGATGTGATCAGCTGATCAATAAAAGACAATATTTCACTCCGAAACTGCATTGTGTGTATTGCATGTAGGGATGGAATATATTTTTTTTTATAACAGCGTCCTCATAAGGTCATTTTGTACATATGTCAGTTATCTTCGTGAAACAGGTTTTTTAATTTCGGCAAGGGAACTTTTAATTAGATACATTGTACAAGCGTTATCAGTGTCATCTCTCTCCCTCACACAGACACACCTTAGGCTAATGTGACATGCACATTACTTGCATACAAGTTTGACAACCTTTGCATGTTATCATTTGAACAAATAATACATGTTTAATGTTGAACTGATCCAGTAAAATGTTGATCTCATGCTTATGATAGGCTGAATGCTAAGATTTTATTGTACAACTACTTACTACTAAATTTATTTTAAAGCATTGTATTGACTACAATTACAAAGGAATCTCTAGTCATGATAGAAAAGGATATTATAATGCGACCAGAATATATGGCTGGCAAGTTGTTTCTGTATCAGTTATAGTTCTGAGCTGCAATCAAGTAAGTTTTATTTGTGTCATTTGTTTAGATCTGTTATTATGTAACCTTGCTAAAATTAAGTATTTCAGTTCTCATTGTTTAACACAAATCACAAAGAAACAGATATAAAATATAATTATAATGCAAATGAATATTTATTACATATATTTAGTTACGAAGTTACAAAGAATGTAACAATGGATTATCAAAAGCATGCAGAATCACTGGGCAGTACATCTTCATGCTTCACATCAACACCTGGCCAAGTGCTTTTACGACATACAGAGAGAATTAAGACACCTTCAATAACTCCTATTGAGTCAGGAAGGTAAAAATTAAACATTTCTTGCAGAATTTTCTTATTGGGGGAGTGGTTGCTATAGTTGTCATGTTACTGAAAACAATAATGTAACAAATACACTGCTGATAGAAGGACATTTTTAAAACTTTTGCAGCAGGTTGAGTCCTCACTTCATACTTTTCTTAGTTTGAGCTAGAATTAAAAAATACCATGGATTTTACTTTCTCAAAAGTGGGATAGGATGCCTCAAGTTCAACTGCTACCTGATGCATGGAAAAAGGCTATGTTTACTGTAATTGTTTTGGTAAGGCAAAAAAGTTCCAGTATACTGTGCTGGCTAACCCAGCTGTTTTTTCTCCACCGTCCACTTCCCTCACTACAGGTAAATGAATACTTTGAGAACAAGCGATTGTATAGTTTGAAATTGTGATTACATATCACATATGCTTTCTTTATGCTGTTTCCCATTTATACCTATGTCCCATATGCAGTTCTTGCTAACACCCTCTTCACATCTATCCACTTAGCTGATGCTGACTGAACATATGACATTTAATTTAAAACAAAATATTGAGATAATTATAAGATGCCATATCTCAATAATTGATTTAAATTGTATGTATAAGAAGTAAATTTCCTCAATGTTCTAATGAGCCACATGAATCTAGTTTACAAATGATGGGAACTGATATCAGTTTGAAAACCATCGGCAAATATAGTTAATATACGTTTTTAATAGTTTCTATTAAATTCAGTAATCTATTGCAGTGAACATAATTAAAAAACTCATTATGAATAGGTGTTTATTATACCTAGAAATTATTGTATTCACCTTTTTTATACTCAAAATACGGTGAATAGTTGTAATTGTTTTTTTTAGCTTAATAACGAAGTCCTTACAAAAGTTTAATTAAATTTTATATATATTAAAAGGCTGCAGGTTTAATACCACCCCACCCCGGGTGAGACTGTATCAGCTGCCCTGGTGTCTCCTTGGAAAGAGCACTAAGCTTGGATTTCCTCAGAAGCATAGAGCCAATAAAGTGTTGAAAGTGCTATACAAATACCAAAAGAAAACCCTTGACAAGAAACTGAAAGCAGAACAGAAAATGAAACAATACCTGGCCCTCAATAAATATGTTAGAAAGTGAGCAAGTAATTAGCTGAATATTACTTAACCTGGACATCACAGACTATACATTTTTATTTCAGAGGCCAATTATTTTTCCATCTAACATTTTGGACGGAAGAAGTCTATCAGTCATATTGAATAATTTGTATGATTTGCGTGTGTTTGAGAGACAAATGTAGATTCATATTTCACCAGTGAAATTTAACTTTAAATTTATTTTCCAAATATGTTTTATCGAGTACATGTATAGCAGTGGTTCACAAAGTGGGGGTATGAGAGGTGGGATTACTGAGGGGGTGCTAATGTTGAATAATGCTGTCACAAGTAGTACTTTGGAGATAGAACAAATAAGAACAAAAACAACCCCTCCTTAGGAATTGGTCATGAGGCTCAAATATTGGGTGAAAACTCAATATAGTTTAACATATGGGGATGCTTGTCACACAAGTTAAGAAAATAAAATTTTCTTTAAAACAGGTATCATCGCTGTTACAACAAAAAAAAGGTTGCAGATGGTCCGTCTACCCTTGCAAAGAAAAGAAAACATATCCCCACATGAAGAAGATTATTCAGAAAGCCCTCATCTGTCGACTTGAGGATACGCAGGGTATGAGGAGAGGAGAACTTAAGGAAGATGATCCCAGGAGAATTAGCAGTTACCTGGCACGTCAAGAACCACCATCATCTCAAGTTTTGGTGAACGAGAAGATTTCTCGATTTTAGCTATGTAATATATGAAAGGTGCTTGATATATGGATGTGTCTACTAAGATTACAGTAGTTTAAGTGTCAGTAGTTAAAAAAAATGTATAATGCATCTGCAAGTGCTGAAAATTTTTATATTGATAATATATAACCTTACTCAGAATAGACTGGTTTTTAAACATATCTGAATGGAAGCGTTATTGTTTGATGGGATATTATTTGCAGTTACAACAAAACAAAGAATGAAGTCAAATGATTATGCATTCATTTATATATAAATTTGTGCCAGTAAGAAGTGTTTAAAAAAAGTTCAGGCAAGCCGGGAGTGAATGAAACCAGTGTATTGTCCAAAAGCATCTGGTCATTTGTCACGTATCCGCCAGACACAGCAAGAGGGAATGACACATCTGTCCAGACCCTAGTCTTCCATGCTGTCATAGTATGAACTGCCTATAGACAGCATGCCTGTTCGCACTCATCAAGTCAACTTCATCGTCAAGTACAAGAACATCCCGTCGGTACATCATGGCCAACACATTTACAGCTTCATCAAGGATTAGAACTTGAAAATCCTGAAAAATTATATATTTTTAAAAAAATTAGGAACATGCACTTATTCAAAGCTGATTAATCTTTTATCAGAAAATTCCAATGTAAAATAAATATGGATTAAAAACTGCAACGTTTTTAGTTTGACATGAGCGCTGAGTGTTCCATCGCAACCAGAACTGATATTAAGTGCTTGGGGAGCATTTCTAGAAGTCAGATACACCTGCATTGGGTTCAAATAGGAATAGCTGATTGCAGATGAAGATATAATCTTATCTTTCTATCATCATCAGCTTAGATTTGTTTAGCATAGTGAGATACCCACATTGAAACCTGGTAATGAATATAATCTACTTGATGAGTATCAGTTGTAAAAAATAAAACTCCTTATCATTTGCTTATGTGTGCATCTCTGGTTTTTGTTTTTGGATGGCTTACAATTTTAAAATTTATTCACAGTGATTGCAAAGAAATAATCCAAGCATGTCTCATTTTGTAAGAAGTCCCGCTAAAATTCATGAAACATTATACGTTAAATAAACTATGAAGCATATCAAGAATAATGCATTAAGCAGCAATGCGCATTATAAACAAAAGTTTATATAATTATTCAGTACCGGCAAAGGTGATATACAGTGCTGTCTCTCACAACACATCTTTTCCAGGTCAGTGGACATCTCCCTACATTTTCCACACACACATACACCAATCTGGCAATCCTGTTTCGGGGGATGGGTGATAACCACCACACTGCCTTGATCCTGGCTCCAAAACATTAAAGACAAGGCTTGGGTGGAACTGCATCATCTGTAGTAAAAGTTCCCTCAGCCGGCCTGGCTCCACATTTATTATAATCTCCTGGAATCAGTTTCAAATATTAAGCATACTGAATCCCCATATGTAAGTTGCGCAACAAGCTTGAAAACTAAAATCAAAATTTACAACAATCATGTATTTACATAAGGTATCTATCTTTGCAAGTCCACCTTGGAAATATAAATGACTTCAAATGTTGTATTGTAAGAGTAACTAACAAAGTTTTAATTATGTGTATACATGGATGCAGTATTTTATTTTATCAGTACAACGTGCAAGTTACATATTCATAGTGAGTTTGTTACACATATCATGTATAGTGAAAGAGGTTGTCTGTAATGTAGCCCACATACCTGTCACGTTATTCACACCTTTTGTGATACATATTTTGTACATACAATAACATGCTCAAGAAATACATAAAAGTTATTGAAAGAATTTAAACAGTTTCAAAACTGTCATTACATCAAGAAAATGTGTTATTTTAGAAATTATTTACAGTATTCACACAAAACTGAAGGCAAATCAGACAGGGCAATTAAAATTCGTACCCGAAAGGTTATATCAAATATGAAATATAAAAAAAATTCTGTTTCTTGCAAGCCTTCAAGTCATTCTAAAATCTGGGCAAATAAAAATTCCTGCATTCTTAAGTTTTTGTGTTTATAATGATAGTGCATACATAATATTATCTTGATGTATTTTGGCATGCATCATATTTAAAACAAAAGAATTAAAGCGTATTCATTATTTTACAAGGCTTAAATAGATATATGAATTTTAACTAAAAATAAAAATTATAAATGTATTAAATATTTGTTGTGTATGCGACTAGTATATATCACTTCTACCTATATATGAAATGATTTTAGCTAGTTTATATTTTGACAATCACAGGAATTTAAATTTGTACCACAAGCATTTATTTACTTCACTCTGTATTTTGCTACATATGGTTACTTGAACTTCTAAACAAATAGCCCTATATTATCAGTAAGTATAGTGACTATCATAGACAAAATAGATGACATGTATTATATAAGGCGGCCATATAAATGAGGTGGCCTCTGTATTTTCAATGGTATTTGTGCATGGTTTTCCTTATCAAATGATATTGGGGTGGGGTGGTGAGTAGCAACAAAACGTAAAGCAGTTTAAACATAAATTGTTTGGTAAAATAATCATTCAATAGAAGTATGCATTTTGTAAGTTATGCAAAACGCTTCTCATATATATATATATATATATATATATATATATATATATATATATATATATATATGTGTGTGTGTGTGTGTGTGTGTGTGTGTGTGTGTGTGTGTGTGTGTGAATGGGCAAAAATCGATAAAGTATAAAAGAAGGTGTGTATATTACCGCAGGTTATGTCATGTTTATGTGAAAGGCTTTGTAAGTTATTTGTTTTTAAATAATATATATCTTTCCTGTCTTCGTGACTCCGTATTGCTTTACTGTCACAATGGCAATTAAGTTCGTAAATGGAAGACCGAGAAATTGTTCTGGCCTTGTTTTGACCCCTAACGGGTCCTCAATACCAATCAAATCTTTCAACCTGAGAAGAGAAAATACGATTCTGAGTATAGCGAGAATATAACAATACAAATAATCTATGCTAATGATTCAGGTATATGATTGGCTTTAATATGTGTGCAAAAACATTTTTCTAACCATGTTTCACTGGGACAATGTGGCGAAAATAGGCAGAAATGAGTGTTGATAGTTCTAAATTTTAATATTCAAAACAGTCACTTTAATATTCCGTATATGCACATTTTCCAGTCACATGTTGATAAAACTGCAGAAGTACTATTCAAACTTGTGTTTCAGATGATTCAACACTCTTATAAATACAGTACACGACAACTTCAAACATAATCTATATGAAAATAAATCAACATACATTTCATAGTAAGTGCCATTGTTTCGAAGCTGGATAGGATGATCTTTTATATAAAATCATTTTGTTTATTAGTGATAAATCTGCATACGGCCGTCAAGCCATCATTCGGATCTGACTGATTACACTTATTCAATTGTGCACTAGGTTTTCAAGGGCCATTGGCGAATTTTCGGCATTGATAGCAAAGCGATTCATGGCCGCCGGGCCAAGACAGGGCGGAAAATGAGTCATTGGAGATATAGGGCATGGAGTTAGTTAACAAAATATTGATTGGATAGACTATCTCTCGGCGGGTGCATTGGTGGATATACTATCTAGGCGGGTTGACAAGTATCGTGGTTGAATTGAAACTATGTTAGAAACATGACGGTAAATGACCATGGCAAGAAAAACGGATTGTAATTTGCTGCTGAACATTTACATACGCAGTTGTGCCATTTAGCTCTGTGTTTACTTAGTAGGTAAAACATTAGAGGCTCATCTTGAATTGCACCAATATATTATAACTGCATTTGCAGTGTAGTAAGATATAATGACGTCATGCATGATTAAAATAAACGGTTTCAATGCCAGCTTCAGTAATGTAAAATTACGTAGCTGATTGTGAGCTCCTCTCCCAAATTTGCACATACTGCATATAATTGATATAATATGCCAAGAGCTGATTATATCTCGAAACGAAACAGTTAATTAATGATCTGTATCCATCCAAATCATTATTTTAGATCTAATACGATGGCTAGTTGGATTCTGCAGCAAAGATAATCAAAGAACAAGCATAGGTTTCTCTCAATAAAAGAAGCAGAAGTTGGTCTACATCATTGGATTTTAACGCTCTTTAAGTTCGTGTGTTAATGTACTTAAAGTGTGCATTAATTTATTATCACCTAGTAAGAAAG
Source organism: Unio pictorum (assembly GCA_030141615.1). Taxonomy (NCBI): domain Eukaryota; kingdom Metazoa; phylum Mollusca; class Bivalvia; order Unionida; family Unionidae; genus Unio; species Unio pictorum. The sequence goes on along the minus strand of JARLTB010000051.1, from coordinate 2,686,210 downwards.
TAAGGAGACGTGGAAAATTGGCCGTTCATTAACAATAATGATATCGTCACTACTTCAGTTGTATTGTTATTATTATTATTAGTAGTAGTAGTAGTAGTAGTAGTAGTAGTAGTAGTATTTGAATTTGAAGAAGAACAATTCCATAATGAGATTCTCAGATATTAATAACTTGCATAAAAATTCATACAAGATATATATGTCGTCTGGGTGCAATTAAAATTCGGCCCTAAAGTGAAATTAACTTTCATCCTGAACGTCAAATAAACATTGCTAGCAATTCTAGCAAAACATGTTGGGACAAATTGTAATCATCGTGTCGTGCAGTGTTAATATTAGTTATGAATAGATAATGAACCCCCTGTGAAATAAGCTAGCTTTCAACTCGATGGGGAATAGATGGTCGAGAGTATATGTACAAAAAGAAGCGCGTGAGCCACATGACAACGCTGTTTGTTCTGTTCTAGATTAACGTGATCAGTTTACCTTCGATTTATGTGGCATACATATTTATAAAGTAGAAGAACTGGTGAATGCAGATGTATAGGGTTATGAAAACCATATATTTCAAATCTTTAAACGAAAAGGCCTTTTACTCAATTAATAATTAAAATTGTGGTATAATTTATCAATATCAGCTACTATTCACCAAACATTACTTACAATTTTAACAATATTTAGGCTTTACGTTTCTGCAGTTCATCAGCAAAGTGCAGGAAGCTCTCACCAAAGTGACACATGATGACAAAATTGACTTCAAGTGGGCCCATCTCCGTAACTGTGTATAACCTAGCCATCATAGCTTACGGGAAGAGGGAACGGAAAAATGCCGACTGTTATGAGGCAAACTGGGATGAGATGGAGTCCGTGACTGAGGCAAAGAGTAAAGTGCTCCTGGCATACAAGGCTGCATCTAGCTCAAGAACATTACAAGCACTCAGGAATGCAAGGAACAACGCCCATAAGACTGCCCGCCATTGTGCCAACATCTACTGGCTTAACCTTTGCAACAGTATACAGACAGCTGCCGAAACCGGTTGACTATGGCAAATGTCCCTGGTCGTTAGACTATAAAATTGAGGACGAAACAAAATCAAGTTTGTTCTTACATCTGCATATGGCGGGCATTATCGTCTTTTGTAAATCTATGGTCATGTGAGGTGACATGCACAAAATACATCGTGTGATGACCAGTGCTAAATTAACCTTCAAAGTTCGCGGACTCGTATAGATAAAAATGTTTAGAATCTAAATTAAAAGAACATATATAGTTCATTATATCTACTTTATGCTCATACAAATAACATGTATTCATCTACAAAGTCTTTGAGTAGATTTTCACTGCTATTGAAACCTATTGAAGTCGATATTGCAAGCAACATTACCATACGCATATAGCGGAGAATGTGGTAAAAGATCAGATGCTAAATAGTAAAGTAGACGGTATTACGATATAGAAAACCTCCAAAACGTAACGAAAGAGAAACTGATACGTGTATCTTATTAGCAATTAATATAGCAGAGAATGTGGTAAAATGATAAGATGCCAAATGGGATGACAACCCCCCCCCCACGAAAAAAAAACAAAAAAAAAAAACACAAACTAAAACAGAAATATATAGGAGCATCTATTATTTGTCTTATTTCATGTCGTACAATTATAAAATCGATTCATTTCACAGAATCCATTGCAAAACAAAATAACTCTGTAACAGCAACACTAACCATCAGCTCTGAGCCTTTAACGTTTTAACTATTTAATCAATTACTATCATATTCATATAATCTGTCTTTTGTTGTTAGGTAATTCGAATAATCCTGTCTTATAATGTAGATTGAAACAAATAAATGAACACTAGTAATGTTAGTGATTATTCAAAATATGAGGATGTATTAACTACACATATATATGTATATCAACCAAAAGATACACGACAGTACGAGCTGTATCTGTCCATATGTTTACATCTCTCATATGAAATAATCGACAGGCTAATAAACAAATGAAACAAATATGATACTTAGTAGTGGATAACAGTTGTTATATAAGACGATTCAGCTTTCCGTCCGTATCATTTGAAACTTCCGTATCACTTTAAACCTCCGTATCACCTTAAAGGTCCAAATTATTTTTCATAAATAGATTTATACCATAAACGAAACGTTTACGGACGATGTATTAATGTATCGATGTCTTGATGGGTTTTCGAGACAGATTATTTAAGACTTTCGTGATTGAAGGGACCCGTTCATTGTCGCTGGATATTATTTCTGATCAATTAAGTCATGAAAAGTCTGCCCATTGAAGATAAAAGCAGACCTAAGTACCGAAAATGGATATGTCACTTTGATGCCAATATTTCTAGCTGGTGATGATTATTAAAGTAAATGAAAAAGCCACTGCAATGGAAAGAATAGGCTCCTGATGAAGCCTGTTTAGGTGAAAATGTTCTCAGTACTGGATTTCATCGTTTAGAAAATAATAGAGGGTGGATTTTTTTAGTATAAGTCTTCCGGACAAAAATTTGCTGCAGTCAAGCTACGTGTATCATGCCAAGATATTAAGCACTTAGAGAATGTACTGACTTGAAATAGTTCAATATCAGGCTAGCTAGTATTCGAATGAGGCTGAAAAAAAAGACGGACACGCAAAAACGGTATATGCATATGTACATATATGCAAACATACATTCACACAACTTACATACTAACATCCGAACTTGCATTTATTAACATACCAAAGCAATATACAGTAGTCAAAAGAAAAACAACTAATGCAGTTGGCCTTTTTAAATAAGATGAATATGTAATTGATAATGTGATGCTTCTGACTGCATACATTGGTTGCCAGGTTAACAAAAAGATAAACAGCGGTCTACGAAATGCAAGACGTATATTAAGGCTCCAAAATGTACGACTCTACATGCAGTGAAGATTTTTTAAACACAGGAGCTCGTAATTCTTTCAAATAATGAATTTTCGGTATGATTTGTTCCGGGCAAGAGTTCAAAAGAGAAAATCACAGCAATTTGAAAATAAACACGAAATAAGCCCTATCTTTATGGTAGGATTACACTGAATAACGTCAATATATATTATTCCAATTTATTAGTAAGTTAAACTTAAATATATGCTTTGTTGTTAAAAAGTAATATTTGAAAGAGTTTTGATGACACATGATTGGCGTGTTTTTTTGTTTTGTCAAGTACTTTGTTGTTTACCATTAAATCAATAGTTAAGTTTAAATATCTCAAAATTATCTAGATGAAGTACATTAAATCACTTTGATTCATGTATGTAAAACTGGTCTGCTTACATAAACTATTTTCATTATTCTAGGAGTGCAGATTATATTGATAATAAACCAGTGATGAGAGATGCAATTCAATTAGCCTGTCCCAATTACTTTGAGTTTGATACCAGACCAACAGCTTCAAACGTCTTCCAAAAACCTCTATCAGCCAATCATTCTGAGGAACCCTTATCGTCACCAGTGAAAGATGACTTGTTATACAGTGACTCTGACTCAGTGACTTTTTTATTTGGGCACAATAACAGGTATCCACAATCTACATTGTTGATTTCACTTTTGCTAATGCTTGCATATGAGGAGTTGTCTTGAAAATGCATTGAAATTTTAAAACGCTGGGTTTTACCAATTGGATTTCGGGTGAAGAGGTCATGGTTAATATTTCATTCTGCTATGACATTCACCTGTGAATGCAATATAAAGGTGATATTGCTATAATTGAAGGTAAATTTGAATTATAACATCCATTGCGATTCGTGCCTATGTGAAAGGACACAACAAAAGCTACATATTGACACAGGTAATGTAGCTAATGTAATATACAACTGACTATGTGGAATTAGTGGCTATTTTGTTTCTATGAAAATATGTTGGAAAGGAAATGAAAGCATTTTAAATGAGAGGTTTTTGTTTAACAGAAACATAATACTATTTTATTTCACTCTTTCTTTTAAACAAAACCCCTTTAAAAACAAGGTTCATTTAATATCTTTATTCAACAGATTATACCTGGGCATAGTTGACAGATGACAACGAAATAATCAATTTTGTGAACATTAAACGTATAGAAGAAGAGTACAGAAAACTGATGATTTATTCTTTACATAACTATCAATCTAAAACACAGCACTCACATCGTACCATTCACATTGCTCTATGATTAAAACTTGTATTTAAATGAATCAAGTAATGCGGTCACGATAGTAATTGACCAGCTTGGCAAAATTGCACCTCAACACATACATGACTCAATCAGTGACGTTGTGACTCAGATCCATATCTGATTCAAACCACATACCAACCATATAGTTTCCTAAATCTGCACTCTCGCTCAGGTCAGTCATGACAATTACATGATAGACAGATCTGAAAAAATAATTGAAATTCACTCTTTTAACCTGTAAACCTATAATTGCAGTTAAGGAACATGGCGGTTGTATCAACAAGAGATATGTGAGTTTGTTCGTCCAAAGTAAATGTTTTTCCATTATTTCAAAGATCAGACTAAATTTTAAAACACACCGTATTAGCTCCTGTTTAAATCAAAGTTGTATTTTAATACTGTCCACCTATAAGATTAATTGGCCAACGGTGCTCAGACATTATTTTCGTTGTAGCATATTCTGCAGTGTATTCTTTGGAAAGAAGAATAGTGTGGATCTGTATATGTAACCTCGGCGGTATATCCATCGCACGTGTCAGTTTTCATTGACTTGTCCTCCAACTTGTCATAGGGCCATTTTGCAAGTAATGTTCCATTTTTACTAAGACTCACGAACGTTTTGTAGCTTCCCCAGAATGGATTGCTGAAACTGATATACAGATATAAATCTGTTCCAACTACTTTAAACTTCCATCCACCACCCACACCTGTGAAATAAGCTTTGTTGGCTAAAAAGTAAACAGAGCCTGAACGAGGCAAAACATCACGTGGGCGCTCTTTGATCGGGAACATTCGTCCGTTGAAATAGTAGCAGTCAGTAAAAGAAAGTGCCTCCGAAGTTTTGTTGTCTATGCATATCTCTAGAGACCTCCAGCGTTTTTTGAACTTCTTGATTTCTTTAGGAGAAAGGTCAGGATAATACAGTTGTACATACTTGGCCATGCTTGCTTGTTCAATCTGAAAGTAATAATGTAAAGCTGGCATGATGCAAAGGTTTGTTGCAACTGTGTTTACTTACTTAAATGTAATTTCAAGTTTTTTTAATGCATAAAAGAAAATTGTTCAAAACGTACGATATCTCAGATAAAATATAATGATATTGGACGGTTATTCATTGTCTGTCACCTAACTCCGCATTCCTGGATTTTTGCACAGCTGTCAAACATATTGATTTCTATTAAATATGATATATACTTAAGTACATTCATTTAAAATAGTGTTTTCGTTGATAATGAATTTTACAGAATGACTATATCTTACTGTTTTACTTAAAATGATGAGAGAGACACAACAAATACAATGTACGGGAAATTTGACGCATTTTACAATTACTATTCAAGTTTGAAACTCTAACATTTGCAATAAAAATTGCATTTATTCACTCGCAAATTAATATTGGCATGATCTGCATGAGTTAATACTTTTCCGGGGAAAACAACTGCTCATTATCGTTGGAATAACTTTGCCCATTCCTATACTTAAATGACAGTATTGCCCATTTACTACGGATTAATAGGTGTACCGGTTCCGTTCTCTCTGCAAGAAACGTACTGCACTGAATTAATATGAAGACCATAAAGTTAGACAACACGGACGTTCAGTAACTTAGAACAGGTAAATAAATCCCGATTTCAATTTCAGTTAGACGCAAACTTTATCGATGACATCAGACGAAAGTCAAATTATGGTGCAAATCTAACATTTTTTTACGTCATTGAAGGTCACCTTATACAAAACAATACTGTAGGACAGCGAGATTTAAAAAAGTTATATCCTACATGTAATGCTTCAAAAGTGTGATCATTTTATTTTGTATTTTGTCAAATTATTTTCTGTTTTTGTCCGACAAATAAAGCGATTGTATGACTTTGTTGATTTATTTTTGCATTCAGGTGCAAATGTGAAACAATGGAAGGCATTCAATCTCTCTCGGTAACAGACGCTTCGTTCACATTTTGATAATAACATAATGTCGATTTGCAATCAACATTAACGATTGCATCATTGTGTTCAAAAAATGAGTTTGAGTTTTCAGGAAGTTAATCGCTGATAAAACACCTCTAAATATTATTTAATCCAGGATTTTGTTTGAAAAGCTATTACCACTTGTTGTAGGATACAATGGATATGAGCAACAGCAAATTTCGGATAGAAACAGGCCACCTACATTCAATCATTGACACTTTGCACGATTCATGTAGACAAACCTTTATAAATAAACTAATACTTGTGTGGATGGTATTCGTTGGAGCTTGTGTTAGGTTTTTCGTATATCACATCGTCATAATTATATATTTTTACAGTGTTGGCATCTTTTAACATCTCTTCATCCTTATTAAATAACAGACAGGCAGATGTACAGACGAGGACAGGAGTGAGATGAGATATATATATATATATATATATATATATATATATATATATATATATATATATATATATATATATATATATCATATAAAGTTTTGAAATAAACATTTATCATTCGACTCGTTGATTACTTTCCATGAGTTATTGCTCCAAAATATAACTGTTATGATACGAGACATATGTTAGAGTGAACAGTTTCCACGTATAAGAATGTATTTCCAAGTCTGATGGGTATTAAACAGTTACAATCCTATTTAAAGGTGCCAAAATGGAGTGTGTGTGTGTGTGTGTGTGTGTGTGTGTGTGTGGATTTGTAGCGTTATATAAACACTGTTATCCATATTGCTACGATATTGTGGCAGCATATAGTAATCTGTAGCACTGGTGTATCATGCAGCAGACATACAGCATTATGTCCCACCCAGTCACATTATCCTGACACCTGGCCGACTAGTTCTAACACAAACTTCTTAATGCTGACACCACCTAGCGAGACAGGTGTTGGTACCATTTTTATAAGTCGGTTGCATGACTCAGACAGGGTTCGAAACCGCGACCTATCACATCCGAGGAGGACGCTCTAACCACTAAGCCACCGGAGCGATTGTGACACATGCACAGTTTGCATTTCTTATGTATATACATTCAAACTCCCTTGGATAAAACATGACTCACTTTTGTGTTACGACTCTAGGTTTAAAATTAAGTAACAAAAAGAAGTGAAACTAATAATGCATGTAAATCTGCAAGTTAATTTTTTCCCCACAATACAAGTCAAAATTCAAGAAACACAGCATTTTCAATTAAATAATTCAAAATGTATTATCACAGGTCCAAATGTCTTAAATATTTTGACGAACAGCAATGATTCAATTCCTAATGCCTTTGAATGAGTCCAAATTAATTCTAAAATAATGTGTTAATCCAATGTCAATGACCACTTAACAATTCCAAGAAGTTAAATAAATAATTGCTCTGAAATAACAGCACAACTGTTAAGGTTTCCCATAGACGGATATTAAGACATGAATGAATTATTTGTTTGACCATGTCCCTATTTATTTTTGACATTTTTCCTTGACCCAGTTGTGAATATTTCTTATTGAATATTTCAATAAGATTGTAAACTAGTCTGTTTCTAGAATACAGTAAACTCATAAAGCTATGTCAACGTCTTTTTAACAAATTACAATAAATTACAAAAGTTTGTTATGTAAACATGCTGGTTACATAAAAACATGATCTTACAGCACATTCTACAATCATGTTAAACATTAAGGACACAATAAACGTATGCATCATAATGTGGTATGCTGTGACCAGAAATATGATTCAACCTAAACCACTATTCAAATGCTTTGTCACCTAGGTTCAGCTCAATTAAAAAATCTGGGTCGGTTTATTTTCATCTTAACCACGTTTCTAAACAACAATTAAAAATATATATTATTTCGGGTCACAATGTCAAAACACATTGGTTAACAGATAAGAACAAGAATTGTGTAAATAGATAGATAACTGTGCCTCGGAAAGTAAGGACTACGACAATAACTGAATGCTGCTTTGATTTAGTGTCTTCATTCCATCAAACTACTGCATCAAATTACTGAAACATTTTCCCAGCTTTGTTCATGTCCATACCACTGTGTGTCGTTTTCCAAAGCAAGCTCTCTCTCTCTCTCTCTCTCTCTCTCTCTCTCTCTCTCTCTCTCTCTCTCTCTCTCTCTCTCTCTCTCTCTCTCTCTCTCTCTTGTCATCCGTCCCTGACGTTAAGATGTTGTCTTAAGTATGTCAAAACACCTTTAATTTTGTACAAACAATAACAAGTTGAACGAAAAGAAAACCATAGAAACAGACATGTTCTCTAAACAAAATACCTGCATTTACTGAGAACAAAAGATGTTGCACATTGCAAGTGGACACAACATGGTTTCATGGTTCAAGATCAACATGAAAATGCACCGTGTAAGATCGAATACATAATACGGAAGAGCATAACCAAACCGTTATCACGGAGGCATATTTAGATCAGTGCCGCCGAATGTACAACGGATTGATCTACAACATAACGTTGTACAAGTATTGTTCTTGGCTCATACTAAAATACCCTCATTTATGCGTAGGTATGATACTGTTTCAAATATCAGCTGATTCATGGGCGTACAGTAATACATATACGAGATCGAGATTGATCATGGTCGTAAAAATCATACAAAGTTTGGAATATTCAATGTTACACTCATCCAGATATGTAATTGATCACTTAAATTAAGTCTTACCTTGAGTTGCGTGAATTAACCCAAGTAGAAAATATGAATTAGCAATGCAGTAGAAGTAAGGAGTGACCAGACGAGTGTAGTTGTCATAGGTATCATCTGTCTATGATAACGTTAATGAACGTTCTTGTGCTATCAGAAATTTCCTCGTTTCAATCCAATATGGCGGATGATATTGCGATTCAGTTTTAACTTGTCTGATTGGATTAGTCACATGCAATAGGTCAATGTTATCAGACATTTTGTGATTTGACGAAGGTTAGACATTCGCACTATATATCTCAACGGCAAACTTATGTAATCATCCAACGAGGACATAGTTTTGTAAGGAGTTAAATCTATACACCCTTTGCCCGATGTTTATCATATAGGCAATATATATATATATATATATATATATATATATATATATATATATATATATATATATATATATATATAATAATAATAATAATAATAATAATGAGGACTTTGCATAGCGCCTAATCTTTCGAAGCTCTAAGCGCTTTACACTATCAATAATGATATGACTACACTACAGAACAACAAATGAAAAAAACAATGAAATTGGAAAACATAAAAACATGCTGAAAACATATAAGATACAAAACATGATTAGGTCGCTAAGTTTGTCCCTGAAGTCGAAACAGGTGAGTCTTAATAACACTCTTAAAGGAACCACTGTGTCTTTATGTCTAATTTCAATGGGCAATTAATTCGTTCCACGTCGCCGGGCCCTAGTGTGAAAACGAACATTGTCCATATGACTTTGTTTTCGCCTTGGGAACAATGAGTATACGATTATCAGAAGAAGAGCGTAAGGATCTAGCTGGTGTATACACATGGGTGAGGCTGGATAGGTATGTTGGACTGGAGTCTGTCATTGAAACATAGCACAGAGAACAAATTTTGTGTTTGATTCTGTATCGAATTGATTGACAGTGTAGGGCACAGAGCAGTGGTGAGGTGTGCTCTGATCGAGGCACTCTAAAGATGATCCGTGCAGCTGTCTTTTTAACTTTTTGAAAATATTGTGACGAACCAGAGAGAAATGTGTTGCATAAGTCCAGTCTTGAAAGTACTAATGAACACACAAGTGTTTTACTGTTATCAACTGAAAGATATTTACGAATGCAACTGATGCGTCTCATTTCAAGATATGCAGCCCTGCATATGTTCATGACATGTTGGCGCAATGTGAAAGTACTGTCTAGAGAAACACCTAGGTTCCGTACTGACTGTGAGAATTTAATGTTGGTGTTGCTGATATTTATTGTCTGAGGTAGAGGATGTGAATGAGAAAGTCTTTGTGTTGTGATCAGAATAGCCTCAGTTTTATCATCATTCATCTGCAGCTTGCTACATGTCATCCATGATTTCATATCGGAAATGCACGTCTCTAGCATCAACTACAGTTGGGTGACTAGACTTGTATATTTGGGTGTCATTAGCATACAACTGGTGCGACACAGGGTGATGATTTATGACACTTGAGAGCGGCTGAGTATACAGAATGAAGAGAACAGATCCAAGAACATGTCCAAGAACAGATCCCTGTGGATGACCACAACACACACACACACACACACACACACACATATATATATATATATATATATATATATATATATATATATGTGTGTGTGTGTGTGTGTGTGTGTGTTTAAATAAATGTATATTATTTTGATTTTTGATTTGATAACGTAGGTCTTCTGTACTATGAAAAGTCAATAAGGTCAAATAGTTCTGCTTTTGTAACTGAATATGACAATTGTTGTGTAATAAGATGATATCCTCATATTGGGTGCGCTGCCACATTAAATCACTTATTGCAAATCCAATCCAAATCAAGCTATATTACCAAACGGACTAAGAGCAGTCATGTGATCTTGGTCTAAGTTGGAGCAATCAAGTTCACGTCCATTAAAAAGCTCAGCGATGATGTCACTACCACATTAACAAAATATCAGTAACACCAGAGAGTAAATATCCTGGTTAAAAAGATCCCTGGATATAATTACAAGCACAAGACTTCATATATAACTTGATTCTAACAACCAGCCTAATCCCAGTGAAGTACCAGCAAATCGTGTTGATGCGTCTTACCGACATGTGATTGAATTATCAAACGATATCCGTGCAGGTCAAACCGCTGACATGGATTTCATGGACACACACACACACACATATATATATATATATATATATATATATATATATATATATATATATATATATATATATATATATATATATATATATAGATATATATATTTATATATATATATATGTGTGTGTGTGTGTGTGTGTGTGTGTGTGTGTGTGTGTGTGTGTGTTTGAATTGGTCACCATTCAAAACAATCTGGACCTTCATACGTCTTTTGAAGATTCAACTTGCGAGTTGTTATTAATGTGTTGGATTAATCGGATTCAAATCAAAAATGAAATCCATGTCAGCGGTTTGACATCAAAACGATTTGCTGGTACTAAACTGGGATTAGGCTGCTTGTTAGAATCAAGTCATATATGAAGTCTTGTGCTAGTAATTATATCCAGGGATCTTTTTCACCAGGATATTTACTCTCTGATAGTTTGTAAATATCTGTATTTGAAAAGATCTGTACGTTTACTTTTGTTCTTGTCTCATATCTTTTTCACAGAAAGACATGTTTGTTGTCGTTCAACTCATATCACATTCAGAAGGAAGTTTCTACTTGTAACAGATGGCATAAAAACTACACTTGATTATAGAGAATTGTATTACCTTTCTTTCTGTGGTAAAGATTTCACAATGCGAAATAATGAAGGGCATTATCCGTTATATCTGTGTTACCATGGAGCATATCTTCTCGGTTTCTCTGACGGAAGTATTTGTTGTGGATTTGTTTATCGAACTGTGTGCTGAATATTGAGTTTCCTAATTCTCCATTATTTTGGAATTGCTTTACGGTATGCATATATCTTGTTAAATATCCCAGGTTAAATTAGTTTTGCTTAGACATTGGATTCCTTTATTCCGATTTGAGAGATATCGTAAAATAGACAAGGTTAGAGGTGCACCTATTGAGGTCATAGCAAATATGTTTCGCCTTTCACAACTACTTCCGTCACGTTCTTATTATGCATCTGAACCCGACTGTGTAACGAAAAGGACCTTTATCCGAATATGCTGTTTTACTTTGTGTTCTTTCTGATGAACTGTTTATATCCCTACACATGTTTGGCATATTCTGAACCGAGATGATATAATCTGTCCTCAGGCATTTGATGTTGCATATCCATTACTACTTAGATTTTGTCATTTGTTCAAGATTTTATGTATTATCTTAAACCAGGAAAATGAGTAATTACTTAATTAATTGAATGTTTTAGGAACTCAAATGAGACTGGTTTAGATTAATGTATTAGTTCCATTTTTATTTTTATCTCGACAAATAAGATAAGATAAGAATAAGAATTCTTTATTTCAGACTACAAAGTCCATACCTTTAAATTAAAAAAAAATAAAGTTTAAAAAAAAATAATTAATTTTAAAAACAAAAGTATATATATATATATATAGCAACATCTACAACTATTAACTGCGTCATGCATTATTAATAATAAAAATTATTAAATAATAAAAATTAAATGACACATTTAAAGAGTAATTTCTTCCATCTACTAATAATATCAGAATTTACATGAATGTCATAGTTCCAAAGAGATTTCAAAATACAGTTCTTACTATTAGATATTCTTGTCAACATTGAGAATACATACTTTGTCATCATTTCATCAAAACTGAATACATTATAGTTAACAAATATGTTGGACGCACTGTTCCACCTTGGAAGACCTAATAGAAAACGAAGACTATTATTATGACCAATAATTAGTTTTCTTTTCGTACATTCACTATAGTTTGTCCACAGAGGAGCGCAATACATGGTGCAACAATAAGATTTGAATAATTTAATTTTGAATTGCAATGAACAATTCTTGAATTTACGCAGAAGCATGTTTGTTCGAGTACGCAGAGATCGGTAATGTCTCATCATATTCTCATTATCCGACCGATTGGATTTCAAAATATGACCCAAATACGTATAAGTGTTGACATAGATAAGAGCATTGCCGTTAAGATATACAAGGGGAGGAGATGGTAATTTGAAAGAAGCTGTCTGAAAGACCATGCTTACTGATTTTTTTGTATTATACATTATATCATTCTCAAATGCGTATTGTTCACATATCTTTAATAATTTCCTTAAACCTGCTATAGAAGGACTTATCAATGACATATCATCAGCAAAACTGAAATTGTTAAGAAAAAACACATTTGGTGGCAGACGTAACCCTACGTTACACTGACTGAGCTTACAATTTAATTCGTCTATATATATATATATATATATATATATATATATATATATATATATATATATATATATATATATATATATATATATATATATATATATATATGGAATAACAAGGGGGACAGAATTTCCCCCTGCCTCACCCCACTTGTTACATTGAAAGCGCTGGATATTACACTTCCCCATCGCACACAATACAACTGTTTCCGATACCAGTTAACTAAAGTATGAACTATGTAGACAGGTATTTTAATATCAATCAACTTTTTAAAGAGTGTCCAGTGATTGACCCTATCAAATGTCTTGCTAGTCTAAAAAACATGCAAACACGGGTCTGCCATGTTCTACATAATAGCTGACAGTTTCCTTAAAAGCATATATGCATACATCGGTTGAATGCTGCTTTTTAAAGCCACCTGATTATCAGAGATTGTAACTTCACATCTATGCAGAATGATGCATTAAATATTTTTGAAATAATAGTCGTAAGAGCTAAAGGTCTGTTGTTATTTTTGTCCGCTATGTTACCAATGATGCTTTTTAGTAGCGGTATAATGGTAACTTTTGTGAAATCATCTGGTACAAAGTTATGCACAAACATACAGTTAAATAAAATCATCAATAACACATGAAGTCTAGTATCTGAAAACTTTAAATGTTCCACATATAAAAAATCTGAACCTGGACATTTACCACTTTTTTGTCTTGCTATAGCACGTTGGATCTCAGATAATGTGATTACTTCAATACGAGCAGAAGGTGCATTCAATGCTGAATGTATATACTTCTTATTCAATTCGTTTTTTACACTATTGAGTAAGTCTTCAAAATGATTTCTCCACATGTTGCATATATTATTCTGACAATGGTTCCCATCAATGCAAATTGGTAATTTTTTGGAAGTTGTGGTGGTATGTTGTTTAACATGATTCGAGAATTCACGTTGGTCGACATTTCCAAATTTTTGTGCTAGCGAGTCTGCTCTGTGTGTTACTTCCTCCTTCTTACATAATCTAAGACCATACTTAAATTGTGCTCTTGTTTGACGCATTTGATTACTAAGATGGCCGTGACGAGGTTTACCGTTATCACGCCACATAAGGTAAGCATTTCGTGCGAAATCATGTAATTCTTTGACACAGTCATTCCAACCTGATATAATCCGGTGACTACGTTTGGATTTACTAGTATATTAGTATACAAATTTACAAATATCACCAAACGATGTGTTATACAGCTACTAAATTTTAACATTAAATATATCAGTAGAAAACACCCCTGATCATAAATAATGCTCAGAAAACTAGAAATAAGTTCCATATTTTGAATGCCAAAACGTGGTTAAGACCCAGTATCTTGAATATCTCAAAATATAAAGTTATGAATATATGATACCTAGCACTGAAGAGAAAACAAAACATGTATTAAAACTCATATATTTGATACTTTTGATTACCAAGTACTTCATCAGGTCAGCTGAGATGAATAAAATAGATCGACAATAAATGGTCTTAAAATGTATATTAGGGTTACTTGAAATTAGTACAAACTTTTACAATCAAACCCAACAAAACGAAATTGTGATTATTGTCATAACAGTTGAAACCAATACTATTCTCCTAGGAGTTTTCAATTAGATCCTATATACACACTGTTTCAGAGTTCATAAACATATTAACATATGGCTGAAATAAACTGTGTGCACAAATGAAATAAAATGCAACACTACATTTTGCTATATTTATCTGTTTCTAACATCACTGACATAACAAACTGCACCACGCATTTTTTACAATTGCAATAGGTAAACATATGATGAAACTTTGTATAGCAAATAAAAGAACTGTGGTCCGATCACCTTTTATTTTGTAAAAATAGCACCTCATACAACAACAAAACAATGAATAAATATGAAACTCTCTAGAAACAGGAGTATTGTTTAATTCAACAATGGACACAAGATATTTCATATTGCCAGCCTCCAGGATGTACCATCCATTTCAGGAACGCTCTGCTTCCATTCAAGATATGCTTAGATAAAAGAGACACATACATATTAGCTCACATTATACTGCAAAACAGTACCGGTTAACACGTCAGTTTATACAGAATGTTCTGCTGCACATATTTTCCTTCGCTTTAATTCTGTCGATGTTCACGGGGTGCAGCAGATTTTGCCATTCACGCTATCTTATCACTTATCAAGATTTGACAAAAACTAGAGTGAATTATTTTATTTTATTGCGCTAAATCTTATGGCAGGATTATTGTCAAGAGACAACTTTATGTCATTATTAAGGGTTTTTGTTTATGTGTCTTCTTGAGATGGAGGGTGGTTTTAGGCCGGAGGTTGTTAGTCTGTTTTTATATGTTTTCGTGCATACATCAGCAAAACTATATATTAGCAGCAGAAAGGGCGAGCCCATGTCAATGGATCCCAACACAAACCTATACAGCTTATCTTAGAGGAGAAAGAATCCATTTTAATAAATAAAGCTTTCAAGAATGCAGGATCCATTTTGAAAAATAAAAACATGGCAAATCCGATTAAAGAAGTATATTCGGCTCATCGTAGAGGAGGTAGATGCCATGTAAATAGGGATATCTTTCAAAAAGGAAGTTTCCATTTTGGAAAATGAATGCTCGAAGTACCCGCCTTATCGACGGGCATGGCTGGCCCTAATGGAGGAGAGTTTGATTCAATATCTTGAGACTGATTGATCTTGGATCATGTCAATCTATCGTTATAAATCAGTGCTGAGTAGTTGTGCACGTGAGAAGAAGTTTTTAAACTTAATTACATAAATGTCTCTGCAAAACCATGTCTGATGAATATTTCCAAGAGTATGTGTTTCAACTACAACAAATACAGCCAAAATATTAGTTATTTTTGATCACCTTCAGAATTTGTGTGTACCGTTGAGTAACTTCCAAATGAAGTTCAACTGGCGAATAAAAATAAATTTGTAAGACATCTACTAGCATACAAGCATGCGTTAACTGTCGTAGAGGTTACAAATAGATATAAAGAAGCAGAGCCGTTATCAACAAAGAAGGAAACAGGAGTTGTTTCCGCGTTTCAACGAATTTATCAACGATAATCTTGATCACAAGGTGGTCTACGACAGTATAAAGCTTGACATTGACCCTGAATTGCAGGGTGCAGTATCGTCGTTGATGAAAAACGACATACTGCAATTCATCGTGATCAGTCAATTGTTGAGCGATTTAATCAACCACCGCGATCACTTTTGAAAAATGCACCACCCTACGTCGATTTCGCTCAAGACAACGTCAGCAGCACATTTTCTCGTGTATGACCAAAACTATTACTTTTTCTATCTGCCGTAAATTGTAATGGATAATTATGAATACTGTTCTTCAACATTCTGTTACAGCTCGCACTATAATTAATATGTTCTTGTTTTAATGTCATGATCAATTCAGCTTCAAGATCAAAGTCGATATTATTTTGTTGTCACCATTTTATAACTAACTAATATTTTTCTTATTTTTGTCAATAACATCATCAAAAGGTTCTGTAGCGTCTATGACAATTCTTCGCAGCTAAGATATTTTCCTGACTCGAGACACAGCGAGATAAACTAAGTTTGACCACTCGATACGATCATCAACGATCCAAACTCGAGTATCAGAGATGATTAATCATTAAGAGTAATGTATTGCAACTCTGACATCAAATAAAACAATATCATTTAATACAAGATTTTATTTTCTTCACTCTTGTCAAGGGTCCTTTAACATCAACGTCAATATTCTGTCGTAGTGTATCGACCGGTCGATAACACAACGGTACGGGTAGATTTCAAATCTTTTCTTATGTAATATAAATAGTTTTTGTTGACGTGTATCACTATCTTTCTACTTGTCACTATCAGATAGTTTCGTCTCCATTTATCCAAACAAAATATTCAGAGGTTTCTAAAGTTATTTCACGCATTATTTCACACTCAATTTTATTTGGTTGTAATCTGATTAATTGCTAAAGTTTTAATTCTGAATCAAACGCTCTATATGATCATCAGTTATTTCTTCATAATAAGCTAAAATCTCTTTAAGTCATTCATGCGTAGACAATCTATCAAACGGTGGTGGTTGACTGCTCTCTCTCTCTCTCTCTCTCTCTCTCTCTCTCTCTATATATATATATATATATATATATATATATATATATATATATATATATATATAATATTAATGACCAGCCTCTAATACTAGTTTACCCTTCATCGCAGATCTTACTAACCAGCCAATGATTCTTTGAAAGATTTATTTCGTACGGAATTTAAATTATGAATCAACTTCACCTCTGCGATATGTCTATGCTGAAGATTCGTACTTTTATAAGACACATCATGAGCGTGACAAGCTCGATCAATTTCATTTATCGGATATACACTTGGTTTTGGTTGACCTTGATTGTCATGTCTGGTCCCAGGACCGAAGTAATTATATCCTGGAATATTTTTTCTCCTGGGCATAACCCACGTTTTTTTTTTTAAAATTTAATTTGTCACCTGACTGTGTCATGGGGATAAATATAAATTTCTTTGTACCACATTGTTCACACTTTCCACTAACTGCTGGTCTATTTTATTTTTCATTCTGAGGGTCATTAATTCACATGTAGAAGTACGCTCATGGCACTTAACACAATATAAATCCATATTATTTATGATATATCATGGATAAAATGGCGACAATAAAACGAGAACCAGTCATGCAGCGCTACCAAATTCAATCCAGATGTTATCATTGGCCTACTTGGAAGTGATAAGACACAGTTATTACATAATTTGATAAAGAGGTGGTTAACTTGAAATAAATTGTATCTGATGTTTCTGTCTGTAAATATTCAGCTATGCTAACAGGTAATAAAAGATTATAATGAAAATGCAAAATTGTTAGATAATGATATTATCGAGTTTATCACTGGCATCAATGAAGCACCATCAGTAGATGATATTGATGGGAGTATTAATAATTTAGTAGTGTACGAAGATGTAACGTTGGACACACAGTCTAATCCGGCAAAAATATTTTCCCGAGGTACACAATACATAAAGTGATTAGAGATAATTGTAATATTCTTGCTGTGTTTAAACGGTTGAAACGCATACACTTAGAAATATTTATCAGACCTGGTGCAGTTGTGATATGAATAATGCATAATCTTTATCGAATTGTTATTTAGTAACGCTCACACAAGCCCACTTGTATTTAAAACATTACATTTACATGAGCCTAAATAAAGATTCAGAACTGGTCTTGATAAAATTTTCGGATAATAGCATCAAATAGGGCGTTGTCTTATACAAGGCACCGATTTTCTCGATCAGGGTTAAGTTCAATAGAGTATATTTGCCTCTCTCTGCGACTTTCAAAGGAAGTTTTTTTTCGAAACGGAGGGGACTGTGAATCGATTAGAGGCTGCTCGCCCTCTCTGCTGTTCACCCACTCATACAGATGGATTAACAATAATAACAACAAACAATAACGTAGGTGTTGTCACAGGCATGTATGTGAAATGTGGTACAATAAACAAATAGATTTATTTCCACTGAACAGGCGGTTATATAGCTACTTTGTTAGGACTAATACCGGGGACTCCATCATGGAAATTCCCAGGAGAGACAAACATCGTCCTGGACATATTTATTGTGGTCCTGTAACCCGACTGGATATCAGACTTTATGACTAAGATCATCCAAGGTTCAGAGAGTATCTAATAAATGATGTTGATAAAGCGTATCATATTCATAATATAGCTTATGAAAGTAAAGATTTATAACAGCGACATATTGCAGATATTCAATTGATTCATTCTGTAAGAAACCTTGCTTGCTTCCTAGTAAATTTAACGACGATTGTTCAACTAGCAATGGGAGCTGGTAATTAATCAATCTGAGTATACTTGTAATGTAATCGATTTATTATAGCCCATGAGGATATTTGAGGGGAAGAGCAGCGATTAGCAAACTGGCTGATGCAGCATATGTTACACATTGTTGCTACTGAAATTTACAACGATAGGCAATATGGCAAATGTATCTACCCTCGCCTAAACAATTTCAGTAAGCACAATTTGATGCCAGTGTTCAAAATGAAGTTCTTCAGGCGGATATGTTATTTTAACCACACAACACGATTAACATTTTAACAAGTCGATCAGCATTCAAATATGCGTTAACTGTTGTTGACGTTGCGAGTAGATATAAAAATAGCCTCAGCTACTACAGATTCAGATGAGCTAAGAATTTCCGGGTGCAGTATAGTTGTTGATTAAAAACATACCACAATTTATCGTGATCAGGATTTAATTGAACGCTTGCGGAGCGTTTATTGGGATATCAATACCCAAAGGAATTAGCTGAAATAGATACGATATCTACCGAATGGGTTACAAGATTACCATGTGAGATAGCTGCGTTAAAAAAAGAGGTTACTCGTGCAACTGCTTTGAAACCCGTTAATGCCATCACATAAAATTATACTTGTACAATATAATTTTTCAACATAATCATTTTTAGGTGATGTGACTGAGGTATTTCTATGAACCAGGTGAACGTGAAACTCGTTAAAAAAGAGCAAATGGTCATATCTGCAGTATTTCGACGAATACATTTTCTTGCGTGGTTACATCCACATGTAAACCTGCAATATATAAATTGGATTTAACTGCTCCTCAGCGTACATTTACACGGGAACAATTGCAAGTAATTCTTGAAGCAAGACAATTACCATCACGATCACTTTTGTAAGGTGCCAGAACCCTACGTCGATTACGCTCAAGACACGTCAGCTTCTTCTCATGTGTGACCAAAACTACTATTTTTTTCTATCTGTGGCAAATTGAATTGGATTATTAGAATACTCTTCTACAACATTACTGTGCTACAGCTCACACAATGATTATTATTATATTGTATTAATGTCATGATAAATTCAAAATCAAAGTCTCGCTTATTTTTTGTCACCATTTGTATTACTAACTAGTTTGCTTCTTATTATCTCGTTGTCAATAACTTAAACAGCTTCTGAAGCGTCTATGACATATCTTCGCATTTATATTTTCCGAACTCGAGACACTGCAAGATAAACTAAGTTTGACCACTCGATACGATAATCAACGATCCAAACTCGAGTATCAGAGATGGTTGTTTTGTCGTCGTGTATCAACCGGTCGTTAACAAAACTACGGGTAGACTTGAAAAAATGTATTATGTAATATAAATAATTTCTGTTGAAGTGTATTGCGAACTATCTTTCTATTTGCCACTATCATATCGTTTGGTCTCTTTTATAATAAAATGTGTGCAGAAGTTTCTGATATTATTTCACAAATTATTCACACTGAATTTTATTTGGTTGTAATCTGATTAATTTCTTAAGCTCTTTTAGTTCTGAATCAAGCGCCCTATGATCATCAGTTATCTCCTCATAATAATCTACAAAATTTTTAGGCATTTGTGCTGAGACAATCTAACAAACGTTGGTGATTGACCGCGATTAACACACATTATCGTCGCTGTATTCTTAGACAATAACCAATTAAGAAGCAATTGTAAGACATCTTATGAAACTGTGCAAACTTCCATATCATTATTTTAGGTATAAATATCTCATCCATTTGATCAGAAGTCCATTTATCACCCTTGTGTCGAAACATGCTGTGTAAAGTACATAACCTCTCTCTTTCATTTCTTTCGCAAGTATGTGTGTAGGTGTTAAAACAACTAAATCCCAATTCTGTCTAGAAAATTGAATAACTCGAGATGTTTTACCACAACGTCCAAGTGCGTTTAGATAGAGAGTCTTGTGTCTGGATACGGGATCATACTCAGATGGCCCCGATGATAATTTTGATATCTGATTACGTTTACGATAAATATCATTAACTGGAACATTAGTGGATTCGGTATAACTGTGTAACATTTGTTGTTTTATTCTCCACGAGCCCCAACTAGCGTCTGTAAACTTCAATGACTCGGCGACAGCTCTGACCGCGTTCTTAGGAAATATACTTATCATCAATAATACATTTATTGAAACAGACGCAATCATTGATCTCAAATGATTTAATTGCGGAGATTCTCCATCAGTATAATTTACAATTGTGCCAAGTTTACTTCCATCTGACAAATAAGCTTTTTCGCGACTTATAATCGACTTTCGTTTATTGTGTCAGCAATTTTAAAACTAAATTCATTATCATCCACGATTAATATTGTACAATTTTCTTTATAATCACATGATCTTCCTTGAGTAAATTTACCGATCATTTTTCTGCCAAAATCTATCGTGATTTTCTTCTCGCTTTAATTTCTGACCTTAGAAATATTATTTAAAATTACAGCAATCTTATTTTCAATGCGATGCGGAAAACTTTCTTTGATATTTTCCTCCATGAATTTCGTCAAAGCAAACTTATCATGGATGTGGTAACCAAACGTCGATCTAATTACTGGTGTGATATGATTCTTTTGTCATGGATTTTGGTACACCGTCAACATTATCGCACGTGTAAAGTAGTGTGGGGAGGACAAGTGCCCTGTATACATTTTGTTTGATCTGGATACTGATGCCACTTCTATTCCATACGTACACCGAAAGTGGCGCTGACTCTGACAATGCGATGGTTCACTTCGTCGTCAATAGTGACACTCTGTGACAGTGTGCTGATGGTGATACCAAAGTTTGTGCTGAAGTTGGATAACTTATCAACGCTGAATTGCAGGTCGGCATTTGAGCCAGCATTGAGTACACAGTCATAAACAAATAAGAAAGCTTTAATAGCGACCGGCATAACCATGGTTTACGCTTGAAGCCTTCTTGGATTGAAAAAGTTTTTCTATCTGTATGGTACCTGATGCCGTTTCCAACCTTTCCGTCTCTGCAAGAATTAGTCAGCATGGTGGAGAATACCATCCTGAAGAGTGTTTGACGCCACTGGTTATTGGGAATGTTTCAGATGTCTCTCAATTGTCCTGGAGTCGTACCAGCATGCCGTCGTGGAAATGTTCCACTGTGGATTTATATTTTCTCGGGCATCCGTACTTGGCCATTACCTTCCACAATCCTTAACTGCTGACAGTATCATCGGCCTTTGTCAAGTCAACATTGATGGATAAAAGATCGATAGTTTGCTCTGGACATTTCTCTTGTATCTGCCTTGCAGTAAACACCATGTCGATGGTCCAACGTTCTTTTCGGAAACCACACTGGCTTTGTTTTTGGCAGTAGTCCCTGGTCAATGTGCGTAGTGAGGTGGTTCAGTAGGATTTTGGAGATTCTCTTTCCTGAAATGGAGAGCAAAAATCTACCCGGTAGTTGTCGCATTCCTGCCTTTTCCCTTTACGCTTAAAAATATCCATTATGGAAGTGTCTTTGAATTCCTGGGGAATCGTATCTTGCAACCACATCAGTAAAATCAGTTGGTGTAGCCGTTTTATCAGGGTTGTGCCAACTTACTTGTAGATTTCATCAAAGATTGAGTCTGCACCAGGTGATGTGCTAATGAAAAGAAGAGGTATCAAGGTTGGATGGTCATCTAGTGCTTAAATGATGGTTTATTGGGGGAGACGACTCGTGGCTTCATCGGTGATGGATGAAGGGCGATTCAGAACGCTGTCAAAGTGGTCAGCTCATCGTTGAAGATTCTTCGCTGTCAGTAATTAGTCTGATCGCGTCAGCTCTGAGAAAGAGGATGATCCAGAGGTTGTAGGACTGTACACTTCATTCAGGGCATTTAATAAGTTCTTCATGTCATGCTGGTCTGTGTCGCACTGAATTACATAAGCTTTCCAGCTCAGCCATGTGTCTTGCAACTGATGGAGGTTCTGCTTTACAGTTCTGCGTATATCGTTGCACTCATCTTTCCTAGAGGTGGACTTAGAGTTGTTGAGGTAGATTTGAAAAAGGTGGTGTTTCGCATCCATCAACTATTTGATCTCTTCGCAGTTCTCATCGAACCGGTTCTTATGCTTTCTGGTTGATTCTCCTAGGTTTTATGAAGATGTACTACAGACCAACTCTCTGAATGCCGCCCAGTCGGTCTCCACATTCAGATTGTACAGAGGGGTGGATTTCAGGCATTCTTTCATGGCATCCACGAGAGATTGCTTGGTACAGGTGCATTTCATAGTTTCAATTTGTAGTTTAGTCCTTTATAAGCCTTCTTTCCCTATTTTCCGTCTTTTGTGATGAATGTGAATGTTTTGCTTGGTGATGATGATACGGTTGTCTATCCTGCAGTCAGAGCCGCAATAAGGACTTGGTCACACGCACATCCTGCCTGTCTCTCTTACTGACAATAACGTAGTCGATAAGGTGCCAGTGCTTAGTGCGTGGGTGCATCCAAGATGTTCTGTTACGGGTAGGAGGCAAACGACTGTATTGGTGATCAGCAGTTCATGCTCGACGCACGTCTGGAGCAAAAGGGGACAGTTAATGTAACAGTGACTATATCCATGATTTCCAAGCATAATATCCCAAGCAACATGATCACAGCCTACTCTTGCAATGAAATCGCTAAGAATGGCGAGTATGTCTGCCATTGGAAAGTCAGCAATAACGGAATCCTCATATAACCTGACCTTCACTTCATCTGGGTTGGTCATGGTTGGAACGTAGCAACCGATGACGATAAGCGCTTTCTTCCAGACAAGAGGTGGATTTTCATGGTCATGAGTCTGTCGTTTAATCCCTTGGGAGGTCCAGCCAATTTGCCAACCACTTCTGTATTCACTACAAAGCCGATACCAGCCTCACGGTGCTCTTCACTTCATCAGCCGCTCCTAAATAAAGTGTATCCTGAGACCCTTTCACAGAGTTCGCATTCTCTTGCAAGCAGGGTTTAGCTCAAGGCAGCAATATCCACATTGTATCTGGCGAGTTCCTTTCCTTTTATTGCGGTTTTGATCTTGGGTTTTCTCCATCGTCTCTTCCCAGTATCGTGCGCACAATCCATGGGCCAAATGTAAGTGGAACAATCTTCATTTTCATCTTTGTAGTCTGACCGCTGGATTAGGACTCTGCAAGCCGTGGTATGCTTGCTAGGAACGTTTAGAGCAGGAAATGTTTTGGGCACCTTTTCCAACCCCTTCTTCATGTTAGGGATGTAATCAGTGCATTCCTGAAGATGGTCTACTCAGTCGCTCAGCCGGACTTCACTGCTGCTCCCTGCCAGTGGTGAACGAACCTAATGGCCTGAGCCGCTTGTGTGCAGCTTTAAGGCAACGGCTATGACAAGAATGACTTCCGCTGAGACTTTGTTTTAAATGACAATGAGTTGAGTTCTTCGTCGACCTCACTCTCTAGCCCAAAGCCATCTGAGTCCAGCAGTCTGACATCGTCGAGACGACCGGAGACGGAGTTGAGTGCAGTGGATGACCATGACGTATAACGTGTCTCCTCGAACTCGGCGCTCCACGGCGCTTTGCTGCGAATCGCGTTTTAGTCCGAAAACCAGCGTGTTGTTCCTCCCCGCAGGCTGCATAATCCAGGCTTCTCATGCTAGATATAGAAAGCTTGACCGAGGGTTTAAGATTTGTAGGGTACTCTCAACCTGTAAAACCCGGACAGCTCAGAAAGTTTTCCGGGATTTTGCAGCAGCACATGACAGAGATTACTGGATCCACAGGTGAGAGCTGGGTGTGAAGTGGGGACCAAAGTTGGGCAAGCTACCATCGAAGGAGTAGGACTGCTTAGCCAGCCAGAGGTGTTAACCCTCCCAGGACAATTCATACATCCCTTTGAAATTGTAGAGATATGATGAATCACACAGATCACACACACATGCACGCACGCACACAGACATACATACATTCATACATCCATACATCCATATATATATATATATATATATATATATATATACATATATATATATATTGTTACGGATATTGGATTTAAATTTTTTTATAATGCTAAATCCAAATTTGTCATTTTGCCTTTAAAATGAATTGATTGAGAGATTTTTCTAGTAAATTCAGGCTGACTTAGACTCAAACTGTAAATAAGTTTTGACCTTGGCTTGTTGATCTAATTCCTGGCCTTGCTTTGGACATTGCCAACAAGCTTCTAAAACTATTGGTTAATTTTAAGGACAACTTTTTATTTTTAGTAATTAGTGGCTGATTTTTCTTCTGGTTCATTCTTTTAGTATGTGACTTGGTGAAGGTAGCTTCTTTCTATGACCTTCCAGAATCACATGATTCCTTTTTGTTTACGAGGGAATTACATATATATATATATATATATATATATATATATATATATATATATATATATATATATATATATATATATATATATATATAGCTTTATTTTGGAAGCTAACAGTAGTAGAATCTCTGGGCTTTAAGATATTAGTTGTGTATATTTTTTGAGTTATAATTATTCTGGACTTTGTGTCAATTCATTGAAGAAAGAGGATTTATTATCTATTTGGAGGAGAAAACGTGCTCATAATTCATTTGGATGATAAATTAAACAAGAACTGCATCACGTGACATTGTCAGCCATTTTGGATTACATCGTCAAGATTCGAACCTGGGACTATTAGAACATTTATTTATCAGGACTTGCAATTCCATTAGTGGATTTTTTTGTGAATTCTATATTTGTTGGATTTGATTCTCTAAAACCGTAAGTTTATTTATTTTATGAAAATAATTGTACTTAATAAATTCATTGTTCAAGTTATACAAGCTTGTTAGTTTTCACTCTTTTTTTTTTTTTGTTTTTGTTTTAAAGAGGACTCCTTACCCTGATCTTTGCAGACCATTTTTAAGGTAAGGGCTCTCCATTGATTTTAGTAGGATGTTATGCTATAATTTGATTGTGTATATGGTATATATATTAGTTTATTATATTGTTGGTTTTTTATATATATATATATATATTTCGGTATTTGTCCCATATCAAACAAATACCAAATTTTTTTTTTATAATAAAAAGGATGATTATTATATAGTTATTTATTCCAGTTCTTCGTCATATGTAAGTGTACATTTTTTCTGTTCTTCTCTTACTTTTCTCCTTTTTTCTCTCCTTCTCATAATTTGTTGTTTTTCCTTTTCGTGTCTCAATCGAACTTGTCTGAACATTTTGTCTGCAGCCTCTTTTTCCGCACTTCTAATTTCTTCATCTGTAGCCGTCATTCTTATTGTTTGTTCTGGGGTAGTTTTGATTTCTTCCCTTGTGTGGTCTCCTGATTTCTGTACTGTGATCCTATCTTTTCCTATTTCTTCTGGATTTTGACTGTCAATCCTTTTATCCACTTCATGTTTCTTTTTTGGTTGTTTCTGAGCTTCCTGATTTTGTTTTGGTATTTGTTGTTGTGGTTGTTTTATCCTTGGATCTCTTGTGGTTGTTTGGTTCTCATTTCTGTTTATGGTTTGCTCTTTATTTTGGTCTGAAGGGATTGTTTGTTTTATAGCCTGCAGTTCTGGTGTCAATTGTTCTGCCCGTCTTGAATTTGTTGTTGTTATTTGTATAACCGGTGTCTCTGGTATTATTTGTGTCCCTCTAATACATTGTTTGGGTGTATGGCACTCTTTCTGTGCTGCTGCTTATTCGAGCCTAAGCACGTAACAATATATATATATATATATATATATATATATATATATATATATATATATATAATTCTAAGATCCTGTACAAGATGAACTTGTTTCTCATAGACCTCTAAAACAAGATGAATAAGTCGTTGACAATGGGACGTATAAACTACTTACTAAACAGTGATACTAAATTAATTTTTTTCTTTCAAGACTTCATATGTATCTACCCTTATTTAAGTCTACTAAAAATATTTTGGACAGATTACGATACTAAAGCATTATATATACTTTGCTTTGCTAATACATCTTCTGTCTCGTTGGACTAAATTGCTGAATGCAAAACAATAAGTGTATATTATTTCACTGAACACGAACTTGTCTGATTGTGAACTTTGGACACAATATCCTTTTCGACTCTACATCTGTGTTGGACATTTGAAGATAAATATTGGATCGATTTGATGGATAATTTCAAGACAAAGAAATTATAACTTCATTTAGTCATTTAGTAAAGTATCTACACATGCATTAGTCTAGCTAAGTCATTGCAAATGCCCTCAACATGATAATTCAAACTAAAGAGCATGGTTTGCAGTCACCCTGAACGTACTAGATTGCAATGCCTTATTAGGAAATAACACATCCATAAATGTAATGCGAAATTTCCAAGTATGTGAGAAGAGTCCGGATGTGAACAAATTTGCAGATGAATGATTTTAATGATTTTGATTGTATGAAAACCTTTTAAGAAAGATACAGAAGCATGAACTGACTTCAGGTGACATTTTTTTCAGTTCACTTTCTGGTTAGGATTTGACTGAAAATATACAGTCAACACTTCAACTGTGACAAAATGACATCAGAAGAACGATAATATCATTTCGATAGAAATAAACTTATAACATTTTGAACAAAACATTTATTATCATTTATAAGTGAGTCTACTTATTCCGATAAAGATACATAGAATTACTGTTTCTAAACCAACATCAAGAAAGATGCTTATAAATATAGATTATTAGTCTCGTCAAATTATTTTAACTTATAGACAAGCACTATAGCAAGATGCCCCTTACCTGGCTGTTTCATACCAGGTTAAAGGAGATTTGAACTGTCTGTTAATACTGCAATTAATGTAAGCCGGAACATAGTGAGTCCATCATGTGCGTCTTAGCTACATACTCAGTCAGCCAGTAATTAATTCAAATAATAAATAAGCAATTTTGCAGGTAAGCAAGTTCGTTAACTGGTTTGTTGGCGATTCATTTCTTATATGTCGTAGTAATAACTGGTTACTCAACTCTTAATAATCAAAAAATTTTAACAGTAAACTATTATTTACTTAGGTGTCTGGTTATGTATTATTTGTGAGTTAGATGGTCACTCAGATTAGGTCAGTATGTCAATAAGTCGGTTAACTAATGAATCACTAAAACAGCAGCATTTCTAGCTAGTTAAGCTGCTTCTCACTCTATAAGTAAATTAGTTTCCTCTGTATAGTTGTTAGCCTCTTACTTCGTCACACAGTGATGCTAAGTTTTATTTTTAAATTAAATTAATTATTTAAGCAGGCTAGCTCATTAGGTATCATAAAACATAGAGAATGATCAGCAAGTTTCGTAAAGAGATTACTGCAGTATGATGAACTGCACTATCGTCAATGTATAAAGTATTTAAAGTGTATGAAATAGCATTCAAATCCGTACACATTTGCATAAGAGTTGTATAGGTTACTGCACTTCTATGAGAAAAGATGAACGAAGTTTTCGAATTGAAATACTCTACGACCTTGGGAGTGCATTAAATTCATCACAAACAACGAGTTCAAATTTTCCCATACAAATTCAGTAACCTTTATGTTACTTGCTCATTGCCTTATTCTACATTAGGCTTAATTATATGAACAACAATGCACTAGACGAAACAAAATAACTGACTGTATGCCGTATTCCAAACTAAATACGCAAGCGCAGAGTCATCATTACATAAAACAACATTATTAATGCGCAAATAACTCAACCCAAATAAATGTTACCTTAGTTACGCGTTTGACATACCTTTCAAAAGAAAATGGCTTTTTGGTATGCGTGCAATTTAAATTTGGAGTCATATTGTGAATGAATGCGCATTGCAACAACATTTCCATTTGATCTGGAATTAATATATTCTGGTATAGTATGTCGATTCTACATTTCGTGATTATGGAGTGGGTTTTAATGTACCATTTTAGCATGAAGTACATCAAATATCAGCATCGTGGTGAAATCTGCAAGTTTGTTTATGTTCTGTCATTGAATGTTTGAATTCATAATGTGGGAACAATACGAAGTCTTTCAATTTCAATTATCAAAACGACACTGTGGAATATAGTGTTAATTTCATTTTGAGTGCAGTAAATTAAGTACGATGTAATTGCACTTAGAATATAATCTAAATTACAGTACAACATCATAATGTGTAACCAAGCTTGTGAATCCATGACATGGCTCATGTAACTCGGATTTGCAGATATCAGAAAGTACATTTTGAGGAAAGTCAGGATATAAAAACTAAGTTTTTATTACCAACTAAAGAAGAAAGTGTATGTCTTGTCACATGCATTTCATTTGTTGGGATCCAGCAATTTTATGAAATCTGTCGTCTATCGCTAGGCTAAATCCGAAACATTGTATAAAGAAATTTAACGCAGAATGTGGCAACGCAGCTGGTATGTAGCAGTCCACGAAACATCTGCTATAGTTCATTCAAAAACAAATTTAAACAAACAAAACGTAAAGTGGCTAGTTCATAAGTGTAAATTATTTGCTTACAAATAGGATCCTAATACACTGTATGGCACGCATGAGTACAATATGAATTAAACGTGAGAGCAATATCGTAAAATACTGAAAGATTCTGACAATGTAAATGTAACAGAGAAAAAATGAGCACATGATAATTTATGTGCTTGCACGATAATCCAGTATTAAGTTTTGCAGGATTGTGACCTAAATAGTTATTAAATTTTTGAAACGTGGTTCATCAACACAGAAAGTATTATAAATTCAAAGAACCAAATGATGACGATGACCTTGAAGTACAAATAGTTCGAGTGATTAAACATAAAGAAATGCAAAGTGTTGTTCTTTTTCACGATTTTAGTTTATGACGTCATTTTAAGCTCTTAAATTACTTAAATTGAATTGTATTTTCTGATTCATCGACTGACAAAGAAAGTCTTAACATACTAGATGTAATAAATATAATAACATCAGGAAATCTTTTCATATCGGAATAGCAATATGTGAAGGTAGATGGTCACACTTTATATAAGACTATACCATTCTGACAGATTTCTTTAAAACAAATAGTTTTCATTTGCAATAATAGATCATGCAATGTGCTTCCTGGTGGTAACGTCCTCCATGATGTTGTTTAACTAGAAATTCTAACTGGTGGAAACCCCGTGCGATTTGTTACCATAAATGTACACGATCCTCTGACACGATATTGCGTTGGTCTCGATACAATATTTGGTTGAGAGACCAGTCACCTGACAGCGGTACTGTTCCTTTACCACCAAGGATGAGTACAAACACTTATGTCGAGTCATGAACGATGTCGTCCACGGACAATTTGACGCACATGGTCAAAGGGGGATAACCATTAGAGGCCTCGGTATATCTTTCTGATATTATATGTACAATTTCCCATATATTTTGTCTAAGTTGCTGATTTCATATTGCTAAAATCTATTATGCTAATTACTTCCTTTCCGTATTTGGTATTTCACAAATGGGACCTTCCACCTAACGCTCCATGATGCTATAGTACATTACGTAAATTATACTTTGGATGGAAATCAATGCGGTCTTAATACATATGGCTTACATATTTGACCTTACTGTTACTTTCACCTGTGAATTTGTTATAAGGCATTGTCAAAGATAACTACATGTTAGTAAATTTCTATTATAACATACTTCATGGTTCAAAAGTTAGATTACATAGCGAAGATGTAAGTATTCTTGAACGGACACAAGAAAATCTCCATAAAACACCAGTACGAAACCGACGTTAGAGATACGACTAGTTGGACTAGGATCTCTCTATTTTACTACATGTGCAACTATTTCGTTTCAATAAACTATATTTCCATAAGAACTGTGGTCGCTTCTACGACTATACGTACCTTCGGATATAGTTGGTATTTACATGAATCAGAATATAAAGATAGTTTTAAAACATGCACTCGTAAACATATGTAAATGTAAGGCTTCTTTAAGCCCTTTATTCAATAAAGTATACTGTTATAGTGTACTGGTGCCAATGCAATAATCATTTTTATGAAACTTAAATGTACGGTATATGCACATAAATCCATGATTAACTGTTTACCAAAGAATCAGTATTTGAATGTTTTAAAAAGGCATACACATCAAACATTTTACGTTGTACTCTGATTAAAACTTACGTTTAAATAAATATTGTATTGCACACACACACACACACACACACACACACACACACACATTCGTAATTAACCATCTTGGAACCTTATCACCTTGACCAACATATAGCTCAAGTATCGACGTTGCATCTTAGATCCCAATAGATATCAAATCATGGAGTAGCATACGGGCTCTTGAATCCACACTATCGCACATGTCATTCAAGATAAATTATATCATGCAAACACTCCGACCATTGATTGAATAACAGTCGTTTTACTATATAATGTAATCAAAGCGCAAAGGTATCTGGAAGTTAATTACGATGGATAATAATAATAATAATAATAATAATAATAATAATAATAATAATAATAATGAGGACTTTGTATAGCGCCTAATTTTACGAAGCTCTAAGCGCTTTACACCATCAATAATGATATGACTACACTACAGAACAACAAATAACAAAAACAATAAAATTGGAAAACATAAAAACATGCTGATAGCAATGCATGTGCTAAGTATAAACAAAATATTATTCACACCAAAATGAAATTAAATCATAAAAGTCCATGTTTCAGAAAAATCTTAATTTTTTATAATGCTTACGGTTTATGGCTTATTGATCAGCAGCGATTTGTTTTCTTTTTGGTTTTAAGGGCCCTTTCTATCACATTAACCTCTGAATATGAGTTCATGCCTATATCGGATATCGGCTGGCCTACGACGGTTCACTGGCGAGACGTGGACAAGCAATGAATATTGACCCTATAATATATCTTACAGTGTATCCGGCTGAAGAGAGAATATTGTAGAAAAAAAGTAAACGTAATTTCGACTATGTATTCGCCACAATTATCTGTTTTCATTGAACTGTCCTGTAACATGTAACATGGCCATGTTGCGCCTCTTTCTTCTTCTGTGGCAAGGCTCACGAAAGTTTTGTACCTTCCGAATATATATTTGGATTCCTGAAACCAATAAACTAATATATATATATATATATATATATATATATATATATATATATATATATATATATATATATATATATATATATATATCTATATATATATATATATATATATATATATATATATATATATATATATATATATATATATATATATATATATATATATATATATATATATATATATAATGAGCCTGAACACAACATGTCTAGGCTCATTTTAAGGAAACATTCCTCCATTGGAATAAAAGCTTTCAATAAACGACAGTGACTTCGAAATTTTGTTGTCTATGCATATTTCCAGGAATCTACGACTTTTTGTGAACTTCTTTATTGATGTAGTGAAAGGTCAGACACAGTTCGATTCAGAAGTCTCTCCATGATTCGTTTTTTATATATCTATAAAACAGTAATGAAAATGGCTATGTTGCAAACATTTGGTGTAATTTAATTGACGTACTTACATGCAGTTTAAATTTCGTTTCTATGAATTAATAGAATCTGGTTTAATTTCCAAACATTATCTTCATTCCGTCAGGTTACACGTGAGAAATACGAGATGTCATTGAACTTCGTGAGAGTTGCATTCGATCAGACAAATTTCGGGTGGTGGTGGTGAGGGAACCGTTGATCAGAATTCGAATATATTTAGACATTCATATACTTACATTCCTACGATAGTCTATTTTAGTAATGTCTAATGGGTATACCCTTCCAGTTCTCTGAACAAAATATATACTTCACTGAATTAAAAATGAGAGCTACAAACCTGGACGATATTGGAGATTGATTATTTTGAGTAGGTAAATGAATGTCAGTTTCATTTAGAAAAACATTTCTGGCTGATGACGGTAGAAAATGGAATTCGTGTGCAAATCTTCCATCTTTTGAAGCCATTGTAACAGCTGCTCATTTTTGGCTTAGTTCCTGGTATGTGTTATGTCAGATTTCTTCTTTGAGAAACAAAGTTCACTCCTCCAAGATGTGAACTTGTTCAAATGATAATATGGCACTAACAAAACACATCTGGCGGTATTTTACTTATCTTTTCTCCAATTGTACCAGAATGCGGTAAAAAGCAGTATATTACTATAGCGATAAAAACGAATAGGACAATGGTGTTGTTACGTGCTTAGGCTCGAATAAGCAGCAACACAGAAAGAGTGAAAACTAACAAGCTTATAAAACTTTAACAATGATTTTATTAAGTACAATTATTTTCATAAAATAAATAAATTACGGTTTTAGAGAATCAAATCCAACAAATATAGAATTCACAAAATAATCCAATAATAGAATTGCAAGTCTTGATAAATAAATGTTCTAATAGTTCCAGGTTCGAATCTTGACGATGTAATCCAAAATGGCTGACAATGTCACGTGATGCAGTTTTTGTTTTGTTATCATCCAAATGAAAATCATAAACACATGTCCTTTTCCAGATAATTCTTCTTTCTTCAATGAATTGACACAAAGTCCAGGACAAAATAATATTAACACTCAAACATGAAATACACAACTTAATAATAATAAAGCCCAAACATCTACTGATTTGTTATATCCCAAACAACAGTTCTTATACTTGTTTTTTTTTTAAGTAAACAAGTGATCACGTGATTTTCTAGAAATTGATAGAGGTTCATGGAAGGTCACAGAAAAATCACATACTCTAGATATTTCTTACCACTAAGAACTAAAAATAAAATGTTGTCCTTGAAATTAACCAATAGTGTTAGAGACTTGATAACAATGTCCAAAACAAGGTCAGAAATTAGATCAACAAGCCAAGGTCAAAACTTGTTTACAATTAGAGTGTTGGTCAGCCTAAACTTTCCAGATTAATTTCCCAATTAATGAATATTAAACCCTAAATGACAAATTTTAACAATTAAAAAATAAATAATTTAAATCCAATAGCCGTAACAGTGTTCAACGACTTTAATTCCTTCATAGGATTTCATATCATGTTGTAAACTTTGGGCGGGCGCATATTTAATGGCGGAGGGTATGTATGTATGTATGTATGTATGTATGTATGTATGTATGTATGTATGTATGTATGTATGTATGTATGTATGTATGTATGTATGTATGTATGTATGTATGTATGTATACAAGCTTGTGTGACCTCTCTCTACTTATAATTAAAAGTAAAAGTGGCGAATATTCTCGCATGAAATTTGGTTAGTGTTTGATAGTTAGAGTCAAGGAGCATGTAGTCTTACAAAAGATCAATTTCAATATCTAACAAATGTTTCATGGTTGAACAGATGACAGATGCAGTGTTGTAAATGTTGTCAAGTTATTTTAGGTGAACCATGACTAGTTAATACAAACGACTGGACACAGTGAACATTGGATGCGACAATAACCAGGTGGAAAATAACTTTTTAGTAGGCTCATAACACACGACAGTACAACACGGAAGCATTGAAACAGTGTAGTAATGAAACATCAAACAAACGGCATTTTGATGTAATATGTCATCATCGTCATCATTATCATCAGCATCCTTTTGTGTAATGTAAGACTACATTGACGTTTCTTAATTGCATTTCATTTTCACATGCACGTACTTGTAAACAGATATTTCATACATCGTTTAGAGAGTTTATTGGTTAAGTGTGACAAAGACGAGAAATACTGATAAAATTAAAAAAAGAAAATACATTAAATTAAAAAATAATTGAACGGTTATTCACTAATTGCATGAAGGATTTCACGCCTGCCTGAATGCTTTGAAATATTAGACTGTATATTTTATTAAAAGTCTTACACGTGTAAATAAATATACGTACAAAAGTAAATTATCTGTGCACCCGACGCATACTGAAACCAGGATTGCTATGTGACAATACCTGTAAATCATATTTCAGAACTTTTGTACAAGACAGTTTCATGATGCAGAAGTCAAATCATCGCCTTGTTTTCGAAAGAATATTTGTTTATACGAGGCACAGGATGAAACACGGAAAGGTTCTTCATTTTGCAAATATATTTTGCTTTATCAAGAAAGCTACATCAAACGGAAGGTGTTGTTGATACTTTATAGACAAAATAGCATTTTTGATATATGAAGTAAATAAGCGATACAAGATACGTGAAGAGGAATGAAATTTCCATTTTTTTCTATATAAGTTAACATCGATATATGTTTGGCAACTGAATGCAACCTTCGTTAAAAAAAATGATTTTACATTTTTTTAAAAACGGATTACGTAAAACGTCAAACTTAATGCACGAACAAAAAGATGGATAAAAATAAAATCTGTTGGAATATGAGTTTCACTTTACTCTAACTCATACTACGTACAGTTGTCGCTCTCGATAAAGATTTTATTTTTGTATATAGAGAATATCTCACGAGTGAGTTGGTAACATCGTTTCGTCACAAGTAGCGACACCACGAGTTACCATGAAAAACGATTCCACTTCACAAATTTAGATTTTCTTTTTGTGATATGCGTTAAAGGCAATTCAGTCGATTAGCATTGGCTTTCTCCATTGTGTGGTAATGCAATTAACAGCTGCAATACTACATCGCTAAAATAAAATCCTAAATATTAATGATAATATTAAGACGGCGACGTTCCACAAGTTGAGCCTCATTGTATAATGCGAAATTGTGTATTTTTATCCTACTAATGACTGTGTTCATACAAAAATGGAATTTTGTTTTCATTTTTGTATACACGTTTCATTAGCTGATTGATACTGTTGTATTGGGGTAAGTAAAATATAGCAGTGCGATTGCATGTGACAGACTTCAGAGACTAACATCTTTAAACAAAAGATTAAATTATTTTAATTATACCTGTATGGATTTTCGTTCTGCATTTCATTTATTTCTACTTTTCAAAAAGTAAATTTGGACGTGGCCATTGGCCATATTCAGACGTGGCCATATGTGTGTTCAATTACTGACAGTTTCCGTGATTCATGGAGCAAGCAAGTCATATTTAAAGACTTCGTTTTGCTGTTTTGGAGTTTGTTTAAGGGATTTTTCATGGCACCTCTTTAATTGCATAAATGTACACCATAGGGTCTACAGTAAACACATTTTAAGATCTATTCATCTTGATGTGGAGGGAGAGAGGAAAGAGCAGAAAAGAAAAAAAATCGAATAGTCCTAAATATGAAAATATGCGGAAACATATAAGGGGAGAAATACTTTCTAAATAGACCGCTCCGGTGGCCTAGAGCTCAGCAATAAGAGGTTAATGATAGGTCTGGTCGGCCTGGTGTCCGGATAATGTGACTGGGTGGGACATCATGCTACAAGTCTCCGGTATGGTGCCCTAGTGCTAGACATCACTATAAACTGGCAAACTGCAGACAAACTGACTGAAAAATTGTATAAAAAAACTACGTTAAAACTCTAAATCACAATCACACACACACACACACACACACACTTTCTAAATTGAAAATAAAATAGCTCCAAAAGTGATATCGCCACCGTGTCGATAAAATTAGTATAATCATGGTGGCGATATCATTTTGCTCTTACTGAGATATTTCTGACTCTCACTATGGAATAAGATGAGATCTCATTATACATTAGTGAAACCTAAGTTTTGGTTGTTTGTACTTCACTATAAGATAGCCCTACTTACAGTTTCATAGCTACCTGGAAGACATACTAGCTAGGGAACACTGTATTGTGAACCTTATGTTTCCAGTTTACGAGTGATTATGAATCAATAGAAACGATTTAATGTATCGCATTCCTCGCCAATACGATATAATAGCACTGCGTCTACATCGTATAATGTAAAGTCACCTGACAAGATAAAACAAAACTAAAAGTTCAGCACGCTAATAAAAGATTTTATTTTCAAGTCTTGATCACTCTTGTTTTTTGCTCTGAAAGGACAGATATATCCGTTCGCATACACCTTATAATTTTATTTTGCTTCTATTTTTATGTTGCCTTTGCAGAAGTTTACATACAAAATTACACGAAAACAGGGAGCTTTGTATCCACGACATTATCATTTCATATGTTAACATTTTATTTGTCAATATAAATATTGTATTATTAAAGACGGGGGTTTAAAGTTGGATGCAGTAAGACGAAATAAAATAAACCAAATAAATAAAAGAAAATGAATTGATAAATACTGCATGCGGGGAGTAATTCTTAACAAGAGAGCAAGCTTCCTATAGACGCAAACGTTTGTTACGAGACATAATACTTTTAGTCCCAAGGCGAATCTTATAGCCTGTGTTATCTCTCTTTGATCTTATCCGCTGACTAGTGTAGTCTACGAACTCGAATATCTAACCAAAGAATTGTCTCTACACATAGTTCTATTAGAGTAAACCTAATTTAATGTAATAACCACAGTGTTTAAAATATAATTTTAATCTGTCTTCTTCTTGTGCATCCCAAATAAAGCATTCTCATATTTTCTTATAACAACAAAAGCCATGAAAGATGGATAACTTAAATAATTTTAATTCATTACAACTATATTTCCATCTTGCTTTATGGCCCAATCTGAGTTTCTGGCAGGGTCAGGGTGCCAATTGGGTTGAATTTTCAATTCACAGATCAAAATCCATCGTAAAAAACAAAATTAAATTTTGAAAACAAAATCTCATAGAAGTGAATGGCACGGATCGATATTTAAAGGATTGAAGAATCAATCGATGCAAGCCGAGTCTTAACTTGGTATACATTTTGGCACGGATGATCTAGCTCGTCTACTTGAGTTTCAACTCTTGTAATTTCTGTAACATATATACCCACTTTCCACCTCAGTTCCACTGCTGTTATAATCAGATTGATTCCACCTATTATATAGCCATTATGTAGCTTCACTTAGCATTCAGCTTTGTTCTTTATTGCACCTACACAGTCAGTTAATACATTTATAGATCGATCGACCAAAGTAGTTTTTAAAACATCAGAGAGAGAGAGAGAGAGAGAGAGAGAGAGAGAGAGAGAGAGAGAGAGAGAGAGAGAGAGATGCAAGAAACACGTTAAAAAGGGGAATGTCAACAACATTGTGAACATGCATTAATATCCACAAAATTCATTTGTTTGATCTTAAGACATAACCCTCAATATTTTAAAATGGAACTATTTCTTTCTTTGGTGAAAAGTGCAACAACTACTAAAATCCAGTATAGTACCCAGGTCTACACCGTTCGAGATTAATTACATGACCTCGTGTAAATACCTTTTGATCCAAATTCATTATTTATGCCGCATTTCAGACTATCCAACCTACGGTCATAGCAGAATCGACCGCGATTGTATTTCATTGGCATGCCTCAATTAATTTATCTTTGAAGTGGATTCCTATGGGAAATAAGCTACATACCCAAACAATTATATCACATTTATTGCCAGGAAATGGTATCCGGTAAAAATCCGGATTACAACGGATCAGTGATTCTACATATTATCTCCTGAACGAAATTCAACCTTTCATGCGTTATCAGTAAAGATAAATTAACCATAACTATACAGACCACTTTAACATTTAGGAATATGGTGTTACGACATTACTATGTTTCATTATAAAAGTTTTATTAACTAAACTATGCCGTGTGATATTTTATATACATTGTTAACACTTGAGTGTAGTTCATGTAAATTTTTAACGTTTTATCCTCCTCAACCAACATTAATCAGATTCAGCTGAGATAGTACTTTATATATATATATATATATATATATATATATATATATATATATATATATATATATATATATATATATATATATATATATGTATGTGTGTGTGTGTGTGTGTGTGTGTGTGTACTCAAAACTATGCATGACGGTTGAAAGCCTTAACCCGAAAAAAAAAATCAAACCAAAATTAAAAAACAACTAATTTAATCGAACTTTTAGGAAACGAAATAATTGATAAAAGTATTGAATAATATGGCCTATGTCGATAAGATGTAAATAATTTCATCAATAATCCTTTCTGAAGTTTCGTTTTGCATGGTTCTTTCTACCCCACTTCGGATGTTGGTACAGTAAAATTGTCACCAAAGAAAAGAGATAATAAAAAAAAAACAATCTCACATAAATAATGTCTTAAAAAGAAATTAGAATACTTCGAATATATATATATATATATATATATATATATATATATATATATATATATATATATATATATATATATATATATATAATAAAACCTTTGTATAGCGCATGACGTTTAGAAAGTCTAAGCGCTTTACAACGTATAAAATGATACGACTACCAGCAAAAATACCATGAAATTAGAAAACAAACACATGCTGAAATTATTTGAGGTAGGAAATATTATTAGGTCTTTAAGTTTGTTCTAGCAGTCGAAATTATGTGAGTTTTAAGAGCAAACTTGAACTTATCACTATGTATGTGTGTCTATGTTCAAATTGGCAATTCGTTTCACATTTATGTGCCCTGGTAAGCATATGACTTCGATTGTATCACACGCAGCAATGCTATGATGTTTGGATAATACAACTTTTAAAAGATATAGAAGAATTATTTCTGATGACAATGTTTTTATATCATCTTTAACAGAGTTAGGTCAGCATCTTTTTAAATGGAAATTACCATGTTCATGTAATGTCCCTCAATATAGGACGGTCATACCTATAACAATGTACATCGCACTGTATTACTTAACGAATATTTCCAGTGGAAGAGTAGCGATGAGTCAGCATAAACAATTTTGAAGCATTGCATTCTTAACCAACACAATATTACAACACGGCAATTTAATCCCGTAATGTAGACACCTGATAAGGAAATGGCACGAATACAAAATAAGATGTCGCTCATAAATCTACAAGCATATATGACAAGCCGCTTGAATGAATACCTAGATAATTTGATTAAATTCCTACATCCATTCCAAAATGTCAAGCATGTCTTGCCAAACAGCGCATGACATTTCTCGCTGTCTAGCTGCGATTATCTTTGTGTTATGGGTGGGTGCCTTATTCTAAATGCATTTACTTTGGCGGTAAACTTGATTGGGCGTGTGCTTACCTGTTTGTGACATATTTTCATGAAAACGGTGCTGCTTTGTCACTAACTGCTACATGGTTACAACATTTCATTAGTCACATAGATCGTTCATATCTATCAAATCATACGAGAGAGATCGAGATCGGAGATATTGGTTTCTGCTTATTCTTTCACTTAATAAAACAGAACAGAGCTACGTGTTATTCTGGTGAATTGTTTAACATGTACCATAAATACTATATCATTATCTCCATGAAGGAGTCCACGCAGTGTTGTGGAATTCGTTTCATGTACCAAAAATACTATGTCGTTATCTCCACGAAGGAGTCCACGCACAGTATTGTGGAATTCGTTTCATGTACCAAAAATACTATGTCATTATCTCCATGGAGTCCACGCACATTATTGTGGAATTCGCTTATTGTCATGTGAGTTTGCCCCTTTATCTACGGTATGTACGATCGAAACAGCCTAAATGATGTTTCGATCTAAATAATTAATCTTCCTGAAGAAGATGGAAATTGAATAATAATTGCCTGCTTAATTTAAAAGTTCTTCACTGACAATAATATCGGAATAAACGTGTACCCATATATTTTATAATTTCAAAGTTTATAATAGTTCTTGAGAACAAATTTCTTGTATAGCTTCCAATATTTATTTAAGATGAAGACCATACCAGTTTGAACCTACTAATTTCAGATACATAACAATTTAAACGTTAAGTTATGATGTTCAGACTTATATACCATATTTATTAAAGACATCTCTTACTCTTTCGGTTCCTTCTTCACACCCTCCCCTTGATCCTGCTCCGAGGACTACGGTGGTTGATTAGTCATTAAACGGAGCCCGCGAATGAGTAATCGGGCCTTGTGTGATATCTGTCTGAACCTATTAGAATTGTGTCGAACACGAAATTCCGAGATTGATAGTTTAGCGAGTTTTTGTACACACCTTGATTTAGAGAAAGTGACAGAGGTTTACCTCTTTTACAAAAAAAAAATGTATGTGTTTCAAAGTGCCAGAGCACAATTTTGCACTAGCCGTTCTGGACCACTGTGGAGGATTTTATGAGAATAGCACATGGAATGTGTATATTTACAAGACAAAAAATGCGTGATACAGTGACACCATTTTCTCCAACCATAAAGTGTTGATCTGCTTCTTTCTCTTCAACACTTGACACCTGTATTTCTCTAACAAAATTTATGAAACAAATGCCCTCTTGCAGATAAAATAGTTACTGCTGACGACAAGCGAAATCAAATGACCAATGAAAGGGTTGTTACAAGGATCTGTCATTGATATCAATACAATAATGATGAATGCATGTGAAAGGTTAAAACTGGACAAACTATCATGTAACATGTGTCGTTGTATATGGTTTTTATTATATATAAAAAGTAACGATATTATGCGCGCGCACATTGCGTCGCCGCTTTGCTTCACTAAAAAACCTGTGTCAACGTCACGTATTTTCAATACACAATTCGGACTTCATCGACGATGAGGATATTTATTACCAATGATACATATATTATAACT
Source organism: Unio pictorum (assembly GCA_030141615.1). Classification (NCBI taxonomy): domain Eukaryota; kingdom Metazoa; phylum Mollusca; class Bivalvia; order Unionida; family Unionidae; genus Unio; species Unio pictorum. Next base: position 2,644,480 of record JARLTB010000051.1, on the reverse strand, counting down.
GAAATTAAGTGCACCAATCGCACGAAAGACATAATAAAGCTAAAGTTCCCTGGCTACTATAAAAAAAAAGGAATAGTAAAGTTGAACCCCAATCATGCATTTTACTATCAAATAGAAATGCAGTATTATCTGAGAAACAGACGAAATTAATTTCAGTTTTGTAAAACTAGTTTCATGTCTCCATGACAACGATCTTTGGGATACAATATCAGTTATAAATTGAAAATGTCATAGCATATGTATTATGCCAGAACTTTAATGTAACATATTTAACTCGAAAGCATGTGCTGGTGAAAGGTTTTAATGAATACGGTCGAATATTGAATTTGTGGTTGAGATGATGGACGGTTAATGAGATTGAATGAAAGCGAGAACTGTTCAAAGAAGTTCTTTCATCTTTAGTGAATTAAAATGTTCCAAGTGCCTTATGGAACATGGTTTTGTCGAATGTCAAAACTGAGTATTATTTAAATGCTTTTACAAATATGGAATTATCTATTAGCGATTGACTTCTCATTTAGAACGATTAAAAAAAAATATTGATTTCAGCCCATGAAGATTGAACATATTTACATGAATCTACTTGCTTGTGGTTCCTTTTGTTAATGCGTCTGGTTTTGAAAGAATAACACTGATAGTTGAAAATGCAGTTTATTTTTAAGTAGAAAAGGAAAAATGTCACGGATTCAGTCTGGTGCTGTTGGTATGTACAACAGTACGGGATGTATTGGTTATAATTAAGCACAAAATAAGATGTGCCTTCATCATTACGTGGGAAGCCCAATGTTAGGTTTCGGTCTGAATGGGCGGGCAAATAAAAATGGATATTCTGGAAGTGTACGTGTTTTGTGACGTCATCTGAAAACCGCTAAATGAGTCTACTACAGTTAGTACAAAGTATCTTAAAAGGTAAATGTAACAAACACACTGATTGTATCGGTTTCTGTCTATATACAGTAAGAGAGTACTCTGATAGATCGTTTCTGTCTCTATATAGTAAGAGAACACTGATATATCGTTTCTGTCTATATACAGTAAGAGATCACTCTGATAGATCGTTTCTGTCTATATACAGTAAGAGAGCACTGATAGATCGTTTCTGTCTATATACAGTAAGAGATCACTCTGATAGATCGTTTCTGTCTATATACAGTAAGAGAGCACTGATAGATCGTTTCTGTCTATATACAGTAAGAGAGCACTGATAGATCGTTTCTGTCTATATACAGTAAGAGAACACTGATAGATCGTCTGTCTATATACAGTAAGAGATCACTCTGATAGATCGTTTCTGTCTATATACAGTAAGAGAACACTGATAGATCGTTTCTGTCTACATACAGTAAGAGAGCACTCTGATAGATCGTTTCTGTATATATACAGTAAGAGATCACTCTGATAGATCGTTTCTGTCTATATACAGTAAGAGAACACTGATAGATCGTTTCTGTCTACATACAGTAAGAGAGCACTCTGATAGATCGTTTATATCTATATGCAGTAAGAGGGCACTCTGATAGATCGTTTCTGTCTATATATAGTAAGAGAGCACTGAAAGATCGTTTCTGTCTATATACAGTAAGAGAACACTCTGATAGATCGTTTCTGTCTATATACAGTAAGAGAACACTCTGATAGATCGTTTCTGTCTATATACAGTAAGAGAACACTGATAGATCGTTTCTGCAAGTTGCATAAGCGTGAGAGGACAGTTAGCTACCTAGATCGATAATCGTATAGCTAAGAAAGATGTCACAGACGGAAATAAACAACACAAATAAACAAATGCATCTTCATTATAATGACGACGAATAAAGCAAAATAATAACAAGTTCATGATATATATACATATATATATGTGTGTGTGTGTGTGTGTGTGTGTTTGAAAATGAGCTAAGTATATGAATTTGCAACAAAGGCTGTGGTGTAGTACCATTCACAAATTGTCAGTTATTTAATTTACAAACCAAAAAACCACCAAGAAACAGTGAGAGAGGGAGGTGAAGGGGGGGGGGGGAATAAATATTTGTCATTGTAATTACAAAGTTCGTGACAAGACCTATCCGGTTTCCTATTATCTAAAATAACAGGTTAGGCAAGCTCTTCTTCAGAACTATACAAACTGTTACCATAAAATTAAAATAAAATGTTTAAATACCTAGCTGAGATGACGAAGGTTGACTATTTTAACATAAACTTAATTCCATTAATAATTATAAATGGAATAAGGATAATCTAAATGTTTATTAAAAGTGCTAACAAACCCCGTAGGTTAATGAAAGTAGGTGTTCAAATCCTGTAGTAATATCCTGACACCCTGCTGGAAAGATCTTGTACTGTATCATCAGACAACTCCTTGACTAGGTTTTATAACTGAATAAGGTGTTTCGTATATGGCAGTCATCGTGTCATGTAAAAAAGATAAACACTATGGTGTAATGTAAACGATGTCATTTAGTCCTCTATTAGAGGACTCGAGAGACACACATCTTCCATTTCACTTGTCTTTGTAACACTAATGATCTGCGCTAATTTAATTTCATGATTGGCGTCGTCATTTTTGTTTCTTTATGTCCCTACTTGGTGGTTTATCGTGGAGTAATAGCAGTTTCTTCATGAAATCTAATGATCAATTTGCAGACCTGACCGCCCCATGCCTCGTGGTTCGAGCACTGTATGAAAATATATGAATGACGTTTAAACTCTCAGAAGATTTAGTTGACGTGAAAAAACTATACCCAATTTGTAGTAGGGAAATCGGTTGTTGAAATCATCTTGTCGATACGTTCAGTTGCGTTGTGAAATTCTCGAATACTGCATTATTAATATCGTCACATTTTACAGAAGGATCTATCAGAGAATGTTCAGATCTGAAATGTATCGGATGCTGCAACTGTGCTTCTATACAAAACCAATGTAATGCCATTCCTTTTATGTGTCTTATTATGTTGATTTTATTTAAAACGGGAATACCGGTTAATTAGAGTAGATATATGCAAGATCATACAAATATTTCTAATCATTTTATCAAGTGGATATCTAAGCTTAGCACTGTTCTTGTCACAAATATCATTCTAACAATGCAAGGGGGCACGTCTTACACTGAACCGGGACGCTTACATTGATCCGGGAGAAGACCACCACCTTGAGGCCTTACATCGTTTGCACAAACTATTTCCCACATCATTGATCAAACGCTGTTGGAAGCTCAATCGTATATAGAGCAATTCGTTTATTTACAAACGAATCCTTAGCTTTTACATCCTTTTGTTAAATGTCGCTGTGTGAATCCTTTTGAACCAATCGTCGCATTAATGCTTGATTAAAATATAATCTATATGTGAATCTGTCGCCATAAGATATTTGGACTGTCACCGTTATGTGTCGACATTATTACGACGCAATAGTAAAATGACACATGTGTTCTGGCTTGAAATGAGGATTTATTGTTGTTTAAATAAATATTTGATCTTGAAATAGCCATGCATTATGTACGTTTTCTAGTTGTATACCTTCGTCATAGAAGTCATACTTATCGTACAACATGGTTATTATAAAATCAAATATTTCTTTAAACAAAAATACATCCTCATTTCAAACCAAAGCACACATCTGTGTAGATAGTGCACATTGGGTTATTGTTTTCTACTTGCCTGTCTGTGGATAGTAGATATGGTATTGTTTATTCCTCTTCCCTACATGTGGATAGTATATTTTGGATTTGTTTTGTCTTCTTCCATCTGTGTGGATAGTAGATTTTGGGTTTATTATTTTATTCTTCTCTCTGTGTGTATATATTTGTTTGTATGCGCTGCCGTACGTTTGAGTGAATAGTAGATTGTTGGGTTTGTATGTGTGCGCGTACGTTTGAGTGGATAGTAGAATTTTGAATTTGTATGCGTTCGCCTACCTGTGTGTGGACAGTAGATATTGTGGTGTTTTTCGTCTTCACGTATGTGAATAGTATATTTGGTGTTTTTTCTCCTTCTTCTGTGTGGATAGTACATTTGTGGGTTGTTTCTCTCCTAGTATATTATGTGGTTTGTAGGTGGGTTTTCTCTTTCCGTGCGAGGATAATATGTTTTGGTTTGCAAGTGTTCGCGTATTTGTGTGGATGGTAAATATTGTGATTTTCTTCTCTCCCTTCTCTTGTGGATATAATGTTGTGGTTTGTTTTCCTGCTTCACGTGCGTGGGGAGAATATTTGTGGTTTGTTTGTTTGTTTGTTTGTTTGTTTTTGTTTTTGTTTTTGCTTCACGTGCGTGGGTAGAATATTTGTGGTTTGTTTTCTCTCCGTTCTGTTTGTGGATAGATTATTTGTGGACAGATTTATTATATTCTCTCCTTCCCGTGTATGGACAGTATATATATATATATATATATATATATATATATATATATATATATATATATATATATATATATATATATATATATATATATATATATATATATATAGTTTGTTTTCTCTCAACTGTGTGTGGATAATATATTTGTTGTTTATTGTCACTCCCTCCTATGCGTGCATGGTATATTTTATGGTTTCTTTTTCTCCTTTCCGTGAGTTATAGTACATTTGTAGTTTGTTTTCTTTCCCTTCTGTGTGTGGATATTAAATCTTGTGTTGTTGTTTGTTTTCTCCTACCCGTGTGTAGATAGTAAATTTGCGGTTTCTTTCCTCTCCTTCCCGTGTCTGGATAGTATATTTGTGGTTTGGTTTCTCCCCTTTCTTGACATTTATAAACTCAAACGCCTGTCATTCGCTCCATTCAATATTGAATCGTTTAAAAGGATGTCAATCGATTGGTTTAATAATTTGATACACGTTTGGTTTTGCGTGCCAATGTCAGCAAAGTCAGGTGCGTTCTAGACGGCACACTGAATGGGACATCAATGTCATTTGTAAAAAGGGGACTAGACCATGTAAAGAAAGACGTCTACTGGTTGTTGGATAACGTCGTTATAACATTTCCGAGGGCTTTAGTAGCGAAAACAGTATCTCAGAATGGCTGGCGTGACGGCTACAATGTATATAAATCAAAAGAATTTTTTACCTAGGAGCAACAAAGTTGTATAAGATGTTGGTGGAAAAGCTTGAGAAATTAAAGAACAAAGATATACGTAATGAATTTCGCTAACTTTTTCAATGTCAATATTTTGTTGGAATAAGACGAAAACATGTAAGAAATCAATTTAGATTTTTTCACAATAGCACAAACCTTAAAGTGCAGATAATAACTAATTATTTTATTGAATTTATATTCAAATAAGTATGTTCCTATATGCTACTGTAAATTGTCATGCGTATCATCGTTTCATCCCTATGTTTTCATGTAGGTCCAAAATATTGATGAAATTATGTAATTCGACTGTTCCGTTTTCCATCCTCTACAACAACAAGATTACTAAATTGTACTTCCTATTATCTGATATGTTTATTGCTAGACCTACGTTACAATACAATTCAGTTATGTTCATCATTGTTTGTAACTTTGTAGCTGATTTTCCGTTTTGTAATGGATACTAAATTCGTAATAATGCTTATGCTACTGCATGAGACAAACGTTCTACCTCATATTACTGAAACTCAAATTTGAGTGAGATAGAGCTTCTGCAACAGGTTTGCAGATGGTGAGCATGTCTGTTATACCAGTTATTAAAGCACGGGGGGTATCTAATTCAAGCAAATTAGCATTTATGATTAGAACAGATCATAAGGCATCAAAAAGATTATGGGGACATTAAATTGTAAATATACACATGTCTCTTCGCCTTTGACAGTGAACACGTTTTGTGACAAAATGAAGTTCGTATTCAGAAGCCATGGAGTAGGATTTAGTTGTCTGTTAAAAATTCTGATTAGAACGTCATGGGATAAACATATTGTCGAAACAATTAGTCGAAGGACAACAAAGTCTCAGAAACAATGCAATACATCATATCCATGCAAAACAAACATAACAGGTTAAAAAAATACATTTATCGTGAAGCCTATTGTGACCTTAATTCAATTGCACGGAAGAAAGCAGGTAGCGAAACTATTTCCACACGAAATTGAAAATTTAGTCAAGGAAGTAATACGTTGGCAAATACAAAAGAAAACAACAAGTAATTAATGAAAGACAAAATTAATTCTCATTGCCAAACTCAAAACATCGACGAAAAGCGGTAAATATGCAATAGTGATTTTACTTTATATCTCTGTCAAACGCAGCGGTATAAGTTTGTAAAAATTGTCGTTCGGACAAGGCGAACCGGTGTAATGGTGTTCAGTGATCTTTTCCATTATTTTGTTCTGAACACCATGTACCATTCGCTATATTTGTTCATCGGAATAGAGATATGCATTTCAGTATTTAGTTTCAGTGGTGGGTAAGCCGCCTGCAGACTGTATAAATCAAACATTAACATTGTATGAATCTTTCTAGAACATTATGATACACACATTGTTTGCATTTTATCACCGATATATACCCTGAATATGTTTAGTTGAAAATTCCAAGAGAACTGCCTAGCCACCTATGAAAATTTTTTTTTAAATATATATGCGTCTGTGACATTATTACCGCTTTCATATTCAGATGTTTTATCGGTAACAAAGTTAAGAAAAGAGGAGAGAAAATGTATATGTTATATTAATGTTAGTTATACAAACTAATTATAATTTTGAAAGACAGTTTAGATCATATAATAATGCATTATGCTTATTAGAGTTCTGGTGTTGAAACGATCGACGCTGGTTGATTATATGTATAGTATGTGCATCATACTTTGCTTAATTATAATAAATATACAGTTGCATTTTGGTCGCGAAGTATAATTGTTTTTATGTATCAATGGAAACATGAATTCAAATACTTCACTCCATAGTGACGACATCCACCGTTAGAATGAAACACATTTTACACACACAAATTGAAAAGGAAACCAAATAGATATAACTATTATTGGTTTCAACTCATTCGTTTTGGACACACAGATGTACAAATCAAGGTGTATGTGTGTGTGTCATATCGTTCAGTCATATCGCTACGATGTCTGCATTGAGGCAGTTCAAAGTGATGTATAGCACTGGGGCATCATTCCGCAATCATGTAATATCATCACAAACCGAGTCACATTATCCTGACACCAGGCATACCAGTTATAATTCTAACCGCTTAATACCGAGAGCCTAGCGAGACAGCTGTCGGTTGTTGTTGTTGTAGCGTTTAACGCCATTTCTCAGCACACGATCGGATATACATGGTGGCCAGTATTAATAGTAGAAGAAGAATTCGGGAAAAACAATGGAAATTACCACCAATGCACGCGAAGCTACTGGCAAGCTTTCTCACATACCCACAATGGCCGAACTTTACATCAGAATGTTATGATAGACCCAAATGGGAATTTTACATGAGAATATTTTGATGGAGTCAAATTGGAATTTTACATGAGAATGTTAATAAAGAACCAAATGGGAATTTTACATGAGAATTTTATCATGGACCCAAATATGAATTTAATATGATAATGTTATTATAGAACCAAATGGGAATTTTACATGAGACTATACCAATTGAAACAAATTGGAATTTTACATGGGAATTTTAGTCTGGACCAAAGGGGAATTTTACATCAGAATGTTATTATGAACGGAATTTTACATGAGATTGTTATTATCGACCCAAATAGGAATTTTACATGGGAATGTTATTGTGGATCCATTACTGGGAACTTTACATTGGAATGTTATCATGGACTCAAATGCAAATTTTACATGGGAATGTTACAATGGACCACATGAGAATTTTACATAACAATGTTATTATGGACCCAAATGGGAATCTTAGCTGGGTAGATTATTATCGACCACAAAAGGAATTTAACATGAGAATTTTATGATGGACCTATATGGGAATTTTACATGAGACTGTAATTATTGACCGTCTGGGAATTTTACATGAGAATATTATGATGGACCCAAATGGAATTTTACATGAGACTGTTATTATCGACACAAATAGGAATTTTACATGGGAATGTTATTCTGGACACAAATGGGAATTTTATATGAGTATGTTATTATGGACCCAATTGGGAATTTAACATGAAAATGTGATTATGGACCTAAATGAGACAATCAAATAAAATTCTTTGTGAAATAATTCGTGAAATAATTTTAGAAACCTATGAATTTTTTGTTTGGATAAATGGAGACCAAACGATCTGATAATGACAAGTAGAAAGATAGTTCGTGATACTTTTCAACCGAAAGTATTTATAATACATAAAATGTGATTTCAAATCTACCCGTACCATTGCGTTATTGATCGGTCGATACACGACGACAGAATATCGACATTGATATACCAGGACTCTTGAGAAAGTCAAGGACAGAGTCAAGAAAACAAAATTTTGTATTAAATGAATTTGTTTTATTTGCTGTCAGAATTATACATGAATCTCAAAGAATAACCATCTCTGATACTCGAGTTTGGATCGTTGGTGATCGTATCGAGTGATCCAACTTAGATTATCTCGCAGTGTCTCGAGTCTAGAAAATATGTCAGCTGCGAAGAATTGTCTTAGACGCTACATAAACTGTTGATGATGTTATTGACAATGATCTATTAAGCAAACTATTAGTTGGTTATTTAAAAGGTGACAACAAGATAACCGCGACATTGATCTTGACGCTGAATTTATCTTGACATTAAAACCACAATATATTAATCATTGTGCAAGCTGTAACAGTAATGTTGTGGAACAGTATTCTTAATTATCCATGACAATTTACCGCAGGTAGAAAATATAGTAGTTTTGCTCATATACGAGAAAATGTGATGAGGACGTTGTCTTGAGCGTAATCGACGTAGGGTGGTGACACCTTACAAATGTGATCGCAGTGGTAATTGGTTATCTGCATGAACGACTTGTAATTGCTCACGTTTAAATCCACGCTGAGGAGCAGTTGAATCTAATTTGTATGTTGCAGGTCTACCCGTGGTAACCATGCAAGAAATTGTAGGCGTATTAATACTATATATAGGATCAATTGCTCGTTTTTTCACCCTCAAGTTCACCGGGTTCAAATACCTCATTGTCACATTCCGAAAACTGGTTGTTGTAAAACATAATGTCGTTGTATAGGAATATTTTTTTATGTAATTGCAATAACGTGTTTCAACGCAGTTGCACGAGTAACCTCATTATTCAACGCAACTATATCACTTGATAGTATTGTAACAATTCACGAGATCTTTTTAAAGTATTTCCTGTGCGTATTGATATCCATATAACCGCTCAGCAAACGGTTGATTAAATCGCTCAACAAATGACTGATTACGATTAATTACTGTGTTTGTTTTAAATGACGATAATTGATCCTGTGATTCATTGCCAAATATCAAGCTTTAGATCATCGTAGGCCACCTTACGGTGCAGATAATCATTGATAAATTCGTAGAAACGCTGAAACAACTTCTTTGTTGATAACGGTTCTACTTCTTTATATGTGTTTGTAACCTCAACGACAGTTAACGCATGTTTGTATGTTAGTCGACGTCTTCCAATTTGTGATCAGAGATAACTAATATTTTGGCTGTATTTGCTGTAGTTGAAACACGTACTCTTTAAAATTAAAATATGCGGAGACATTTATATAATTAAGTTTAAAAACTTCCTGTCATGTGCACAAACTGCTCAGCACTGATTTATAAACATAGATTTACATGATCCTAGATGAAGATATTTCTCAGCACTTATTTATAAAGATAGACTTACATGATCGAAGATGAAGATATTGAATCGATCTTGATAAAATGTTTGGATAATAAATTGCAGCAGCAGTGGCGTGCAAACTCTCCTCCATTAAAGCAGGACATGCCCATGAACGAGGCGTGTTCGTCATGCTTTTATTTTCCAAAATGGGACCTTCTTTCTCGAAAGCTATGGCACCTGCCTCCTCTACGATAAGCAGTATATTTTTCTTTAATCGGATTCATTGCGGTGGGCTCGCTCTGCTTTTATTTTTCAAAATTGAGCCTTACTTCTTGAAAGCTTTATGTATCAACATGGACTCTTTCTCCGCTAAGATAAGCCGTAAAGATTGTTGATGGGATCTATTGTTTGCACGAAAACAAACACAAACTAACAACCTCCGGCCAAAAACCGCCTCAACCTCAAGAAGACACATAAACAAAACACCTTTTTAATGACATAAAGTGCACAGGGCATTAATCAGACAGATTATATCATATCGGCTTAGAAAACGCCAAATATGTGTAGGGAAATAAACTTTTCATTAGATGGAACACAAAGCAAATCAGCATCATTGTATAAAGGTCCATTTCGTTACTCTGTCGGGTCCAGATGTATAATAAGAACGTGACGGAAGTTGTCGTGAAAGGGGAAACATATTTTTACTGTGAGTACAATAGGTGCACCTCTAACCTTGTCTATTTCACGATATTTCTCAGATCGGAATAAAGGAATCGAATGTCCTAGCAAAAACAAATTCAACCTGGGCTATTTAACAAGATATGTGATTTCTTACATGTTTTCGTCTTATTCCAACAAAATATTGACATTGAAAAAGTTAGCGAAATTCATTACGTATATATGAGGGACATAATTCACATTTGTGTTCAGATATAACCATATTTTGCTACTTTCAGACACATTTGGAAACTATGATTTGTTTTGCAAAAGTGTGTTAAAACTGGGCAAAAGTTATAATCAGGAAAACAAAGTAACAAATATGCACCAGGCAGTAGAAGTTCTACAGTTTAGTCTGCTAACGCTTTTGAATTGTATGTATTGGAATGCCAAATTCTGTAATTTCCGAGTGTTTGCACTTGTATTATCTTTTACATATTTCTCGAATTGTTGTTATCATGAATGTTCCTGTCAGATTAAAATGAAAAGAAAATAGCATGTTACAATCAAGTAGAGTTTGTGTCGATTAACGAGCTTTTAAAACATCCAACACAATAATTGACTATTTGTTTCCTTTTATAGTTATAATTAAATACGCTGCTTTACCAAGTCAATATTTGAACAATTGTTAAACATTGATTTTTACAAATGAATTTTGTCGATTATTAAAGGATGATTTGCACATTTTGTCCATTTGAATGATTAGTACTCATTTCGAATTGGCAAGTACCTGCTGAATACAGTAAGGGGGAGACTAAAACCCAGAAACCCTGAATGAAGGTCACACAAACACCTCATTAGCGTATCAAATAGCATTGGTGGCAGGACGAACAAAATGATGTGCTAAACCATCTACAATTTCAAAGAATAACCGGAAAATGGACATTGATAACTATAATACACACAACAAACTAGAAATGTAAGAAGTCAGGAAAAAGCACTAGTGTAGTATTAACTAATTGCTTCTCCCCGAAGGTTAATTGCAACAAAAGTGATGCCTTAACGTCTTGAAACAGTAAATATAAGATAAAATCTAGTTAAAATATATATTGCCATATAGCACGATTTGTATACATTAATAACTATACAAATATGTAGGAGATTCATGACCTCAAACATTGTGGTGCATATTTAAAGGCAATTCGGAAGACACAGTTATATTCATTGATCTATGTTTTTGCCAGGAAGGTAACTGTCACTATTTAAAATTCATGATTAGTACTCATTTCGAATTGGCAAGTACCTGCAGAATACAGTAAGTGGCAGACTAAAATATATCTTGCCATATAGCACGATTTGTATACATTAATAACTATACAGATATGTAGGAGATTCATGACCTCAAACAAATGATGCCATAACTTATGTGTGATTTGTGCGTTCATTTTCCATAGCATGTGTCACAGAACAGGGGGAAAATCTGGTCGTTCTGGATCTTGTCAAGGAGTGCCCGCTTTACATTGTGTTTTATAGCTATATGGGTGAGTGTTAAATTTACATTTCATTTGATATGCGAAGTTTATTTAGTTTCTATTGTCATATCGTATAATGATTCATGTATTACAACGCAGATTTGAAACGTTGTGAACTGTGAATTACAAGCTGCTATTAAGAGTTTAATGTATTAGCAGTTTCCAGAATTCATTATTATTACCAGTTTGGTTGTATTGTAGCTAAGGAGTCTGACGTGTTTAGGACGAGTTTAACCTGACGAGATTAACTGACGCGTAGAGCTGTCTAAATGTATGTAGCCATGTCTGTACATGTGGTGGAGCCACGACTGTAGACGTAGCTAATTCAAGAGTGATGTATGCTGTCTGTACACGTGTATACATATGACTGTACATGTGGTGGATCCATGAAGGGTGCGAGCGGCCGATACAAGCAAGGGGCACCACAAGGGACGTGATGCAACTGTGCGGTTTATCAATGTTTAAATCGTACGACTGTACAAGGGTCAATAAGCATATGTTTGTTCCAATTGTTGTTTCAATTGGGTACATTTTTATTTACATGAGATTATTTTGAATCTTAGTTGTGTTCCAGGAGATTGGGAATCTCACTTACGGTACAAAACATTTGAAACATATTTGAATACCTTGATTGTTTGAATCTGAATCATAGTGCATATGTGAAAGTTTGTGAATATCTTACAGTGCATACTATTATTTGAAACGGGGTTTCTTGAATCTGTATTTCAGATTGATCTGATATTTTTTTAATTTAATTTCAATGTGTGAATGTTTGTATAGAGTGATTGGATCAATCGTATCTTGAGAGCGAGTGTTTCATTATATTTAATGAACGAAGGTAAATGTCACTATTTAAAATTCATTTAGTTTGTCAGAACCAAAATGAAGAAATAATTTGTTTAAATGATTGTCTTAGTTTAATTATCTGTAGGGAATATGGCATATATGTGAATCAGCTGATCAGATAACTTAAGTGGCTTCATCCTTTCTTCTCCGTGTAATGTGAAGTCTGGAATATTTAGCTTCCATCGTTGTAACTATTGTTAAAAGATTTACATATTAATACATTCATTGAAAATATGCCAAGTGCTGAATATGAAACGAAATGGAGCCATAAATGAATGAGATGCATCCACTCGACCTGATGCAATGGTGCATTTTATTCTGCAGAAAAGGTATGAACAAGCTAAAAAGAAAGTAGTGGACATTTGTCGATATCATTGCATGTACAACATACACGTTTTCTCAAAATTGTTTTGACTATTATTGTTTTATGGCTTTGAGATATGGACTTTATAATACTTCCAATTTAGAATATGCACGTATTCATGTAGTAAAAATAGTTTTAGTTTCACAAACATGTGGGATACTACATATGTTATTTGGAGAAACCGATAGGCTTTCTACTAAAATTTATATCATAATTAGGGTTGTGATATTATGTTGACTTTACCGAAGAAATGAGAGACATCTAAACAAATATTAGGTGATATTATCCCACATTGTTCTACTACTGGTATATATCTTCTGCTTATCAGACATGTTTTAGTGATTTATTAATGAATACTATATGGATATTTCCCCTCTGCCGGTTGAATGAAAGAGACATATACACAAATGTGGCATTCTAACATTTCACATTCCTTCACAAGTAGATTTTATCAGATATATATCTATATTTTAATCTATATCAAACAAATTTTTCTGATGCCAACACCCATTAATAATTTGCATTTATGATAAATGTTATAATGACCCATATAATCTAAAATGGATTAAATGTTATAATGCCCCATATAATATAAAATGGGTTAAATGTTATAATGCCCCTAATAAACTAAAAATAGGTTAAATGTTATAATGCCCCTAATACTTTAAAAATAGGTTAAATGTCATAAGCATGCTGAGCCTTTAGCAACAAAATCTGCAATGTTTATTATAATCGAACAGTGGGGATATCATGTTCAGGTCGTCTGTCGCTATACTACAATAAAGGACAACGTATATTATTTTCTTTGTATGATAGGGCTCGAAGCCAGAATATAATGAAGATTCGCTCTGATTTGAAGAAAGAAAAGCTAACAGTATCCTTAAAACCAGTTAGATAAAACACTTCTAATGATATAGAACTAAACGTTTTCCATGGTTGTATTTAGCCGAAACATCTTTACACATGAATCATGTACTATTTTGGAAAGATCTTCTACATTGTATCTGAGCACAAAATGGCAAATGTTCATATATTTTACAAAAACACCCTAACTTTGCATAAATGGCGGATCAAGCATATATGTTTCTATGGATACACTGCAATATTGTTGTTCAATGCAGGAGTGAAGGTACCAATTGCGTCGTTTAGATCACAATGCCAATGTTTGGTGAAATAAGCATTTGTTCTATCCGAGTTCAGTATGCGTGCAACACGCTGTCATATAAAGGAATCTGAAAATAATAGTTGTATGAGTATGGATCCATATATTCCAGGTTTTTGATTCAGATAATTCTTCTAAATCTAGACAATGTCAAGAGTTATCATATCAGAAAGAGACAATTTCCCTCATGTGTATCAAATTGTTAAAAAAGTTATGCATGATGAAAAACATCATGTCAATACACGACAACATAATGTCACGTGAAGCTGGTGACTCAATTATTTTTAAGCCTGAAGAAAACTACAACGTTTACAAAATGCACCAATGGCATATACTTTTGTCTGCATACAATGTTCTCTACACCTTTAGCTACGCCCCATAATACCTTCAGTAACCACTGGTGCATTCATTTCTTCCAATTATGACATGCATATCTGAAGTGCCTACCCTTATGTTTATAGCTGCGGTGTTGTTTTGATAGGACACTTAGCTGTGCAATCATGGCTTCACGAGGAGGTGCAGCAGGTAGTGCAAAAGGTAATGGTTGCGTCTACTGCATGAGGGATGGAGATCAATTTAAAATTGGTTGCAGCGGAGATCCAGATGATAGATTAGATATTATTAAGAAACAAAGCGGCCGAGAAAATACGAAGTTGTGGTTTAGTGTGGATGCAACAGAGATGAACGGTGCTGAAACTGAAGCGCAGAAACGAGCACAAAACGAACTTGGCTTTAAGAAAATAGCGCGTAATGCAACTGACTGGTTTACGAACCCAAAGAAAAAGACACTAAGAGAGATTAAAGAAGTAATAACGAAAGCAGTTGATGACCATAATGACCAACAGAAACCGAAACAGAAACGGAAATAGAATTAGAATACTAAATATTTCAGGTAAGCAGATAATGACATCTCAATAGGTTTAATTCACGTATCTTGTACATGTTGATCAGTAGTCAAACCTGTCGCTACGGTTACCTTTATATTGTTGTAACGTGGGCACAACATACATCCTAATGCCGCGCCGACAAATGTCCTATATTAAAGTCATGTATACAAGGGTCACATGCTTTCTGCATTAACCATGCCCAATAATGCTTTCCATTGCTTTTGCTTTTGTAATGCGAGTAACATCGTCGAGTGCAGAACGTTTTCGAATGGGGGCAGGGTTTGTCGATGCTAAGCCAAAATCAACGGGACGAACGTTTAAAATGATTTAAATGTGAGCAAAAGAAAAAGCAATCTCTCACATTTGGATTTCGGTGGTTTAACATATCAAAGTAGTTTTATAATTACAAAGAAAGAGGGTCGAAACAATTCGTTACCTAGTTGATGGGGAAAAAGCCATATAATCTCAGCAGAAATAAGATACAACTTTTTGTTGTTTTGGTTTTTTTCATTTTACGTTACGGCTCAGTTATTATTTTATGTATATGCTGGATTAAATTGAGCATGATAAAGTCTTCGCCTATAGATAAAAACTTGGGGAGAGAATATATTTTCCTATGTATGTTGCTTTCTCTGCTGTACTTATTTCGTTCATCAGCGCACTGAAATACATTTAATTATTATTATTATTATTATGTTGTTGCTGATGTTGTTGTTGTTGTTGTTGTTGTTGATGATGATGATGATGATGATGATGATTGGTGAATGGTATTTATTCAAAGCCGAAATATAATGGTAAAATGTCCCGCAAAGTGTACCATTAGACAAAGCCAGTACAATGTTATCCTTTAGGTAACAGCTATTGACAAGTTTCACTGGAAACAAATTATGGAATGTAATTCTATGTCTTCATCACGTACTGGTTATTAATGCTCGCAAGGTTTTATAGAAAATGCATATATTTCATTAAGCCTTTGTTTCCATCTTTCCGAACATCAGTCCGTTCCTCTCACTTTCGTTTCCGTATTATGTTTCTATCAAATAAAATAAAAACATCCAATTTTAAATAAACCTGATACTGACGATATAATTTGTTGTGTGTGATTGCTAGATTTAAATGTCGTTGTTTAGCACAGTTGTAATCCAACGATTGCCACATTAACTTCACCTACATAATACTATAAATACATTACATATTCGATATAAAATACTTCAATGGAAAATACTTTCAAATAAATTTCGTGCGCACCTTGATATTGACAAAATCATGCCGGAGTTCGATTGTAAGAGTTTTATGTCATCGATAAGTGGGTTTTACGATGGCTGACATAATTATCAGAATGCGTGAAAGAATTTGTTTCCTAATTTTATTTTTTGATATTAGCATTTTGTAACACGTGGTGAAAGTAAATTACAATGTGCATTATTAGTAGATTAAGAGGCAGAAAACATTTAAAACATTAAATTTGTTTACCAGAGCATATGTCTAATTTTCCCTTTGATATAGATTGTTCTATTTCATTAAGTTACGACTCGAGGTCTTAAAATATTTAACAGAAAGAAACTGCAATAAACAATTTAAGTAAATTAATAAGAATTTTTTTTCCCAATAATATCAACTGAAAATGCGCAGTAATCCTTAATATAACAAAATAGTCAACAATATAGAATGCTAAGAATGGATTCCGTTATTCGGGAGCGTCCTTATATAAAACAAATATGTTTCACAAAATTCCAAAGTAATGTATTCATCCAAAAGTGAATCCTTACTTTCTTTAGTAATTCCAATGAATATTTGAAATATAATAATTCCTCTTGGAATAAGAACAAAACTGAAAACTGATCCCAAAATGAATTCCCATATATCTCAAATAGGAATGATTTATTTATTGATAAAATCTCTATTCACACACATTTTCAAGGGACCTATAACACATCAGAATGTGAAGCCATCCAATAGATAAAATTGTTGCTATATATGTTTTTATGCTTTCCAAATTTCATTGTTTTTGTCATTTGTTGTTCTGTAGTGTAGTCATATCATTACTGATGGTGTAAAGCGCTTAGAGCTTCGAAAGATTAGGCGCTATACAAGGAACTCATTATTATTATTATTATAATTATTATTATTATTATCACGCTGTAGTGTCTAACAAGTGTACTAAATCCGACATTTCTTACAGGTATGTAGTTTTAGAAGACAAATCTGGCTATGGGATGCAAAAGGTGATATGGATTGATAGCAGTCTCCCACAAATATTGTTATACACGATAAAAGAAGAATTTGACGCAAAATTACTTACTGCATAGACTGGATGAGAAAAATCAGCCTATTCATGTTATCTTGTGGCATGAGGAAGTATATGTAAACATGTATCTCTTAGTTTTAGAATCATTATAGAACTAAAAATTATTATCACTGCAAAAGCCAGGAACCATGTACATAATGACCCAAACCTATTGTAAAATGAGATAGTTAATTGTATTCAGCTACTTTATCTAGGGAATGACATCCTCGATAGTATTAACCGACGTGAGTAAAATATAGAATATCAACAGAGAACTGGGCAAGATTATTGGGAAGAAATAAACCAACACGAGCCCTCTTACACAAGAAAAATATCTCATTTAATCAAACAAAAATAACAGTGGTAAATGATATCAACTCAATGCATTAGAAGTGTTTATATTTGGAATTATTACATCATCATAACGAGTGGTGAAAAGAGCGCAATGTCCACAACTGATTACATCACCTTCCACTTCACTGTTCTCCAACGTTCCTACTTCATTGAGTCTTACCTTTCCGGCTGCCCCATCCTTCATGGATTTCCTAGAATTTGCTCTCTACTTGTCACTTTCCGCTTTCAGACCTAACTCGTCGCTTCTCCTCTTTCTTTCACTTTTTCGGACTCCGTCTCCAGACTGTCGAATCCCGTCTCCTTGTTTCCAAAACGGACAAATATGTTTCCGTAAAGGACAAAATTATCCCTTAAGGGCTATATGAACTACTTTCTAGACGGATATAAAATTCCTACATTTAAGTTACTCAGAATAGTCTCAATTTAGACACTGCGTATAGCCCACTAACGTTAGTACCTTTCCCTAAATTAACACATGACCGAGACACCCCGCTTCAACGTGAACTCTATCACGCCTTCTGGCAAGTTCCGCACGGACTTCTAATTTGCATAGTCGCGTATCTTGTTAAAGGTGAAATCTTCCTCTTGAATTCACCAAGTGACAAATTGTCTAAAGGCTAAATCGACTGGTTCAGCAGTTTCGAACCTGACCTTAGCTTCGTAGACTTCGTCTCTAAGAACCCTATTTGTACACGTCATAAACTTAGTTTGTGGCAACACATACCTACATCTTAAAATTACGTCGCACGCCAATCCTGTCAAGCACGCTGCTTGATTTCGCCCATGCACATACGGCAAATCAAGGTCGATGTAGACAACCGGAAGTGAATCTTTAGTCATATTGGCAAATTGGACTTTGCCTGTCTCACCTGTATAATCAGCCGGTTTGCCAAATTTGCTATCCACCATTGACGGGTAAATTTAACTGGTGTCCTACGAAGCTGTACCTTTCTATTCATTTACCGTAGCTGTTGCTGTATTCGACCATTATACTGGTTTACACCACCTACCAGTGCCTGAGGTTACAGCATTTAGCGTGGAAAGATATTTCCTGCAGTCCTTCAGGTTATAGCCAGGTTAGTTGCAACCATAGCATAGAACTTCAAATTGCTTACCAGGAGTACTCTTATCTACCTTTTGGGCGTTTTCTGGCCACGAAATTGATCACAGCTACAATTTTCAGCTCATATCTTCCCACCATTTTGACTCTTCCTACTTGGAGATGATAACCCGTTAGCCTTTCTAATGTCAATGACCCTGGGTCTATCCCTGCCACTCCAGTTGATTGGACGAGAGTGTGCACTCTCATATCGCTCAACCATCATATTAGATGGATTCTAAGGTCGTGAAATCACGCTCCACTAAAAGTACGATCAGATCTTTCCGATACCTTCTTAGGTAACGTTCTTTCAAAATCTCCTCCATTATGGCTTCGTAAGTGAGCACTGTTCCTGTCATTTTACTCCACTTATCAAAATGCACGCACACGTGAGTGTGAAACTGAGCGTGTGTCTCAGTTGTTCGTATAGACGACTCTTTTACGAAAACGTTCAGCAAATAGCTCGTAGTACCTTGACTGAGCTTTCTTGAGTGCGTCATAATCGTCTACTGAAGTCGGTGCTATATTATGATAGATATCTTTGCAGCTTCTTCAAAGAATGCATATTAATTCCCACGGGTTTTTCGATATATGATGAATTAAACCTATCTTTTGAAACTGAGTTAAAATGTTATCGATGATTTCGTCTTTGTTGTTAAACATCGGCATTGTTATATGGACGATACGTCTATCCTCTGGTCGTTTGCTTATTAGTCCTAAATGTTCATTCAGTTCTTCTCCACTCCAAGGTATCACTTCGTCCCAACAGACAAAGGAGATTATTTCAATTTATTCAAATAACCCCGTTAACCCTTGGACATATGAATGTTTGAATGACATTACATCAATTCTGCTCATGAAATAATGAAATGTATATTAACCCTATCTTCAAAACATTGCTATGAAATTGAATAAGAAAAGTGTATAACAAATCGAGCATTAACACATGTCCTAGTAATTGAATAAACGATACAATATATAGAACATTATTAACATAAGCCTTTCTTTCTCGTAACACAGACGCATGGTCCTCTCCTTGCTGAAAGAAGAAGGCACTAACCTTTCTTAGATTTTCCCTGGAGCCAAACTTCTCTATCTCAGGACATATCTGACTAAAGACTTTCTATGAACGTAGTTACTTTAAAATCATATTATTTTCAAGATGTAGTCCTCAATTTTACTCAGCCAGTGACAAGCAGTGGTTTCTCAAAATGTTTCCTAAGAGAAACGTTTGTTGCGTCAGTCAGAATCTGTACGTTAAATACCTTTTCCTTTTAATAATGACTGTTTGAATACGGATCGAATACGGATCGAAAGTGCAACTGTCTATTTCTCGAACTCGTTGTCGAATTTCCCGTCACTGCCATTGAATCGAAACACTTTTCGTTTGAGGTTTTGACACTGCCATGGAAGAAATTGAAACTAATGGTCGAAATGATCCTTCACATATATTCTCCTGGTCTAAATGTGATAAAATATTTAAGCTCGCACATTCAACTTTAATGTTCACTGTTTATTCGAAATGTTACACTTCACATCTATCTGTTTAATATAATGAATTTTGCTAAAGGTAAATTTCTAATACTATTGTCACATTCAGTTTTGAGCTTCTTTTTCTTGCTACATAACAATATGCCTCCTGTTTAATTCTTCTCTTCATGTTTTAAATTTCGCGTAAACCTTTACAAAACATACTATGTCTGTCTAAACTATTATTACCACGCATTGATCGCAAACTGAAATAGCATATATCCTACTACGAATTATGTAGCTTGTACATCTAATTAGATTTGTGATATGCTGTATTTGACTTAGTTTTCTCAAAGAAAGCTGAAATTTATTGACAGATTCCTCTTATTATTGTATAAAATATTTGCAGAAGCATTCGTCATATATCACGTTGTAGTGTCTAACAAGTGTACTAAATCCAGTTGAAGTCTAGATTGAAGTGCTTACACATTTGTGATAAATCGACTTCGCGTAGAGGGCAATGCAGCGATATGGATGTACTACGTGCGTCATCTTTTTGTGCAAATTTACACATGATAATTATACGCTGTTTTAATGTATTTGTATGCCTCTTATACGAAAGTGAAACCAACAATTTTAGAAACATGAATACAGCTTATTTCTCTGTTAGAACGTGAAAGTTTACGATATATGTAAGGTATTTTGAATTAGATCACAAATAATCAAAAAATTTCTGTCACAAGTACAACAACTTATTTATATATATCTATCTATATACATATATATATATATATATATATATATATATATATATATATATATATGTGTGTGTGTGTGTGTGTGTGTGTGTATGTGTGTTTGTGTGTGTGTGTGGTTTGGAATATAATGCATCTTGGAACATTGTTGCCTGCAGTTAACTCTCTCTCTCTCTCTCTCTCTCTCTCTCTCTCTCTCTCTCTCTCTCTCTATTGCAGTTCAGAATCTATCATAGCACATTTCAGGTTAAAATTAGATTTCTTTGTCATGTGTCATTGTGTTCAAGCGGATGAAACTAAGGTGTAGATTATCAAATTATCATATGCGAATTGCGTTGTAGATAAGCCAGACATGTTGATTTTCTTATTTGTAATCATCCTTAAAGCAATAGTTTCTTATTAAGATAGTGGTAAAATATGCTGCGCTGTTAAGCATTAGTTAAAGTAAGGCATTTCATTTTAAATTAAAGACGCATGACTTCCATCGTATTGTCAATCTCCTATCACTAGTCCTCATTCTCTGTAAATATAATCACACGCCGTAAATCTCAAAGGCAACATGATCACGGAAATGAATATGTAGCACTAAAGGAAGTCCCTTAGCACCAATGCTTTTTCGATACTTGTAAATAAGATTATTTACAAGATTGTTTCATTATTTTGAAAGAGTATCATTTTCTATTCAGAAAATATATTTTCCTTATGTGACACGCTGACTCAAATTGTGCCGATCTTTTTTGTCTAATATGTTTAGAAAAATATGTTTGACTTGCGAGACGATATATATATATATATATATATATATATATATATATATATATGTGTGTGTGTGTGTGTGTGTGTGTGTGTGTGTGTGTGTGTGTGTGTTTGTGTGTTAAGGTAACACTACCACCGGGTTAGTAATACTAACAATACATATGATTATATTAGAAACCTACATGAGATTGTTTCAAGTAATCTCATCTGAATCAAGTTCATTGTAATGTTGTACATGGTGTTCAAATTTGAGATAAATGACAAATGTGACAAATGCTATTGTGAAAAAATCTAAATTGATTTCTAACATGTTTTCTTCTTATTCCAACCAAATATTGACATTGAAAAAGTTATTGAAATTCATTACGTATATAATATGAGGTACATAATTCACATTTGTGTTCAGATATAACCATATTTTGCTACTTTCAGATTCATTTGGAAACCTATAATTTGTTTTACAAAAGTGTGTTTGCTCATACCGTCTAGACCTTTCACATCCCTTGTGTAGTGTTCACAATTAGAATGCAAGAATGGCTTTCTCCATATAATGTAAAACCTGGAATGTTTAGCGTTCCATCGTTGCAACTATTGTTAAAAGATTTAAATACGAATACATTCATTGAAAATATGCCAAGTGCTGAATATGAAACGAAATGGAGCCATTAATGAATGAGATGCATCCACTCGACCTGATGCAATGGTTCATATAATTCTGCAGATAAAGGTACGAACAAGTTATAAAAAGTAGAGATTCTTGATAAAAGAAGCGGAAGGTAAGTCGATATCATTGGATGTACAACACACGCTTTTTCTCAAAACTTTTTTGACTATTACTGTTTTATGGCTGTGAGATATGGACTTTTATAATAATTCCAATTTTGAATATGCACGTATTGATGTCGCAAAAATAGTCTTAGTTTCACTACAATATGGGATACTACATATGTTATTTGGAGAAGCCGATATTATAATTCGGGTTGTGACATAATGTGGACTTGACTGACGAAATGAGAGACATCTAAAAAAGATATTAGGTGATATTATGTTAGACCTGGTTATACTGCTACTAGTGTATGACTTCTGCTTATCAGGCATTTTATAGTGATTTATGGATGAATACTATATGGATATTTCCCCTCTGCTGGTTGAATGAAAAAGACATATACACAAATTTGGCATTCTTACATTTCACATTCCTCGACATGACGATCGTATCAGATATTCAACAACTGTTTATATTCTGATCCCTATTAAACATATCTCTGTGATGCCAACACCCATTCATAATCTGCATTTTTGTGATCTTTGGTAGATCTGGTTTGGCAATACAGTTCAGTTTTTTGTTAGTTTTGTTCTAAGTGCTCCACGTTTTCTTTATTTGTCTGTTCCGTTTGTGCGTCAAATGTTTAATGTTATTATTAAGCGTATTGTACTAGCTTTAATATGTATATATTACAAGGATGCATGATGTAAGTTAGCTTTCATGGTTTATTTCAAATATACTCCAGCTATACTTTCTGGCCCAATAGCTCTACATAGGTTAGTGTTTATTTACATATATTAATGCCCTTGTATGACATGGTGACTCACCTTTCACAGAACATATTTTCACGAAAAAGTGGATTTTCACTTCCATAACGTGAATTACTTTCACTTTACGGCATATTTATCTTTGGTCCCAAAATTAGACGTAAGCATTATAAAATGTTTTAAAATTTGCTTCTATCTGAATAGTCACATCATAATAGAGGGAAGATATCCATGTAATATTCAAGAAGTACTTTTAGCATGCAGGTTAACATATTACGTGAGGTCTACAAAACTATAAGAATGTATAATGTTTCATTCAAATGTCCTGCGTAAGCGGGTCTTTTACTCCACATAAATTATATAATTTCAAGCCTGTTATGTACGGATGTGATGTACTTACGTCTGCATACATTTTGTATCACTTGTTAACACCTTAAGGACACGTGGCAGATTAATATGTTATCTAACATGATAAATCTTCACTAGACCAAGGTTATTATTATTATTATTATTATTATTATTATTATTATTATTATTATTATTATTTAAAGCTTGAAAATTATATTATGAGATCATTCAGATCAGGATAAATTGTAGTCAATTTTACAAAGCATATATCTCGTCTGGGGACAACAGAGAAATCAACCCAAAATTGAAGTTAACGGTGTCCGTGATAGTGAAACATACTTTTCTAAATATTATAAAAACAAGTTCGGAGAAATCTGAGCCATACTATGCTAATATCCTTTAAGAATGCAAATGAAACCCCCTTTTGAAATAACGACAAAAGCTTCTTTCATATCGACGGTTATCAGATAACCTTAACTATAATTACCAATAAAGCATTTGTGTCAAGTGACGACGTGTTTAATTGCTGCCTTTAAACGTGATCATTTTACATTCGATTTAACCGGCTACACTGTTCGTTCCTTTTAGCAATTTGACACCGTCATCACTGATGGATTTAAGGTAGGACAGTCTTGATATTTCAATGAGGTCATTGTTTACAGGGTAAGATGTAAACAACCTCTTGACATCTATATACCACACTTGTAAACAACAACACAGAATTAGTCTACTATCAATCCTTTTGAATGCCATTGTTCCTCAACATCAGACGTTGACATGCAGTGTCATGAGGAAGTCAAACGGAAGAGAGAGAGAGAGAGAGAGAGAGAGAGAGAGAGAGAGAGAGAGAGAGAGAGAGAGAGAGAGAAAATCTGTGTGATCTGGGTTTTTATCGTAGCTTAAATAATTTTTCAGTCATATCCCTACAATGCCTGCCGTGTGCCGGTTTATAGCGATGTCTAACAGTGGGAAATCATGCCGCAGACATGCAGCATTATGTGTCACCCAGTCACATTATCCTAACGCAGGGCCGACCAGTTCTAGCACTAACCTATTAATGCTGAGTGCCAAGCGAGAAAGTTTGTAGTACTACATTTACAAGTCTTTGGCATGACTAGGTCGAATGTTCGAACCCCCGATCTCACGAATCAGAGGCTGACGCTCTAAATATATACGTCACCGGAGCGCTCAGAAATGTAAAAGATTTTAAATGGAAAGAGAATCAACTATTTTGCCCGCCTGTACAGAAAATGTTAGTCATTGAAAGTGATTGTATATAAAACACAAGGTGATAGAATGTACAACAGCTCAATCTGTTCAGGAGCTGAGCATAATAATAAGGCTGTATAATCCTAAATCTTGCCTTGGACAAAATCACATAAAGTTTATTAAAGATCTAATGCACTTTTGAATCTGATGCCAGAACAAATTCAATAATTGAATAATATACTTTCTGTCCAAATGTATAATTACTTTAAAAGGCATAACCTATAAGAATACAAATGATTGAGTCCTACATACTCTCAACACTCTTTTAGATCTCTAGAATATTTTAGACGTATTCAGTAACATTGGTTTGGATAATGACCGTTTTACTGAAACATTAAATAGATACAACATCATGCTAATAGGCACTATGATATAAAGATAAATATTTCAGAGACGATGCGAGGGATAACGTTTGAAAAGACAAAGTTTAATGTTTTATGTTCCAATTTTCTGTCATCAGAGTACGCACTCTGTAAGAAAAAAATAATTAAATAAATTAAAAAAACAGCAGAGACGTCGAAGATATTTACATCATTATTATCCGTAAAGATGTAGCATGACAAACACTTAATCATTTGTCTGTATAATTGTAACCACTATGTTTGAAGGAATATAATCATGTAATTGACGCGGTAACATATCGCTCATTGCCGTGTAGAATAAATGTCGCGAGTAATCATATATGACATCGTTTGCAAACCACCCATCTGTATAGGAGCTTGTGTCGATAACTTAGACGAGAATAGATTTGCATTCATAGTAAAAGAATAGCATGACATGATAATATATATATATATATATATATATATATGTGTGTGTGTGTGTGTGTGTGTGTGTGTGTGTGCTTTTCGACTTCATAAAAAAATAACAATAATAACAGTAATAATAATGAATGGTATCATTATTGTCTTGTAAATCTTCATTGTTGTTTTTACAGCACATTTAAAACATCCAAGGACAGTCATGCTTCTTCATAGATTCTACATGTTAATGATATATATCGCTTTCTTCAAAGTCTTCATCTTTGCAAATTTACTATCTGGTTAGGAGTTCAGGATCTCAGTTTAGCAGCAATGTACCAATATTTATGTCCCATTTATATGGAAGCTTACACGACAAAATGTCAAAGGAATAGGGAACTTACAGTTAAATGTGTGGTTATATTACTCATTTTGATGCCCATGATAAATTAAATAATAGTTTGAGCATAATGAAATTGAAGTATTTAAACAATAATATCTGCATAAAATAGAGCTTTGTTCATCTCAAATTCTCAAACATTATCACACCCCATCCCACCACAAGTGCTGCGTAATTGAATAATTGCGTATACTACTGTATATATTCCTGGAAAATATTTATTTAGGAAAGAGTTGTTCATGACGCTAACGTTAGAGTAACACTAATGTGTAAATGTGTATTTAAAATATGGTGGAATGCATAATTTCATGTTTTTCACTACTGGTATCACCTGATAAATATGAGCCTTAGCCTATGACATAGGATAAACACTTCTTTGTGCCTCCCCCTCCACTTCCTTTTCCCCTTTCGTGCGGCCATCATTGTAATTAATCAGTTGTTGTCATGTGACTACTCAAATGTTTCAAAGATGCTAAATAATACTGCAAATGCTTTTTCTTGTCAATAATAATTGTTTTTGTTTCCCTTCAGGTTCTACATCAAGCAATGCAAAGTTACAATGCAAATTATGTGCTTTGGTAGAGGTAGATGATGCTGAACTCAACATACCATCTTTTGTACCAATACCTCAGGCCTAACCACAAAAAATAAAACGCAGTGTTAAAGTTCAGGCTAAATTTGATCCAAAACTCAAAAAAATTCAGGTTCGAGCTGCAAGATCAATAGCAATTCAGTCTAAGCTCCTAAAACCAAGGGAGGATTCAGATAATAAAAATGAACCAAGCAGTGAGGATGACTTTGACCCCGATACACACCATGATTCAGAATATGAACCAAATTCAGATCCTGATGATGGAGAGGACAGTCATGATAACAGTGACTTTAGAGATACGCATATGAACTTTAAGTTTGATAAGATATTAAACCAGAAAATCAGTAACATGTTCTGGTGTCCGAATCTACTTTGGAAGAATAGATTAATGTATGTAGATCATGTTGTTTGCCCTCCCAGACATTTTTGAAATTTTCTGGAGGAACAATGATCACAAGAAATTCAGTTTGTGTCAGTGGGCACATTTTAGAATGGAAAAGTCAAGCATATGATGGAAGAATGCCATGGAGTAATATGTTTACTGCAGGAGCAATATTTTTTTTTTGAGGGAATGAATATGCAAAGTTTCACTAAACGTACATTTACAAAGTTACAAACATCTTATATTTGTACCTGCAGTTGAAGAGGTATGGGAGAAACAAACGAGTTTCCTTCATGGAGGAGCGCACCGGAAAGCAAATACTATGTGGAAGTGATGCTCGTTGCGATTCCCCTGGGTTTTCAGCCAAATATGGGGCTAAGACTTGATTGATTTTGAAACCAAGAAAGTACTTGTCGTCCAGTTTCTGCAGATACAATATATGGTTGTCATTAGAGCGTTATGTGAATGTCATTATTATATTGTATACAACTTTTAAATTAGTATACGAAAGAAGGAGTCAGAAAAACAGCATTTAACTTTGAATATAATTACTGAATTGTCTAGGTCTTTGTAAAACTGGTTATTCCACTAGCATACCCAATTTCAACTGTGTATAGCTAGCACAAAATTATAGTCTGTACATTGATAATATAGCTGTATCCAATTTTATGAAGTTGAACTACTTCAAGATAATGCATTAAAACAATTAAATGTTAGCTCAAGTAATTGTTACGTTACTGGGAACTTGACTTGTTCTTTTGAAATTGTCAGAGGTATGTATTTAGACTGCTCAGCAAATTTTAATACCCGCAAAGGCTAGCCAATGCCACCTGCCTTTTGTATCCTTGAAAGTGCTCCCTCATAGTGATACAAAAGCCATTGTTGGACTGGTGCCTTGAGCATAAGAATAGTGTGCTTAATGGGTAATCCAACACTGCAAGTAATTAGAAGAAAAAAAGTAATCTATAGTAAAATCTTAACTATAAATAAAATAATTAAATACATTTTTAGTTCATGAAATAAATTTTTATTAAAGTTCAAAGTTTAATTTAGCAAGACATAAACACTAAAATACAGCTTTATGAGCATCTGCTTTAATAACTCGCGCTATCGGTAATCTTTAAACGTTTCTGGCAATCAAGGGAGGATTATCGAAATTTGGGTCCACCAAAGCTTGCATATTTATACACACGGGAGTTGACAACGTTTCAGTTTATGTTAGTGAAATGTAACGTGCGTTCTGCTATATATATATATATATATATATATATATATATATATATATATATATATATATATACATATATATATACATATACATATATATATACATACATATATATATACATATATATATATATATATATATATATATATATATATATATATATATATATATATATATATATATATATATATGAAATACATGCTGCAAGTATAAATCGGTACAAACCATTGTGTGTTCTCGAGTCGTCCTTCTTCACTCTGCAAACAATCCTCATCATTCTGACAGTGACATTCGAAAAACATGACGACGTGTCATCACTACCTTTTTCATTGTTAGTCTTCAAACGTGGCTCAAGCTGATACGGTAAATTGTTCACGCTTACAGAGAAGTAGGGGAAATCGTTCTCGCAATTTTCCTTGATGCAAAAGGGGAAAGAAATTATCTGAATCATGCTAGCAACCATTGCAGTTAGCATTGTTGACTGTTAGCAATAGATCCTGTGACGTCACTACCAACCACGTGATACGTATCTAATTATCTCTCAAGGCACTTGCGCGGATAACTAAATATTTCCTTGTAGTAACTAATTGGCCCGAGAACGACGTAAGGGACTAAGAAAAAATATAATTTTGAACGACAGGCAATCAGATAATATAACATCAACTTGTATTTTTCCTTTTTGATGGCAATACCCTTTAAATAAACATATATACTTGTTGATGGTAGGTTAGGATTGATTTTTTAGTTTCAAATTATACGTTTATACCACAGGAGTCTGACGTTTTATCAATAAAGTACGGCGAAATGTCTGACAAAATGAAATACCCTTATCAATAATATATATATATATATATATATATATATATATATATATATATATATATATATATAAACGCAAGCGTGACCACAACCCTTCGCTCGATTCGACATTTTCTCACGAGTCTTTTATCGCTTCAGAATCGCAAGAAGACTGAAACACTACACATATGCATTCCAAAGACAGTTACTTACCAACGCATAGCTCTTAAATGACCATGTCCTGAATCCAACCGGCGAATTAACCTTTTTTTTTTTTCACAAGTACGGTCACAATAGCCTCGCTCTGAAATTTATCTGACGTAAGTAGCCCATTCTACCAGTTTCTACCCTGCAGTAAATATCCGTTAGTGTCTAATAAATTGTACCGAACACGGCGCAGAATCTGTATTTTAAAAGTTACCGGATCCAGCAATAGTCGTAAATATTTGTAGTGTGATGACGTCATCAACCGTTGTTTCTACTATCAGAACTTTCACTACATATTTCTGTTCTGGAAATTTAAATAAAATTATAAAATGATACAATCTGAAATAAAAAGCAAGATGAACATTTTATCTTGAGAAATTACTTTCATCATGTTATTCAGCATATTTACCATCTTCATTTAAGACCAACGGATCATTTTAATAGGTCTTGTAGTGAAAATCCCATGTCAATATGACTTTCATTTAAAATAGAGAGATAACAAGATTTCAAGATGGTGTCCATATTGGATGTCAGTTTGGCACTATTTTTACATAGGGCTATGAACACATATTAAGAAGTATTTTAGTGTTCATACAACCATTCTTTCATGTGTAGTAATGGTACAAATATTTCAAAGATTTATGCCAAGTGCGGCCATAGTACACATCACATCAATACCAGTTTTATTTAAAAACAACCAGCCATCATAAGACGTCATTCAGTACAAACACAGAATTTATAAAACCATTCATTTTGGAGTAGCAATAACAGGATTTTAAAGATGATTGCTGTGGAGGACGCTATATGTCATCCCTCTCATTACGGAAAAACTAAACGATATAATAAATGTACATGTGTGTTTATATAACATTCTAATTGCAATCTTCCAAGTAGTTTAGCAGGAATGTTGATAGCAAACTTCTACAAACGGACGGACTGTGAGAAAAGTACCATCACATAAGCGTATCTGGTCTATGACCACTACAATTCATTAGATTCGATGCAGCCTCTATTTAGAAATGGAGGTTGACAGCTGCAAAAATTGATTGTTAGGTATGGCGTTGTTGTCTTTATGCAAATATAGAATGGTAGCCTTACTATATTGTGTTGAAACATATTGAACAATTCAATGATTTCCATGCTATAATGCGGAGTTAATCCAGTTTGTCCATAGATATGGACAGACCAAGGAACCATAGCCGTAATATCCACATGAATTGTTACGCAATGTATTTGGCAGAACAGTTGACGATACGGCGCGTTTCTATCATGAACGGGCAAATATCGATCAAGCATGAAGTATGTATCTTTATGGAGTATTCTTTATATCCGCAGGTTATTTCGTGTTTATATGCCAAGGCTTAGCAAATTATTTTTTTTATAAATAATATAAATGTTTCCTTTCTTCATTACCCCACATTGCTTTACTGTCACAATAAGAATAAAGTTCATATATGGAAGACCGAGAGAATTTTCTGGGATTGTTTTGGACCCTAACGGGTACTCAATACCAATCAGATTCAACACTGTTACATAAGAACGACAACTTCAAAAATAGTCTATATTAAAATAAATAAACACGCATTTCATTGTATGTGTTATTGTTTCGACGCGAGATTGAATGGTCTATTTTATACACAATCATTCCGGTTATTAGTAATAAATCTGTAATAGTTATTTTTTGCATCTACCTGTTTACACTTAATACATTTTTCACTAGTTTTGGAAGGGTCGTTGGCGACGTTTTGGCGTGAATTATATTGATAGCAATGCAATTTATGACCGCTGGGCGAATCCAGGGAGAGGAAATGTAGTCAAACGCATATATAAGGTTTAATATTGATATAGAATATATTTTTGAAAAGATATGGGGAATTTTTTATAACAAAAAACTTGCTGTAAATGGTGAGTAGACTATTGGCGGTTTCACTGGTATCACGTCTGAATTGAAAGTATATGTTAAGACGAAGACTGTAAATGGCCAAGATTTCATTGTGAAAATATACTATCTGGTTATGATGTAGAGATATTGATAGTTTCCCAGCAATGTCCTAACAGTTAAGATCAAAAGATATGGAAACTTACAAGACAAATGTTAATGATGTCAATGCCATATATATATACTTCAACAAAACAATTCGAAACTATTTTCTCAATCATTTATTGGACAATATAAAAGACTGCATGGACTGGAAAGACATTATCCTAGATAGCTTTTAAACTTGAAATGCAACTTTTATATACATAATTGTCTCGACAAATTGACATGTTAATTTAACTATGTGTTGGTAAATTAATTCACATAATCCCTCCTCTTTTCAAATTGACAGAAATCAACGCCTCTGACACAGAAAAAACGTTCACTTATAACATTAGCTCTGTAAGATAACGTCACAAATGTATAGCTACTTTTAATTAACCTGAAAGAATAAAAAGTATCAAAAAGTAATTAAGAAGTTTCTGCAAGTTTTGCATCTGAACATTACGCGGTCTTTTTCATACATTCCTCAGTCAAAGGATGGTCGTTTAGAGATATGTTTACATAGAGGCCATCATTTCCATTTGTTAGTCAGGAGAGTATTATTGTATAATGATTGTCTATCCATATGTTACCATATATATTTGGGCACAATAACAAGTATCCAATATCTACATTGTTTATTCCACTTTTACAAATGCTTGCATATGAGGTGTTGCCTTGACAATGCACTGCAATTTTTACAGGCTTGGTTTTACCAATTATATTTCGGGTCAAAATGTGATGTTTAATATTTCATTCTACTGTGACATTCACCTGTGAATGCGATATAAAGGTGATATACATATAAATGACGGTAAATTTGAATTATAACATCCATTGCGGTTCGTGCCGATGTGAAAGGACACAACAAAAGCTCTATATTCACACCGGTAATGTAGCTGACGTAATACATACAACTGGCTGTGTGGAATTAGTGGCTATCTTGTTTCTATTAAAATGGACTTTGTAG
Organism: Unio pictorum; assembly: GCA_030141615.1. Taxonomy (NCBI): domain Eukaryota; kingdom Metazoa; phylum Mollusca; class Bivalvia; order Unionida; family Unionidae; genus Unio; species Unio pictorum. Next base: position 2,612,119 of record JARLTB010000051.1, on the reverse strand, counting down.
TCTGAAACAAAGAATTCTGATCTTCTTATCTTATCTTATCTTAAAACTTGTATTTAAATGAATCAACTAATGCGTACACGATAGTAATTAACCATCCACGGTATAATTGCGCCTCAACAGATACATGACTCGATCAATGACGTTGTGACTCAGATCCGTATCTGATATTCAAACCACACACCAACCTTATAGTTTCCTAAATCTACACTCTCGCTCAGGTCAGTCATGACAATTACATGATAGATAGATCTGAACAAATAATTGAAAGTCACTCTTTTAACCTCTAAACCTATAATCACAATTAAGGAACATGGCGGTTGATATTTATCATCGAGAGATATGTGACTTTGTTCGTCCAAAGTAAATGTTTTTCCATTACTACAAAGGTCAGACTAAATTTTAAAACACACCGTCTTTGCTCCCGTTTAAATCAAAGTTGCATTTTAATCCTGTCCACCTATAAGAGTCGCTGTAGTATATTCTGCAATGTATTCTTTGGAAAGAAGAATAGTGTGGATCTGTAAATGTAACCTCGGCGATATATTCATAGCACGTGTCAGTTTTCATTAACCCTTCCATCAATTCGTCAAAGGACCATTTTGCAGGTAAAGTTCCGTTTTTTGTAAGATTCACGAACGTTTCGAAGTTTCCCGTCAATAGATTGCTGAAACCGATATACAGATATAAATCTTTTGCTACTACTTTAAACTCCCATCCACCACTCACACCTGTGAAATAAGCTGTGTTGGCTAAAAAATAAACAGAGCCTGAACGAGGTACAACGTCACGTGGGCGTTCATTGATTCGGAACATTTCTCCATTGAAAAAGTTGCAGTCGATAAAAGAAAGTGCCTCCGAAGTTTTGTTGTCTATGCATATCTCTAGAGACCTAAAGTGTTGTTTGAACTCATCGATTTCTGTAGGAGAAAGGTCAGGATAATACAGTTGTACATACCTGGCCATGCTTGCTTGTTCAATCTGAAAGTAATAATGTAAAACTGGCATGTTGCAAATTTGATGCAACTGTGTTTACTTACTTAAATGTAATTTCAAGTTTTTTTAATGCATAAACGAAAATTGTTAAAAACGTACGAAATCTCAGATAAAATATAATGATATTGGACGGTTATTCATTGTCTGTCACCTAAATCCGCATTCCTGGATTTTTGCACAGCTGTCAAAGATATTGATTTCTATTAAATATGATATATACTTCAGTACATTCATTTAAAATAGTGTTTTCGTTGATAATGAATTTTACAGAATGACTATATCTTACTGTTTTACTTAAAATGATGAGAGAGACACAACAAATACAATGTACGGGGAATTTGACGAATTTTACAATTATTATTCAACTTCAAAGCTCTAACATTTGTAATAAAAATTGCATTTATTCACTCGCAAATTAATATTTGCATGATCTGCATGAGTTAATACTTTTACGGGGAAAACAACAGCTCATTATCGTTCGAATAACTTTGCCCATTCCTCGTCAGGGTAAATTGAAAACGAGTAATGTTTCCCTTGATGATATTTTAGTTAAACGACGCGATGCAGTAGTAGATGCTATCGCGTTGTTTTCCAAGGAAGGTAAACTCAAACCAGGCGTCCTCGTTTCGACGTTCACAGATAAATTAACATCACTCAGTGATAATTATATATCATCTTCAGAATCATTAAAAACTCTCGATGATAAATATGACGTTCAAGTAAATCAATTTGCGGGTTTACAAAAATCCGTCACTCAGGTTCAACTCTCAGTTGATAATTTCTTTGGGGTTCCACCGGTGACCACACCAGAACTCACAGAGATAAAAACAGCTATGTTAGAATTAGCAGCACTACAATCTAGGTATGAAGATCATGTTGAGAAGTTTTCAATTTTTCGTAAAAAATCTTATTGAGAAATTCTTTGGAAGCTCATTAGATAATCTCGACATAAAACTCATAGATATAAAAAAAAATCTATCGAAGAAATGAAAAACACCATCGAGGCAATCAGAGATGATGCATCGAGGATGATACAAATCATTGAAAAAACAAACATTCCTCATGAGAAAACCAACAATGTAGTATACACGATTCAACACGGATCATTTACGTGGACACCACAAAATAACATATTAAATATCACCGCGACCGTCAAAGGTATTTATCGATTAACACTAGTGTCGCTGACTCAATTTAATATTTCATCAACAAGTTCATCTGGGGTCAACAATATGATATCAACGATCATCGACAAGGGAACAATTGAACAATTCACGATAGTATTCACTGATAATACTTTGGCTAGGGTTTCAGTAACGTGATATGTGGAATTCGTAGCGGATTTAAGTTAACAACGTAATTGAAAACGCCAGCGTTTTTATTGTAGCAATTTGAAATCTATTGTAATAAATAAAATGTCATCATTGGCAATATCACAGCAGTATCGCTATGAGCAGGTCAGAGAATTTCAAACTAAACTCAAAACACTCACCGAGGAATATCAAACAAAAATAAAAAAATACCGACGAAGAATTACCGCAATTGACGTTCCCGTGTACTCGGTATCAGGTTTAATCACCGGAGCCGGTACTATACTTTCCTCGGTGATAATGATTGCCCCGATAGCTGTTCCAATTTGTATATCCGCGGCGACAACAATGGCTGAAATAACTTCAATGATAACAAAAAACATATCATCATGTAGCCATCGCAAACTACAGGATTACGTAGTTAAGTTCCATGCTATTATCCTCGATGATATCGTCCTCCCTCGATGACACATTAATATCCGATAGTGAGTTTTCAGCGATGGTACGTGTTTATGATTCCGCGATGTCAAAATTAGAAAAACTACACGAATATAATAACAATGGCAGCATCGCAAGAACTACTTCAACGAATAGCGGAAAATACCACCACAGTGAAAACCAGCATGATCTCAATAACCTCAACGGATCCTGAATTCTGTGTGAATTTCCCTACTGCGATACCCGTGAAGGAATATCGCTAGCAAAATTGCGAGTATACTATAGTTGGCCAAATATTAGATCAAAATCATTTGGTGGTCAACAACCGAATAATTCCCTGGTTTTGCGAATAAGAATAAACAAGACGGGACTCCAGACTGGAACGTTGTTTCCATACCATATAGGTCTTACCAAATCGAACAAATCAATAACGAATGTCAGCGTATAATAAAATCCATTACTGTAAAAGAATCAAAAAGCGCTATAACAGTTCACGAGCCGACATTATCATCCCGATTGAGATAAACTTATCCGGGTATGTTGTAGACATCTATGAGTGCTCGATAAGAACTATATTAGGATGGTCTGAAATCCCACCTCCACCTGAACCTATAAAATCTGATTATGTCACGGATAAACAATTATACCACAAAATAACTCCATCATATAAAGAAAACCTCCTCAAAATAAAAAAGGCAACACTACGGGGTAGTAATTTATATTACCCTAATAAAGATTACGGTGTTTGGAGATTTGTTATTGGACCGAATCCAGAAATAGATTATACAGAAATTTTACAAAGTAAATTTATTGAATACTTTATAGAGATCAATCAAGAACACAGTCGACAACTACAACAACTACAACCGGCTTTTCGTAAGTCTAATCGAAGTGAAATCATTAAACGAATTGAAATATTAAATCAGCTTGTATCCGACATGGAAGATATTTACAAGAAAATAATTCAAGTAATTATTCATGTTGATACTAAAAATAATCTCTCTACACAAATTTTTTTAACTCTATATAATATAAAAGAAACTGATCTACCGAATTTCAAGTTTCTTGGGTATAACGCAGACGAACTAAAAAAATCCGTTAATGATCTTATCAATGAAATATGTAATATGATACTCACCGCATGGAGACAACAACACAAGGGTTCAACTATCATCAAACATAATAATGACCCAGGCGATGGTGGTAGGCATATTGCCCCTCAAAACGTAAATATATCCTCGGTGATTGCAATAAATCTAGTATGTGATGCTCTTGAAGGAAGCTACCAAATAAATCTCGAAAGATCAAATCAAGCCCAACAAGGATATATTTTATATTCGTTTGCACCAACAGCTCCTCCAGGGTATCTAATCATTGAAGATCCAACTAATCTAGTCTATATGAGATGTCATAATGATTCATTAACGAGAATTAATTTTAAACTCACCGACCAATCCAATAATCTGATTGATTTACAAGAAGAGGTTTTACAAATTAGTCTGTTTGTGAAATCCTACAGGATTTTCAATTCGTCTCCACAGCGCCATCAGCGTCGGGTATGTCTGGAGACTTTGGTCTCGGGAGACAGAGTCTCTGTAGCGTGACAAACCGAAACCATTTCGCCTTTTTTTGTCTGCCTGAATTGGTTTCAGTTTGAAATCTTTTAGAACTTTGCTGAAATAGTTTTTGTTTGAAATCTTGTAGGACTTTATTTGAAATAGTTTCAGTCTGTTAGCCTCCTCTGCTGCTGCAGGCATATAAGCGAGTGACAGTCCCTTTTGCTACTGGTGCAGACATACTGGGAAATCTGAGTTACTGTGGTTGCTCCTGCGTCCTTCTTTCTCACGTTTCTCTGCTGCCAACTGGCCTCACCTCACATCTGAGACTGAAATGCCTTTGATTACCTTCAGTATTCAGGTGACTCGGGCCTTAGCCAGCACTTCCTAGTCATCGGATGAAATGTTGCATGCATTCATGTCCCTCTTGCACACATCCTTGAAACGGAGTGTCGGGAGGCCGACTCTTCTCAGGCCAGTGTCCAGCTCTTCATATAGCATATCCTTTGGCAGCCTCCCATTATCCATGCATCGAACATGTCCCAGCCATTAAGGGTGGTGTTTGCTCAGCAGGAAGTACATTCTGACGGTATTTGCATACTGCAGGATCTCGCTGTGTGGGACACAGTCTTGCCAGCTGGTTTTCATGATGAGTTTTAGGCACCGTATATGTAAGGAGTTGAGCAGGTGCTTTTGTCTCATGTAGGTACTCCAGGTCTCACTTCCATATAGAAGGGTGTTGTGACGCAGGCCTGGTAAACTTGGACCTTGGTGTGCTCTGTCAGCGCATTGTTCTCCCACACCCTCTTATTTAGTAGTGTCGTGATGGTGTTTGCCTTTCCATGCCTTCTGTTCAGCTCCTTATTAAGCGATAGAGTGTTGCTGATGATAAAGTTGTTGACTGCTTCCAGGTTGACACCATCGATTTGGATGGAAGGGCAATGGTGGTATCTTACACACATTTTTTTTCCAGGCTGATGGTGAGCATAAACTGCATGCGGGCTTCAGTGAACCTGGCTCCCAATCTCTGATGGGCTTCCTCGGTGTGGGTCCCAAGAGCCGCATCATCTGCATAAAGCATCTCCCTGATGAGCACAGCCCTGACTTTGATCTTCGAGCACAGCTGTGCCAAGTTGAACAGCCTACCGTCGGACCTGGTGTGTAGATATATGCCATCAGTGAATGAGTCGAAGGCATTGGACATAAGCAGGGAGAAAAATGTCCCAAAAAGGGTTGGCGCCAGCACGCAGCCCTGCTTCACACCACTGATAATTGGGAAGGAGATTGAGGAGACATCCTACAGGACGTTTCCCTTCATATCTGCATGTAAATAGATTATCGTGCTACGGAGTTTTGGGGGGCAACCGATCTTATTGAGAAGGTTAAAAAGGCCCTTCCTTCTGACCAAGTCAAAGGCTCATGTGAGGTCGACGAAAATCATGTAGAGTGGTTGACCTTGCTCTCTACTCTTCTTTTGTGGCTGTGATAGGGAGAAGATTATGTCTGCCGTCGACTTGCCTGCTCTGAATCCGCAATGGGATTCCGGGTACACACAGTCCGCCATCAACCTCAGCCTGTTGAGCATGATGCGGGTTTACACTTTACCAACGATACTCAGGAGCGAGCTCCTCTGTAATTATTACAATCACTGCGGTCGCTCTTGTTTTTGTAAAGGTCATAATTGTGTCGTAGGGCATGTCTTGGGGGACTACTCCTTCTTCGCAGCAGAGGCAAATTAGCTCATGCAGTGGTTGAACCAATGTTGGTTTCAAACGTTAGATAGCTTCGGAAGAGATGCTGTCACTACCTGATGCTTTGTAGTTTGGGAATAAGTCGAGTGCTTTCCTGAGTTCCTCTAAGGATGACACTTTGTCGACCTCCTCCATGTTGGCCAGTTACTTTATGCTGCTGCGGGCTGTATCGGTGACTGACGTTTCTCTGAAGTAATGCTCTGAGTAGTGCTCAACCCATCTGGTTATCTGTTGTCCACGTTCTGTGATCTTCTCTCCCATCAGAGATTTCAGGGATGCGACGCCTTTCACTATAGGGCTAGAGCCTTCTTGATCCATACCTTGGGTGTTTCCGGATTCGGCACTGCTCTGGATTCCATTACACAGTTGTTTGCAGTACTCGTTTGCGTACTGTCATGCGATTCGTTGGGTGTTGCTTCAGTCACTTATGAGAGCGTCAAGCATCCGTTCATTGGGGCATTGTTTTGTAAGTTATTAAGACTTTTCGCTTCTCCTCGATTAGTAGTTCCATCCTTGATAGGTGTGCGTTGAATCTGACCTGGCATGGTCATTCCTTCTTGCCAAACGTGGACATGGTTTTACTGTAGATGGCACCCTTCGTGGGGTTCTACTTGGCTGTAGAATCGTGCTCTCGCAGGTGCTGGAGAGCCTTGTCCTGGGCGAACAAATACTCCGCCATCTTGGAGGGGACCGACATCTGCACGGTGTTTATATGAGGGCTTCCTGTTGGCTTGAGCAGCGTAGTGTGTGTAGCTGTAGTCGCACCCTGCTGCTCCCGAGGGCATGGTCGGAGTCGCAGTCTTCACTGTGGTATGTTCTGATATAGAGGACGCTGTTAAGGGCAGAACGTCTGGTGATGACCAATTCGAGTTGGTGCCTGTGATGGAATGTTTCCATGACACTTTTTGTTGTGGCTTACACTTGAAGAAGGTGTTTGTGACACACAGGCCTGGTAGGTGCACAGCTCCAACAGTCTCTGACCGTTTTCGTTGGTCTTTCCAGTGCCATGATATCCGAGGTAGGTAGGCCATGACTTGTGGTCAGCACATAATCTAGCATTAAAGTCGCCCAGGAGGAACAGTGGTTCCTGTTTGGGGCATTCTTTGATCTGTTCATCCAGCGGCCCATACAACTGATCCTTTGTGTCTTCTGAAGAGGTGAGGGTTGGGTCGACCACTGGATGCAGGAGCTGTCCGAAGAAGTCGTTGTTGACACCCAGCCGTCTTGGGGTCTCCACTCCGGAGTTTCTGTCTGGGTTTTGCTCCCGTAGCCTTTCCTTCTTCCGACTATATCCACAATGCAGTGGAGTCATCGTCCAATGGATGGGACTTGGTGGGTTTTTAATCCGAGTTTCCTTCACCTAAACGAACTACCTTGAAAAAGCTAACCAGCTTTATCTGCCCGGGCTTAGAGTCAGAGTTTCACTAATCATAGACTGGCTATCTGATAAGGCTAACGAGCCCAGTCTGCTCACCCAGTTATACCGCCGAGCACTCAATCGCGCCACACAGCAGGCTCTGTCAAAACACTGGGCCCCGGGTGAAGGTGCTGCTGTATACACAATTGTGTAGGAGAAGCCATTTGCAAGTAACCTTCTGCTCAGCAGAGTGATACAACCCTACGGCGATCACTACACCTGGAAAAGAGAGGCAATGAGACGCTTCACTTTCCTTTGGCAAGCAGGATGTCAGGACCAGACGACGCACAAACTCCACAACAATAAATTGGTAAATTGGCGAATTCCGTGTTATTGCTACTGATTAAGCAATAGCACAGAATTTGCCGATTTGCCAATATATTGTTTTGTGGCAATGATGTAATCTAGAATGTCTTTGACCCTTTTTCGTTATAACTCAAAAATATGTTTTCAAATATTGATAAACTCCGATGGTCATTGACACAAACATGGTAGTTAAATAGGGACAAAGAAGACAGCAGCAGACAAAATATTATCATGGCCATACGACATAAACTTGCCATTTTAATTTCATTCAGTGTGCATTGAATGTTAAATATAATGTACCTGTTCATGATAAAACTTACAACCTTTTATATGAACATCTATCTATCTATCTATCTATCTATCTATCTATCTATCTATCTATCTATCTATCTATCTATCTATCTATTTCTTTCTTTCTTTATTTATTTCTTCCTTTCTTTCTCTCTCTCTCTCCCTTTATATATTATATAAATATACATATATATATATACATATATATATATATATATATATATATATATATATATATATATATATATATATATATATATATATATATATATATATATATATATATATATATATATATATATATATATATGGTTGTGTTGGCAAAACTTTACAAAGCTGTTTGATCAAGAATGAAACCTTTAAATTTATGTTTTAACTAGTTTATTTTCAACTTGTTGCGGATGCTGGAAATTATTTTTGTATTGACCTAGAAATCTATGAACCATAACGACATAAATTGTTTTATGTAAGTTGATGAAAGCACACATTATACCTCGGATATTTCATTGTCATAGTAGTAATTATAGTATATTAATCAAATTTCGGCAATTATTTAAAAGAAAATATGTCTGCTGAAAAATATAATTTTATTTGTACATGCCTGGTTTTTTAAAAATAGTCTTCTTGGTTTAAACCGCTTGATTTCAAGTTATTAAGGCGTCGTATCCAGTAGGATTCCTTTTCACTTCTGGATTTTGGAACTCCAGTCGTGGTTGTGAGCAGCTGCAATACGTGTTCTGTCACTGAAAGTGTGGCCAAGGGAGAAGTACTTGCGACCGGACATCTGTAGAGCTAATTTCTATCCCAATGAGATATGTAAAGATTGATCCTTTTGTGTAGCTTTTTGGTTTCTCCGACATAATGAAGGCTACAGATCTTAAATGTTATGAGATAAATTACAATCTCTGTTTTGCACATTTTGTTTGGACCATGTATTTGTAGTCTTTCTTTAGACACTGTACTAGAAAATGTCATGGTCTCTGTCATATGTTGTTTAATTCCTGTAGAAACAACCATGTGCAGTTTTGCAAACAAACCCATTTCTGTGTGTTTTTGTTTGTCCTGGTTTAATTGTGAAAGTGCATCTCCTTCTTGAATAGTTTTAAGCTATTTACAAGCTTATGTATAATTTTCTTCCTCGCATGAGTCATTATGTGATATTAAAAAACAGATCTTAATTTATTGTTGGAAATTTAATCTAAACTTAAAAATACTTTCCATGAAATAATAATAATAAAAATAATAATAATAATAATAAGAAGAAGAAGAAGAAGAAGAAGAAGAAGAAGAAGAAGAAGAAGAAGAAGAAGAAGAAGAAGAATGTTATTTAAGCAGTAGTAATAGCGTTTTTTATTTTCAGACCAAAATGTTGGGAGCGTATTGAAAATTGCGACGAAATTTCAACACAAAGAAATTCTGGCGAAATGTGAAGAATACATCCTGCAACAATTTGCGTGACACTCAGGACGGAATGAATGAACAATTTTTCTATCATCTTAAACTTGCAGAAAAGTTCGGTTTCAAAAGGGCACTGAATGATGGAATTTCATCGGGAAGGTTGGAAAAGGCTTATTTTAGCTCTCAACGGTTTGCGGATAATGTCACTCCACGTAATGCAGTAGGTTATGAACACAACATACATTTTTGCGAGCTGTCGCCCGAAACAAAGATGAAAATTTTAGCCCAAAGAGTAAATGCATTAGAAAAGAAGACCGACCGTCAAAATCCATATTAGCATCACACACACACACACACACACACACACACATATATATATATATATATATATATATATATATATATATATATATATATATATATATATATATTGCATTGCTGAAACGTCATTTGCTTAAAAATTAGAGCTCCCTACCAAAATGAATAAAACTAAGGTCGATAACGCCACACCGAGGCATCTAATTAACCGAGAATTTCTCTAAATGGGTTAGAAAACAAAGCATGTGTGAAATCATGAACTTGTATAATTTATATGAAGCTGGTACACACAAAGATTGTGTGAAGACATGCACATGTGTAACTTAAATGAAACTGGTAACGAAAAACTTGTGTGAAACTATGCACATGATAACACACAAAATGTAATGAAACTTCATATGTATTACTTGCATGAATGAGGAAGAATTAAAGGACCATTATTGATATAAAAACAAAATGACCATATAGAAGATAATTATTAGATGTACAAGTACCTTGCTTTCTGCATCTTGTTACTCTGTATTTAAACATGTTTATAGCCATATAATTTGAATTCTGTTAATTACAATCAAGTTCATATAATTTACATTCCATAATGGTGATGAGGCACTGCTTATGTTGGAATATACAATCCAAGAATCACAGAAAGATTCTCTCAGTAACGTTTTCACCAAGCAAATGACTCATTCATAATTTACAAAGAAAAATTCATTGATTTCAAGAGATGGAATTGATTAATGTGTCATTGACTAGTTAATAGATATTTTTGGCAATAGAGTTATTAATAAAATTCTTTCCCAAATGATGATTGCTTTTCTTTAATAGCTATTTAACCCCTTGTTGTTCTTTTAGAAATATTAGCCATTATCATGTATAAAATATATCGATTAAGATACTGATTGATTCTGATGTCGACTGTATATTTTGATGTAATGATTTCAATAAATTTTTAAAGCTATTGATTATTTGTTAATGTTATCATTTTTTACTTTTATCTGGATTTATTTTATCTTTACTGGAACAGTCCCATTAAACGAATCTCTTTGGTAGTCCTAACTATACAATCTGTCCTAAAGTTAAATGAAACAAAGTGGACAAACTATTTAAAGTCTGTAAGAATGTGGCAGAGAGCTTGCAGTTTAGTTTGGATTTAATATCTGTAAAGCCAAACGTTCAATGCCTTTTATTTTTGTAAAGACAACTCAACTGCTTTTTCAGTCTTTACAGTGACTAAAGATGAACTTTCATCTTTTTGTTATGTAAAGATATTGTAAAGGTGATACTGATACATTTTACATCTTTACTTGTATTTAAGTATAACTTAAATATTTGTAAAGGCAACTATTCATACAGTACTCGTTGTAAATCTTGATCTTTTCTGTAAACGCCGTATCTGATATTTTTTCATCACTAAGACCTGATGATATCAATGAAGATAATTTGGAGTATGCTTGAGTTGCTGTATGCAACTTTATTATATACTCATGTAGGTTTGTTTCGGCGCACGTGGGATATTTGTTTGCAATGATATTCATAACACCACCAACTGTTGCACTAAAACACTTATTGTTACAATCGCTGTTTCCATTGCTACGGATGATGTTGCTGTTGATAGCAATACGCCGGTTCCAGCGTTAACAGCAGACGCCTAATATACAAATATATCAAAAACAACTACTCGTCTATTTGTTTAAAAATTATTTCGCTGTATAATCATCAACAATATTTGTTAGCTCATTTTGCCATTAACGCACCTGATTTACCTTTACTCTTGCACGTTGATTGGGCAGCTCAGTATTTAAGTATGTGGTAGTTTAGCAACTAAATCAAGACATCAATATTAAATCAACCTGAGTCGTTTTTCTTCAGTTTCCACTTTTAATGTTTCTTTGTCATTTGATCTAATAATACTAACATGTATCCAAAAAGATTTTCTTAATGGATAACTCCGTTGTATTGTAGTATATATTGTACATCCTGTAACACCTAGTACTGACAGCTTGTATATACCGGTAACCCCAGAGCAGCGTTTAATACATTTGTTGGGCGGTGACCACACTACTTGTCCAGACGCTACCGTATATAATACGGAGATCTTCTTTTATGTCAACTAGTGTAATATCAACGACTGCTGGACTTCCGAAAAATTCACTAATATGTCTGTTCGCGTTTCTACGAAAACTCAAGAACGTGTTCAAGTGAGCAATATAATTAGATCTAAGGTTGATTACTTCATTATTGATTGTCGTTGACGAGTTCATCATTGGGAAGTCTCTATTACTCGTACTGACAAGACCAATCATTGTATCACCAGAGTTGTGTACTCGATTGCGTATAATATTAAATATTGTTGAGCATTGTGTATACTCATCTTATTTGTTATCTTTTATTTAATCACTGCGATAATAATAAGTTACTTTGTCAATAATAGACCAATAAACATCAATATCCAAGATGCCACATGTAAATAATCGTTGACAAATATCAGCTGCTTAGTTGATAATTTCTGGTTAATTATTTACAGCACGTTTTCCTTCAATCAGAAGTTCTAATCGTTCAACATCAGAAAGTATGTTGTTAGGACAAGAAATTAGACCACTTCCTTGAGTAGAAATAACCAGTTCAAGTAGCGTCAAAACGTTATTCTGGGTCATAAAAATCTTCTTCGTATTTTATTCTAGTCTTACATCAAGCTTAAAATCACGAAAATACTGGCCATCATCGTCGACAGGTCTATTAGTAAATATGTAGTATACATGTTTAACCCAATCATTTTCACTCTTCTAAGAATCATTATATCAGAGTTTTACATATTTTGTTATATGACGGTGTCCATGTGTAGCAATAGTTATTACTTCTTCGCGTCTCGAATTCCTGATACTGTAATATCTTTATACGTAAAGTTATCGCTAATAGTATCAATTTCAGTTATGGCAGTTGTTGTTGAGATATTGGCATTTGTGTGATTGTTGTTTAGGAGACGTTGATTTGTTTGTATTTGGTGTTGAGGTATTGGAATTTGCGATTTTTGTTAATAAGGAGACGTTGGCTTTTGTTGAGTTTGAGGTTGCGGTTGTTGTGCTAAAATTGTAATTTGTTTATTAACTTCCCTATCAAATGTTCCAAATACTAGATCACTATCTCTTGCCTGTGACCTATTAAAGATTAAAGTATACATCCATTTTTTATCAAACTCTTTATTAGCATATTTAGGTTTGAAAAGTAAATTTCTATTTAAATAACCTCCTTCTACAGCACTAAATAAATTACCCATTTCAATCTTTGTAAATTCGTCAAGAGCTCCTTCCTTACCTGTATCAGCCAATTTAACTATTTATGTCTTTCTCTACTTCCTTTGCTGCCCCTATTTCAGCACGAACTGGTTCAATTATTTGAAGTATTTCTTCCTCCCTACCAGATATATCAACCGAAAGAGCTCGTAAAAGTCATTTTGTTTTCTTAGTTTTTTCCTGCTATTTTGCCAGTAGCTATAGCAGTTTGTTCTAGCGTAGGACGAAGACTTACAGGAACTTCTGGAACTTTTTCGGTAGCCTTCGTAACAGGTTTAAATAAATGTTCTGAACCCTCTGAAAACTCAACCTAAGATTTCCGTCGTTCTTGTAATTTTTTGTCTGACAGAATCACGGACTGAAAGATATTTCTTCATTGCTTATAATCTTTCTCGAGCTAATATAGCTGTATAAGATTTCATAACTGCTGCCATATTATTGATATATAATAAGGGATCTAATTGCAGCAGCAGTGAGTGTGCGACCACAAAGACATGTAATATGGGTAAATAAAAATACACATACAAATTTTTTAAAAAAAATGACAGGATAAAGTAACAAAATAAACCAACACAATTAGTTAATCTCTCGCTTAGTGGCTTTGGTTTGGTCTTTTGACGATAATTTTTCGGTTTTGGTAGGAAACCTTTATGAAGTTCCAGCAAAATGGTCTGTTCACCCTCTTTGCTGCTAATTCCGAAAGCTGATAATACTGCATATGCAGCTGATGATAAAATTGGCTTTGTTAATAATGGTATTTTGTCATCATTTGATAGTGCCTCGTACATGATTGTTGGATGACATATTGAATCAATTCAGAAAGAAGTCGTTGATGGTACAGCAGTAATAGGTTAAGCGAGATATTCAGACGATTACACAAGAACAATAGGTTCATCAATGATGTTTGCTAAAAACACTTCTAACCATCCCGAACATAAAAACATAAATATTGCTAATGTATGAAACGCTACAATGACTGCAGAAACAACTGCAGTAATATAGATGAATGAACATTTCAACTTAGGGGTTGCAACACGTCAATCGATCTTAAATCATATTCGTAGATTTTCATATGCAATTCAACTGTCCCATATCTTTGGAGTTTGTAGAAATGTTAGAAAAGTTGTTTTTTTCGGAGCCAAGCATACTGCTATACTTTAAGAAAAGCTTCTGACAATGAAGTTATTTGGAGGGACGCTGGTGTTGCTAATGCTGCTAAATTAACATTATCAAAACTCTCATTTTGGATGCCGGTAATGACTCCAATAATTACTGAATAACAAAAATTACTTTCTTTAATGGATCAAGGTGGTAACTCAGCATCATCATGGTTGACAGTGATCACATATATTGTTCAAAGTATTGTTATTGTTGTATTTAATGGCATATTGCATCACAATAAGGTGTTTCTGCACCACATCATATTTTCATTGCTTTCCAAAGTTCAGTCAAATGAAATACTCAAGAACGGAAGCCATATGATGTTTGACACACTTAGATTTCTGAGGGTTCCTTACAAATAAATCTCCACTAGAACAATCTGACGATATTTTACTAAATTTGGTCAAAACCATGTAGCTCGTTCATATCAGCGTTTGATGACATTTATGGATCGTGGTCACAAGATAGATACTGGTTTACAAATGTCCAAGACTTTACAAATCAATACCCTATCTATTATTTGTCGATATAACATCTTGATTTAGCACGTCAAACTGTCATTTATATACGTTTTTGAGGTCGAGTAAATATAAATAATGTTGATATTCCTAATCATAGAGCAATTGCTGTCATACTCAGTGATACATTGATGTTACTTGCGTGTGTTGGTGGACGAATGAGAGTCATTGATGTCCCAGTAGTGAACATGTAAATAAATAAATCAGTATAGTATGTCATATACTCAAGTTAAAGTGACCTTTACTCCTGATTAGGTAACACAATTATAATCAAATTAGCAAGTAAATGCGAAACAAAAATAACATTGAAGAAAGATAAAACTGCTAGTGGTGGTCTAAGCAAATTATGATTAACCAAGACTCAACTTAAATATTTTATTAAGGCTTTAGAATCAGAAACCGGAATTCAACATTGTTCTAAAACATTTTTCGTACAATGTTATATTTATTAAATATTACATTGATCTAGTTTTTATAAATAGTGGCTTTGTGTTGAATCCAATTTTAAAATATCCTGATAGAACTTTGCTGGGCTTGGTAAAAAAACTGAGATAATGATAATCCATTCAGGGGAGTTGTGACAACGAGAGTTTTAAACATACATTGTGGTAGCCGTATTTGATGTATCCGTGGCACCAACTAGAAACGTACTACGTATCTTGGTAAATCTTCATGTCGATATAGCCATACATCTGGAGACGAATTATGACAATGATACCTTGAGATGTGACCTTCTATTTAGAAGCTGAAGCCATACCAAATGTTTCAACATGATTGTTGAAAGTCAGATCGGCACCATATTCATTTAAGACGAACGGATCATTTTAATGGGTCTTCTGATGAAAATCTCATGTCAATATGACTTTCCTTTTAAGTAGAGAGATAACAAGATTTCACGATGGCGGCCATATTGGATGTCAGTTTGGCACTAATTTTACATAGGGCTATGAATACATATTAAGATGTCTTTTAGAGAAGACCCCGTATTCAGACAACCATTCATTTATGAGTAGTAATGATACAAATATTTTGAAGATTTCTGTCAAGGCGGCCATATTACATATCATATCAATACCAGTTTATTTACAACCAACCAGCCATCATAATACGTCTTTCAGTCAAAACACCAAATTTATGTAACCATTCATTTAGAAGTAGCGATAACAGAATTTTAAAGATGATTGTTGTGGAATACGTTATATTTTATCCCTCTCATTACGGACAAACTAAACGATATAATAATTGTGCATGTGTGTTTATATAACATTCCAATTACCATCTTCCACGTAGTTTAGGAGGAATGTTGATAGTAAACTTCTGCAAACGGACGGACTGCGAGAAAAGTACCATCACATAAGCGTATCTGGTCAATGACCACTACAGTTCACTCCATTCTATGCAACCGCTATTTAAAAATGGAGGTTGACAGCTGCAAAAATTGATTGTTAGGTATGTCGTTGTTGTCTTTAAGCAAATATAGAAATGTAGCCTTAATATATTATGTTGAAATATATTGAACAATTCAATGATTTCCATGTTATAATGCGGAGTTAATCCAGTTTGTCGATAGATATGGACAGACCAAGGAACCCTGGCCGTAATATCCACATGAATTGTTCAAGCATTGTAGTTGGCATAAATGTTGACAATACGGCGCGTTTCTATCATGAAAAGGCAAAAATCGATAAAGTATAATAGAATGTGTGTATTTTTCCGCAGGTTATGCCATATTTATATGAAAAGCTTTGTAAATTATTTGTATTCAAATAATATATATCTTTCCTCTCTTCATTACCCCGTATTGCTTTACTGTCACAATAACAATAAGTTCGTAAATGGAAGACCGAGAGAATTTGCTGTACTTGTTTTGACCCATAACGGGTCCTCAATACTAGTCAGAACTTTCAAAAGTGAGAAGAAAAAGTACAACTCGGAGTATAGTGAGAATATAACAGTAAAAATAATCTATGCTAATGGTTCAGGTATATGATAGGCTTTAACATGTGTGCGAACACATTTTTGTAGCGATGTTTCACTGGGAGAATTTGGCGAAAACAGACAGAAATGAGTGTCGATAGTTCTAATATATACTATGAAAAAAAGTAAAGTCACCTTAATATTCCGTGTATGCACATTTTCCAGTCACATGTTGATAAAACTTTAGAAGTACTATTCAAACTTGTGATTCTGATGATTCAACACTGTTATAAATAAACGACCACTTAACAAAATAGTCTATATTGAAATAAATCAACACGCATTTCATAGTAAGTGCCAATGTCTCTAAGCTGGATAGGGTGATCTTTTATATACAAATCATTCCATTTATTAGTAATAAATCTGCATACGCATGCCAAGTCATTATTCGCATCTGTCTGATAACACTTATTAAATTTTACCTAGTTTTTGAAGGGCCATTGGATTGTAATTTGCAGCTGAACATTTACATACGCAGTAGTATCATTTAG
Source organism: Unio pictorum (assembly GCA_030141615.1). Lineage (NCBI taxonomy): Eukaryota > Metazoa > Mollusca > Bivalvia > Unionida > Unionidae > Unio > Unio pictorum. Next base: position 2,594,904 of record JARLTB010000051.1, on the reverse strand, counting down.
CTTAGTTTTTACAGAGGTCAAGCAGATAAAATATTACAGGCTCATCTTGATATGCATCAATATATTTTAACTAAACTTGCAGTGTAGTAAGATATAATGACGTCATGCATGAATGATTGAAGTAAATGGTTTCAATGCCTGCTACAGTAATATAAAATTACTTAGCTGGTTGTGAGCTCCTCTTTCATCTTTGCAATACTAGAAAAAACACGTGCGAATAAATCTGAATCATTGTGTCGTACAGTGTAAATATCCCTTATGAATAGAAATTGAACCCCCTTAAAAAAATCTAGATTTCAACTCGATGGGTAACAGATGGTCTAAAGTATAATTACAGAAAGGAGCGCTTGTGCCACATGACAACGTTTGTTCTAGATTAACGTGATCAGTTTACCTTAGATTTATGCGGCATACATATTTAAAACGTAGAAGGACTGGTGAATGCAGATGTAAAGGTTGATGAAAACCATATATTTGAAATCTTTAAAAGAAAATGGCTTTTACTCAATTAATAATCGTGGTATAATTTATCAATATCAGTTACTATTCACCAAACATTGCTTACAATTTAAACAAACTTTAGACATTAACTTTCTGAATATTTCATTCAGCTCTTTCTTTTTCTGTTGTGTTCGTGACAATACATGTTGTTTCACTATTGTCATGAAATTCCTTCGAAAGAGTAGCATTGGATGGTACATTAAACACATCAAGCTTGGAAGACGCATTCTGCAATAATCCGTAAATACTACATTTTTCATATACATAATATGCTGACTTTTGTAATAATAATAATAATAATAATAATAATAATAATAATAATAATAATAATAATAAACAATAATAATAATAATAATAATAATAGTAATAAAGGTATTATTGTCATTCTCGTGTTTTAAATATGAACTCTATTTTACTGGCTGTAGACTCTTAAATATATTTGTCTAAATATGTTTCAAATTTGAAGCTTAAAAAGACAGGCATGGATCATATCAGATTCTAGATATTGGTGATATATTTTGTTTTCATTGTGAATATTTACTATCTGGATATGAGGAAGGGATCTCGATAGTTTTCCAGCAATGTCCTAACAGTTCAATTCAAAGGAGATGGAAACTTACAAGACAAATGTTAATGATGTGCCCTTTAAATATATATACATAAGTGTGGTTGTTAGGTGGGCAATTTTTCAAAGTAGAAACAAATGAATAGTCATTTATTGATTTCGTTGTAAAGTGCCATTGTGTTAAATCAGCAAAACTATTATACACCATTTTCTCACACGTTGTGTCAACAGTAATAAACAGTAATAAACAGTAATAAAGGTTGGATGGACAGGAGTGGCTATTATCTTGAAAAGCTTCTTAAATTGAAAATGCAAGTCTTATATACATAATTGTTTGGGCAGATTGTAAAGTGAATTTAACTGTTACTTGGTAAACTAATTCACATAATCTCTCTTCTTCTACAATGGACGGAAACACCAACTGCCGAAACAGAAACAACGTTCACTTAATATTAGCTCTGTAATAAAACGTTAAAAATGTATAGCTACTTTTAATTAACCTGAAAGAATAATAATTATCATATAATTATTGAGAATTTATCTGCATTTTCTGCCCCTGAACATTACGTGGTCTTTGTTTTTATACATTGCTCAGTCAAAGGATGGTCGTATAGAGATATGTTTACACTGAAGCAAACATTTCCATTTGTTAGTAAGGATAGTATTACCGTATAATATTTATCTATCCATCTGTTACCAGATATATTGGGACACACTAACGAGTATCCACTATCTACATTGTTGATTCCACTTTTAAAAATGCTTGCATATGAAGAGTTGCCTTGACAATGCATTGAAATTTTAACGCGTTGTGTTTTACCAGTTAGATTTCGGGTGAAAAGGTCATTGTCATTGTGACAAACAGAAGTGCTTACAAAATAATGTTTTATCGACAGTATACTACTTGACCGATCCTAGCAGATAGTTTGCTTTTACAGTTATAAATAACGCAATATGTGGTTCGAAATCTGGAATTTATTGTAAATCATATTTTATAAAAGTATGATTTAGGCACAATTGTAATTCTAGCCTGCATACATTGTCCAAACTTTCATGTCGCAAAGGTCCAGTGGTCAGTGAATTGATGAGGAGGATGAGGAGGATGCATCTTTAATTATAATCAAACAGTCGAGATATACTTTTAAGGTCGTCTATCGCTATGCTATAATAAGGGACTGCGTATATCATTTTCTTTGGAGGATAGGGTACCCAAGAAAGAATAGAATGAAGATTCTCTCTGATTTGTAGAAAGAAACGCTAATAGTATCCTTAAAACCAGTTAAATAAAACATATCTGGCGATTGAAAACTACAGGCTAGAAAGATAATCTCAATACCTATTCATTGAGGATGAATTGATCTGCACCCAAACAGTGTGATTTGGATATGGCTGAATACTGGTATAATACTTCTCGACTATGTTACCAAAACATAGCCGATACAAATTCGCCGTAACTGAGATTCACGTTCACATTTAATATGATAAAAAACACAGACACATGCCTTTCTATATTGCACAGTATATGGAACATGTAGTCTAATTGTGTTTTATTAATAGGATTTATAAATTATCCCTGACCAGTTGACTATGGCAATGGCCCCTGATCGTTAGACTATATTAATGAGAACGAAATAAATTCAAGTTTATGCTTACATCTGCATATGTCGGGTATTTTTTTCCTATGTAAACCTTTGCTCATGTGAGGTGACATGCCCAAAATACATCGTGTGATGACCAGTGCTAAATTAACCTTCAAAGTTCCCGAACTAGTATTATACGAATGTTTAGAATCTAAATTAAATGAACATATCTAGTTAATTATATATACTATATACTCATAAATAACAAATATATATATATATATATATATATATATATATATATATATGGTTTTCATCAACCTTTACATCAGCATTCATGTGCCCACCTAACAAACACACTCTGTTTTCGTCTGCAAACTCTTTTGAGTTGATTTTCACTGCTATTGGAACCTACTGAAGTCGATATTGCAAACTACATTACCATACGCTTAAAGTCTGATCCGCAATGCACATAGCAGAGAATGTGGTAAAATATCAGATGCTAAAAAGGAAAGTAGACGGTGCTACGATATTAAAAGCCTCCAAAAAGTAATGAAAGATAACTGATACGCCAAGCTACTCAAGTGCTTCTTGAAACAAATATGGTACTTATTAGTGGATAACAGTTTTTATATAAGACGATTCAGCTTTCCGTCCGATTCATTTTAAACGTCCGTATCACTTTAAAGGTCCAAATTATTTATCGCAATAAATTTATACCCTAAATGAAACGTTTTCGGACGAGGTATTGATGTATGGATGTCTTGATGGGTTTTCGAGACAGATTATGTAAGACTTTTGTTCTAGCGGGGACCTGTTCATTATCGTTGGATATTTGTTGCAAGCAATTAAGTCAAGAAAAGTCTGTCCATTGAAGATAAAAGCAGACCTAAGCATAAAATTGGACATGTCGCTTCGACGTAAGTATTTCTAGCTGAGAAGGATTATTTCATTATTTCCTGATCTGCTATAGTTCAATATCTGTAATATTTCTAATAAAATTGTTTTGATTTTTGCAAGTATGTTGATGTCTTTGACGAGTTTGGCTTCTTCTATGATGTTTTCGATCCGATCGTCGTGAAAGGTGCTGAACCAATCTATTATGCATGTGTGATAAATTGCATGAGCATTTCTTCAGAACCTCCATATTCTTCTCGTGTTGTTTGTCTTGCTTCAAGTATATCCTTTACTCAATCTCTATTCGCTGCAGACATGCATACAATAACTTGTAAACCCAATACTATATCTAAACCACTTGTGTCACGGCCTTGGGTGTGCGTTAGACAAACTGACAAATCCGTAGAGAGATTCTGAATCGTACGCGAGTAAAGAAATATCTAACACGCGTTTATGTCATCTCGTAGACACATGAGGTTCGGTAAATGTTTAACAATTTGCTTGCGTGGATCCTGTTGAACACCATCAACATATTCGCATTATTGAGGAACATGCGTGTATTGCAAAGAAGGTAAATCGCATTGTGCGCGCAAATATGTTTGTTCACGATTTTTATCTATGATTCATGACCTCGTATTCACGACACGACCGTTCAATGACGCATCAAAATCATAGCTGTTTATTACAGTATTTTATCAATGTCAGTATTAAAGTCGTAATTCACTATATCCGCTTAATTTTCTGGAGGAGAGTGAACATACATGTTTTGTTTAATTGAACTTACAATGCCTTTAAAATCACAAAGAACATTGTAACACGACCGGTAGCCTGCTCATAGCCTCCACCAATTATAATTTATCTATTATGACACTGAAGGACCAATAATAATCGATTGCAAGTAAAACGAACAAGCAATTCCTAAAAGGTATATATTGCTGTGTATACTTAATCTAAAAGATGTTACTCAATCTTACATCTTTTAATGCCGATTCATGTCTGAATGGAAATGTGATGTTAAATTTCATGTCCATTTGTTGCATGAAATTGCTTTGAAATGTAGACTATATGAAGCTATTCCTCTTTGTAGATTTTAAAGATTAATGCTTAAGAGCAGATTGATTCACGCTGTATATGGGAAGTACGAGAGCGATTTCCTTGATCTCTTAAGTAATGTCGTCACATTGCCAATATTGTGAGAAAAAAAAAACCTATCCATCTCTGACAGAAATTGCATGCACTCGTCAGACAGACTGCATCTCGTTCGTTGATCATTTTAGGTTTGTATGTATCTTTGGGATATAAGTAGAAACCTAGATTTGCTGCACAAGGATATGAGAAAAGCAGTGCGACAGATGCTGAAGTTTGTTCAATTAGAAACGTATGTTTTATAATGTATACATTATTTTATACCTTAAATCATCCTTATGTAAATTTTATACGTCTAACGTACAATTATATGTTGATCAAAGCTGCCTCGTGTCCTGAATTTGAGTCAGTGTGACCTCTTCAGGAATTATGAACCAGTCATTATGACCACCCATTCATTGCAGCTGAAGACTCATAAGAACTGGCTCCTTTGCAGGTCCTCGCCTTTAAAAAAAATTATTCACAAAATGTACAACAATATTTTGTATATTGTATTTTCTACGTAATTCTCCTTAAGCAGCAGAGAGGGTGAACCCTACAACTAGTGACAAGCGTCGAAATCGTAAAAAAAGCGTCGAATTGTATTAAAAAAGCGTCGACAACCAACGCTTCCTCGATGACTTCGTCAATGACGCCAGCGTCGTTGTCATCCACCCTCTCTGCTGCTACAGGTTAATAATTTTTTTACGAGTTTAACCGAATATTTGATCGAGTCCGATACGATATCGTGTCCGAGGATCGTGTAAATTTATTGTTATAAATCCATACGGCGTTGACAGAGCGTTACTAAAGAAATTTTTAAATTGATTGAAATCCATATCAGAGCACCATGTCTGCCAAATATTTCGTAACGTATGTGTATCAACGCCGTTAAACACAGCAAGAATATTACAGTTATCTCTGATCACTTTTGGAATCTGAGTGTATCGTTGAGTGACATATATCACGTCGGTATTTTTATGCCTGCCTCGGGAAAAGATCCTAGCAGGATTTTTTTGATTGTCTAACATCACATCGTCGTATACGACTAAATTATTAATGTTCCCATCAAGGTCATCCACGGGTGGTGCCTCGTCAATATCAGTTATAAAATCAATGGCGTTCTCACCCTTAATTTCTGATGCATTCTCGTTAAAATCCTTTAACACTTCATAACATCGTTGATCATCTACGCTAGGTGCAATTAAATACAACTTATCCCACTTCATCCATCTCATTATTAAATTGAGTAACAATTGCGTCTTGCCGGATCCAGATGGCCCGATTATAATCATTCGGATAGAGTTTGTTAGCGCTGCATGATGCTTAACTGGTTCTCTTGTTTTAGTCTCTGAAAAATCAATTATATCCATATCTCTATACATAAATTATGGATCTATATTGTGTGAAGTGTAAAACGCGTACTGGCACAAATGATGTGGCGACGATTACAACTAAAAATAACAGATCAGCACTTACTGGTAGATGTGCAACATGTGGTATAAAAAAATTTAGATTTATTTCCCTTGGTAAAATCAAGGATTTAAAAAAAAACGAGGAGGTGATATCGCAGCCAAATTGGCAAAACTCCCTGGAACCCATGGGCAAAGTACCCCGGAGAAAAGCACCTTCCAGGATATAGCTACTGTGGTCCCGGAACACGATTAGATATCAGACTTGATGATCAAAATCAGCCCCGACCTAGCGAGTATCCGATAAACGCTATTGATAAGGCGTGTCACCTTCATGATGTTGCATATAAAAGCAGCAATTTGCAAAACAGGCATCTCGCAGATGTGAAATTAATTCATGCGTTAAATGCTATTCCTGATAAATCTTTGAAAGAAAAGTTGGCTTCGTGGTTGGTAAAATCAGCTATGAAAGGCAAATTGATGATGGGCGCTGGTAATTAATAATATGGAATCAATTTATTATTCCCCAAGAGGATACTGGAGGGGTAACGCTGCAATCAATAAACTCGCCAACGCCGCAAAGGTGAAAAAGTCTACTGCGGCTAATTGGTTATCCAAACAGGCACTATGGCAGATTTATCTACCACCGCCTAAACAAATCAATTTATCGCATTTTGATGTTACCGGACCTAATGAAGTTCATCAAGCTGATTTATTGTTTTTACCACATGACAACGGTTACAAATACGCGTTAACCGTAGTTGATGTTGCGAGTCGATACAAACAAGCAGAACCGCTAAAAACAAAGTCATCACCTGAAGTTGCTTCTGCATTTGAAAAGATTTATCGAAAGGGTCCTCTGCGTTGGCCGAATCTGTTACAAGTTGATCCTGGCAAGGAATTTCAGGGTGCAGTGTTATCAGCGATGAAACATCATAATGTCACCATCAGACGAGGGCATACTGCGCTACATCGCGATCAGGCAATTGTTGAACGATTTAATCGGACTCTTGCTGAACGGTTATTTGGATATCAATACGCGAAGGAGTTTATTCAGGATAAAAGATCCCGTGAATGGGTTAAGAGATTACCAGCTGTGATTACCGCGCTCAATAACGAGATTACTCGAACAATTAACATGAAACCTGTCAACGCGATTAAGAAAGCGTCCATACCAAAAATGGAAATCCATGGAATTTCACAAAAAGATTTCAAAGAACCAATTCTTGGTAGTAAGGTCACTGTGAGATATTTATACGAACCAGGAGAGCTTGAAGGTGGCAGAAAAAGGGCTACTGATCCTATTTGGAGTGTTACTGCACACAAGATATCTACTATAACACGATCAACTGGTAGACCAGCAATCTATAAACTGGATTCAACTGCCCCTCAGCGGGATTTTACATGCGAACAATTACAAGTGATTCCTGACGATACTCAAATGCCACCTCATGGTCTTAACTAGCACCCCTTCGTCTGTTACACTCAAGACAAGTCAGCATAACATTATCGTTGGTATGACCAATGCTGCTATTCTTTCTGTCTACGGTAAATTGGCGAGGATCTTTATCCGAATACTGCCAACGCATTATACAATTGCAACTCGCGAAATGATTATTCTGTTGTTGTTTCAGCGTAATTATTAATTTAGCAACAATGTCAAATTCTCTATTATTTTTTTTATCCTGTTGTTTATAACCGGAGAGTTTTTTATTAATGATGCTAGCATCATCCATTGTAGTTTCATCATCGTCACCAATGATTTCATCATCGCCACCAATGATTTCATCATCGAAGACAATTCTTCGAAGTTGATTTAATCTCCTCACTCTGGATACTGCAAGATAGACTAAATTCGACCATTCGATGCGATTATCTACCATCCAAACAATTGTATCCGATATAGTCAATCCCTGTGAAGAATGTATCGTCGCTGCGTATCCTAGCGTCCACGGGGATTTATTAGCACGCAATGCATCTTCAACGACGCTGATATCAACCAGCACAATATCATTTAACACGAGAATCTGCTTTTCACTCTTCCCTGGAATATCAACTTCAATATTCTGCTTTCGTGTATCCGAAGGCCTATAACACAACGGTACTGGAAGTGTTGCAAATTTTTCTTTATGCGTTTCAAATAACTTCATCTGAAGTGTGTCTCTGACTATTTTTCTACTTGCTACTATCAAATCATTTGGTCTCCACGTTTCCCAAAAAACATTCATGGGAGTTTCTGAAATTATTTCACGCGCTATTTCACATTGGATTTTATCCGGCTGTAATCTGATCATTGCTTTGAACTCGCGTAATTGTTCATCAAGTGATCTATAATCAGTAGTAATTTCTTCATAGTAGTCTACAAAACCCTTTAGCCATTCATGTGGAGATGCACCGACAAATGGTGGTGGTTGGCCGTGATCACCGCACATGACGACTTTTGTGTTTTTGTTTAACAACCATTCGAGAAATGTTTGTAATACTCTCAACGATACCGTGCATATTTCATCCCAAATTATGATTTCAGGAATGCATTTATCGCCCATTCAATCAGGGGTACATTCATCGCCTTTCCATCGAAAGAAACTGTGATAAGTACAGGCATTTACCCCTCGCTGTATCATCTCTCTGGCGAGTCTGTGAGTCGGTGTTAACACAATCATATTTGACCGACGATATAATTCAATTGCACGAGTTGTCTTTCCTGACCCACCACAACCGTTTAAATAAACTGTCTTGTATCTACATATTGGATCAGATACCGGTGGTGCATTAGAAAATTCTGATTGAATCTTATCACACTTTAAGTACTTTTCATCCATGGTAACATCTGCCGATTCACAATACTCATGTAGTTTTTCCTTTTTAAATCGCCAACATCCCCAGTTTTCCTCGGGATCTGTGAATTTAGCTACATCTGATTTGTATTTCTCGTGGATATAAATAGAATCAGTGGCTACTCTAACCGCGGTATCTGGAAATCTATTTATCATCGAAAATAGATTAATACAACCAAAGGCTAGCATAGAACTTCTCAAATGCGTATATTGTTTAATATATCCATCACAATAGGTAACAACCGTACCCAATTTCTCACCATTGGATAGAAAAGCGTCTTTACGATTTACAAGTTTTCCCTGTTTCGTTAAATCCGCTACAATAAAATCGTATTCAGCGATGTCTATGATCAATCGCGAGGAATATTTTGCATTGTCGTATCTTCCACCCTGGGTAAATTTACCGATTATTCTTCGTCCAAAATCTTTTGCTTGTTCTTTTTTAATTTCAAATAACTTTTTAGACCAATTCATGACTTCTTCCTCGCTGAAATTCTTCGAATTTCCATCTGGAAACTGTTTTCGCTGTTCGCTAATTATACGATCTAGATCGGGTTGTGGTAGCCAAACTTCTTTCTGAGCTCGATAGCATATAATAGCTTCGGAAACAATCAACGATTGTAACATCTCACAATCAATCATATATCGTAGTAACACTATTGGCATCCAGGCCTTTTCAGATATATGTCTACCAAGCCAAACATAACTACACGGATGTAACCCTGTAGCGAGTTCAAATGATATCACACGAGCGAATCCGGTTAAATCAAAATCAGGTAATGGCCCATTAATCGCAACACGAGTCATTTCATGCGTGGGGTGTCCAAATCGTTTAAAGTATTCAGCGGCTTCTCCATGTCCAAGAAAACTCCCTGGATAACACGCAGCTATATCAATTGAAATCATACCATCACGATGGTATTTTGTATTCCACAGTCCTCCATGACTAAATTCGACGCAACTCAATTTAACATCCTCGAGAAAATCACTTCGTGTTGAACGCCATGAGTTTTTTTCTCTTGCGAAGTGAGCTACCACTGATGGAATAGTAAAACTATCCGTGAGTAGTTTTTCATGGAAACTCTCCGGTGAAAAATCATTAGCGATTTTTCTCATTCTGTTATCTAATTCTTCAACGCGATATAATTCACCATTTGGTCTTACAAATTGATCAAATCCTATTTCGGGATCTTCATCACTTCTAAGTAACCACACTGACACAGGATCATCTTTACACAACGCATGAATAGCATCGAATAATTTCTCATTATAAAAAACATCTCCGACGAATTCCTCGGGGATATATCTCACGGTTCTATCTCGTGGAAATATTGTTACTGCAGGTGTCCACGCGTGTTCGTTATGATCAATAATTTGTATTGGAGCTCCATTTTTGTTATATTTCGGTTCGTATAAAACTTCTCCGGTTATCGTCATTACTGATATTGGGAATCTTAATGATGTTTCTAATTTAGCTATATCAGAAATCTTTGCACCGTGCTGTTTCACTGTCAGTTCCCATTCGGTTATTTCCTACGTCGCAGATCAGTTAGTTTATTTCCACGGGATGCATTTGTGAAGTGTTCCATTACCCGTGTTGCTACACAATTGAGCCTTGACGAAGTCAACGGTGAATATTTCATAGGAGCTAGTTTTGCGATATCGGGTTTATCATTTAACGGATATATCCCATAAACGATTGCTGTTACAGGATAAGATCTTTCGTAGTATGGTTTGTCAATTCCAGTTAGAATTCCTGGTTTAGAATCTCTACTTACAATGACAGTTTTTTTATCCTTGAGGATTGGTTCAAATTTATCCCTGATAATCCATTTGCCTTCGTCTTAGATAATGAATTTTATTCTGAAAAAATACTTCTGTTTGGGAATTGCTTTGTTTGAAATCCTTTGGATTTCCACCTTTGGATTTCCATCTTTAGATTTCCACGATAAAATTCTTCGAATTTCCCCTTTGGATTTCTCGCCAAGGTGTGAAATTATCTCAGCTGCTCTTTCATCATTCATGGTAGCATCGATGTTCGGTACATTGACATCCTCGTGTATAATTCGAAATGTCGACCAGCAGTATGCTGCACCGTCTCGGTAGAATTCATTAAAACACTCCTTGATTTTACTTAGTATAGTTCTGTCACCGATTAGACGTTTTGGTGTATCAGAGACTCTATCGAGATTGAATTTAGAATTTCTCCAAGGTTCGATTTTCGATAATCTCTTGAACTATTCCATGTTATAATTAAAACAAGTATTCAAATACAAAAATATAGTATAATGAATCACTGCAAGTGGCTTATGATTGGATCAACAACCCCGTGTAACAAATCATGAAGAAGCGAATTCTGTGGGCATCATTTCCAAAGCGTTCGGCGAGGAAGTTTTGGTCCTCTCCCATGCCTCCAATGTGGGGTTGGGGTAAGGGGAAAATCGCAGTTGTGTCTCAGTTGCGGCGGTAAACGATACAGGGAACTAAAACGCTATTATGACAAACGAATAAAAAATGCAGTCATTGACCCCAACGACCTTGATAAAATCAAGGACAAAATCATAAAAACCCCTCAAGACTACATTGATAGACTTATAATTAAAGCAAATAATAAATTAGACAAGTAGTATTATTATACAAATGAGCCAAGATTTCAGACCTCATCCAGTGCTTGTTAATTATGAAGCATCCCGTGATGGTGTTATTAGAAATTGCAGACTAAAAGAACCGGTTGGATATCTGAATAATATGGGGTATTTGATGTTTTCAGCTGGTAGGAAGAAGTATCTCTGTCACAGAGCCATCTATGAAGCATTTTACGGATTAATCGAAGACGGCCTTGTGATTGATCACATAAATGGCGTAAAGACTGATAATTGTCTTGAGAATCTTCAAGCCGTCTCGCAGCGCGATAACCTTTTAAAAAGCAACGCTGGTAGACACGCAAAACACCCTAGGGGGGTCAAATCGTTTGATTTAAAAACCAGCGAGGAGAAAATATTTCAATCAATAAATGAAGCCTGTAGATACTTTGACATTTATGGGGCTTCAATTCGATTTGTTGCTGAAAATATAATTAAAACTGCTCTGTCGAAAAAAAATAGTCATAAAGTAAAATTCGTATACACCTGAAACTATTCAAGGGAGATAAATCCCCATGGACAAATCCGTCGCAACTCACTAAGTTCCCTTGTATTATGACGTCAAAGGAATTTTCTGTCTGCTCTTACCTGTACAGAGATGTATAATTGACTAGGCGCGCGCACGTGACTGTAATGGAGTATGATAGTTTCGGTAGAGCTGTATTTTTATCAACTTTAAATAAATCTAAAATGTTTTATTGTCGCTTCGGCTAAAACTGCATTTATTTAAACAGTTGTATTTATTTAGACCATCTATTAATACACTTTCAGTACAGACGTTCTTTATAATCCTTCCGATAAGAACCATATGTACATCGCGAGTGGTTTCTATTCATTGAAGTAGGTGGGCGTGGTTAAAATTCCTGTATACAGCTCTTTGTGATTTAATCGATAATTTATTAGTCACTGATAGTTACATTATATTTTAAACTGCTCCGATTTTATGTTTTCACTGTTTTCTGGATAGTTACAACAGTTAAATTATTATTCGTTTTCTTAAATACGATAGTAAAATTGTCTATTTTAAAAATCTCTTAATCAGATATATATATTAACAATCTCTATTCTGTATGACAGCTCCGTGGTGTAATGGTAGCGTGTTTGTCTTGTAAACATATCTATCAACTACTACGTGTTCGGTCCCCATAGCAGATACATTATTTGATGGCGAAACGGAAGATGTTTTTTCTATTAATTGGGGGGGAGGGGCGGACCCCTTAGCCAAACCAACATTGTAACTCATGCTATCGCATTCTCGGTAGCGTGGGTTGGTGTTTTTTTCAACTCATGCAACCATGAATTTAATTTCATGGGTTGCCATGTTGGTTTGGTTTACCACGTCCACGCCACATAACATCCAATAAACATATACCTCCTCGCCGGAGATTATGTGTTTTTCAAAGTAATTGGATGTAAAAAAAATGGTATAAATTGATGCAAAAAGCTCTACATTCACATGAGGAACCCCATAAGGTAGCACAGAATGGGCTACCGGCTAATAGAAACGGTGTTAGGGTCACAAAAAGGCATCCAAATGGATAGCTCAAAGAAAAGAGCATCCGGAATGGATAGCCAAAAGAAGAAGGCATCCGGAATGAATAGACAAAAGAAGAAGGCATCCGGAATGGATAGCCAAAAAAAAGACCCTAGCAAAGACACAAAGGCCTGAATAAGGGACTCATGAATGAATAACCGCTCATAATTTATACTATTTATTTTGCATTTTTTTTTAATAATTAGAGATACAGTATACTATATTTATATAAATATAAACAATGGATATCAAAGATGTAAATGCTATAATTGCCGAAATCTCAAATTTAAAAAATAACGGGGTAGTATTATCTAAAGATCTCGACTGTGACAGGATTACCTCGGAATATGAAGATATTGAGTATCAGTCTAGTAAGGGTCGTTATGTTTTACCTAAGATGTACAGACTCGTGAAAGGAATTCAAAAGTCCATCTATGCTTGTTTGTACTGTAACGATATTGATGTATTTATAACGCTATTTAGCACCGTTGAAGCAATACGTCAAAAGCTCGGCCAAGAGTATCAAAAACGAGCTGAAATTAGTTCTAAGGTTCGTGATCTTAGAAAAATGTTAAACGAGGAAAAACCAGTATCTTAACCACGTGAGCGTTACTATCAAAATAAGCTTTCAGTAGTAATTTAAAAAATAAAAAATTTTTTTAGCGTTTTTTGTAACACTTGTGACACTTGTCACATAGGATTTTCTCCTGAAAGGATACTCAGCAGTTTGGGTTTGCTTATGCAGTTATGTGCGTACTGTATGATCTGGTTGTGGTAGCAAGTAATCACTGCGACGCCTCCATTTTCACGTAGTTGTTGTTGTTGTTGCCGCGTCGTTAACACAAATCGGTCATCGCCATTTTCAGATATTACAATTCTGAAACCCCCAGCGATGTTATTTCTGAAACACTCGCGGATAGCGTCGTACAGTTTAACCTTGTCGGAGATGGATACGTTAGCTTGATTTAATAACTCAGCTTTTAATTGTGATAGTTTCACATTTGAAAACTCAGTTCACAAACGATATATGGTAGGTGAATCGCTTACAACTAGATTAGCCCGAGAGCGGCTAGCAGAAATTAAAAAGTTTATACCGGTTCGAGACAGAGTTCGTGAGAAACTTCAACAACGACAACAAACGCAGACTGACTTTTCTGTGTCAAGTGAACAACTGTTCGCCCCGGTAACTAAGGCAACCAAAGATGTAAAAACAGCAACTGAACGAGCAATATTTGGAGATATTCCTGAGGAAGGCAAGCGACGAGAAGTGCCTGTTCTTGGTGTGCTTGAAAAGATAGCAGCGGAAACTGAAAAGACATCAGCGTTGTTACAAAAAACCCCACCTGGTCCGAAAAAGACCAATGATAAAATAGTAGATGAATTACGCGCGCGATTTAACGAAGAAGGGTTAGCAGCAATTGATAAGACTGACCCTACAGAGTTTCCTGCACTTGTTGTTACGACGTATGAAAACAGAAAGAGAATGTTAAAACCAGAACAGCACAAGTATGTAAGATGTATACAACATTGGGCTGATATATTTTACAAAATTAAAACTGAAAAAAGTCAAATTAAGACAGATAGTGCATCATACATTGAATATATCAATGCGGTGGGTACAATGTATAATGAATATGAAAAACCAAATTCACAACGAAAACCACAAAGACTGCAGCGGCAGCGACGACAACCTGCAAAAAAAATATCTTTTTCACCTGCTAAACAGGAAGAATCTCAACAACAACTACCGCCTGGACCGTCTGATCGAGATGATGATGATTCTTTTAGTTATTTACAAAGTACGGATTTAGATAAACTGGAGGAAGCACCTGATTATAGTAGTGGGAAGGGATTTTCTAAATCTCAGAAATTGCCAGTAATTTCAGGTAGTGGTCAAAACGTCTTGACGTTTCGTAGTTGTCCTGGTAACATTCTCAGTGATATATCATGGCTGGAGGTTCTCTTCGGAGGGAAACGAGCCGGAAACAACACACCGGAAGTAATTAATGAAGCAGCTGATATCTGTAGACGATTATTTGCCGGCGGTATCATGGACATTGATGTATATCGAGAACTCATTGCTGAATTAGTTGAAAATCACAGAGACACCCATGGTTATTACAGCGATTGATCACTAATTAAAAAACTACTAGTTTTATAACAAGATGATTATACACTACAACCATGATAAACCAACCCCCGTATATGTAGTTAATTCACGGTTTCCAGTTTATAGAGCATATTACGGAGATGGTTTAGGTAATACCATTGCAGGGTTTTTTGCGAGAATGGCTCCAAAAGTGATGCCGTTAGCTAAACAATTATCAATGAAAGCCATTGATGTTATTCGTGATAAGGGTATTAGCAAAATCGGAGATCTTGCCGGAAAAGCGTTTTCAGCTGCGAAGAATAAAATAACAGCGCTAGTGAAATCACGGATGAAATCCAAAGGATTTTCAAAACCGTTATCGTCTACAGCGGAAATGCCTGCAAGTGTTAGTAAAATAATAAATAACGCAGTAGATGAAAAATTAGCGTCATTGGTGACTCCGAGTGACCAAAATAATATGATAGCAAACATGATAGCGGGGAGTGGCTTTAAAAAACTACGACGATGAAAATCGTTTACGATTTAGACTCTGATAAATAGAATAAAATGTTCAAAAAGTCACCTGATCCAGCATTTGATATGGATGCCCCAGTTCTCAAGAATGATTCTTTACGCGATTTTCAATTTTATTTTTATCACGCAGTACAACCAGATCTCCGATCGCGAATTGAACTTCAAGTTCATGATACCAGTACATACTTTCTACCGTGTGAGGCATTTATTGAAGTAGAAGGAGAACTTGTAACAAATGTTGCAGCTGATACCCCATATGACAATAATGCAAATGTCCGAGTTGGTTTTGTTAATAACGGTATAATGGCGTTATTTGAAAGCGCTAGATATCTCATTGATGGAAAAGAAATTGAGTCCATTGACCGTGAAGTTGATGTGGCTACAACAATCATAGGGTTAGCGAGATATTCTGATGATTATACAAGATCGGCTAGTCCGTCTATGATGTTTGCAAAGGATACCTCTGATAACGCTGACCACCTTCAATTCATTAAAGTGTTAACAGCACAAGGTACTGCAGAAGCAGATCAACAACAAGCAGCTAATCCAGAACGTCGAACTAGACCCGGAGCTGCGTTTGATATTCTCGGAGGCGTTAATGGTAATCTCAATTTAGGATTTGCAACACGCGTAGCAACGTTGCATGGACAGCGTCGACGATTTTCATGTACGATTCCACTGCATCATATTTTCGGATTCTGTAGAAATGTTAGAAAAGTTTTTTATGGAGCTAAACACACAGTAGCGCTTGTACGAAAGGGTACTGATGATGATGCAATCTGGCGTAATGCTGGGGTTGCTTCCGGTAAAGTCATTTTAACAAAACTATCATTATGGATGCCAGTGTTAACTCCATCAGTCACCGAAGAACAGCGACTACTAGAATTTATGGACCAAGGAGGAAAGTCGTTGTTAAGTTGGTTATCAATGACTACGGATATTAAACAAGACAGTGTTGATGGTACATTCACATGGCACCTGGCATCAAAACAAGGTGTTTCAGCTCCACGTCATATATTTATTGCGTTACAGAATAATGCGCGAGTTGGTAATCAAGAACGAAGCCATATGATATTTCATCAGTTAGGTGTTAATGAAGTCTCGCTGAGAATAAACGGACAGCAGGAACCATCCGAGGATATACAACTTGATTACGGTCAAAATCATATTGCACGTGTATATCATAACCTGTTGTCATATATGGCACGTGATCAAAATGTGGATACTGGTTTGCAAATATCACAATTGGATTTTAAAAGCCTCTACCCGATTTATTACTTTTCATTGGAACATCTTGATTTAACAAGACAATCTGTCGTTGATATACACTTTAGAGCCCGTGTAATCCGCCCGACTGGCCCCCCAGTTGGTGGAGTACCCCCTATCCTCATCCCGAATTATAGAGCGGTTGCTGTCATTCTCAGCGACAAATCAATGCTACTCGAAGGTGTTGGAGGAAGAATGAGAGTGGTAGATGCACCAGTGGAAAATCTTTGATTGAAATCGTAAACGATTTAGAATCAATCTGTTATTGTATAATGTCGTATAGTAATATCAATGTGTCTTTGGCACCCGGTCAATTAAAAAAACTACAATCCAAATCAGCTAAGCAATGTGGAACCACAATCACGTTGAAACCTAATCAAATGACTGGAGGGGCGAATAAATTATCGCTGACAACTCGTCAAGTGAAACATTTCAATGATGCACTTGTAGCAAAAATGGGTGTTCAGATTACTCTTTCTGCGGCTGCTATCAAAAATATGATTAAAACAGGCGGTATATTTCCATTGTTAGCTGCAATACCAGCATTGATTGCAGCGGCTGCCCCAGCAGTGGCGAAAGCGGCAGCGTTGGGAGCCGTTGGGACCGCAGCAGGGATGGCGTTGAAAATGGCAACTGGGAAAGGATATAAAAAAGGGAAAGGGTCTAAGACTACCAGGAACCCCGTATTCATGGTACAGCGGGAGATCCGTTCACGGATCCGGCCTGAGAATACCAGGAACGGTTTATTAGTTGAAAGCCCAATTCTCCCTATGTCCAATTTTGACTTAATTGATGCTGCTAAAAAACTAGCGATAAAAAACTTTAGAGGGGTTTTTATGAGAGATCAATTACCGAGAAAACCAAATAACGTTGAAACCGGTATCATCAATCTTGATAACAGTAACGGATCGGGAACTCACTGGGTTGCATACGCAATCGATCCGCGTGGGATTGTCTATTTTGATTCATATGGGTTAGCTCCGCCAAGCGAGTTTATGCGGTATATAAATTCCTCGATGAAACTCAAAGGGTTTCCGATTTTTTATTCCACGCTGCCAACACAACAATTAAATGATCCACCGATATGCGGCCGTGAAGTATTAAATGTTCTCGCGGAGATTTCATCGTCACAGAAACCACCTCATCTGGTTGTAAATAAATACATGAGTGGGAAATTACAAGGTAATTTTAGAGAATCAATAAATTGAAAATACTAGAGTCTTTACAATAATGATTAATATTTGGGGGCAATCTCTGTCAATGTCGGATCCCACCGCGAAAAAATCTGCGGATTCTATCGAGGATGTAAAAAAAATAATTGAAGATGAAATCGCTGAGACGTTAAATTTAGTTAATGTTGACCCGAACGAAATAGTTGTATTTCAAGATCGCCAGGGTAAATTGAAAAGTAGTAATGTGTCGTTGGATGATATATTGGTTAAACAACGAAACGCAATCGAGGATACCGTTGTGTTATTTTCTGATCAGGGTAAATTGAAAACCAGTGATGTGTCATTGGATGACATTTTAAAACGACAACACGACGCCGCTGAAAACTCTATTGCGCTGTATTCCAACGGTGGACAACTTAAACCCGGCGCACTTGTGTCTACGATCACCGACGCGATTGCTACCAACGAACGTGAGCTGAATGATCTTATACGAGGTTATAATAGTTTTCGCAAAAATGTCGTACATAAATTCTTTGGAACCCCGCTTGTGGTTGGCATGACTCTCGCTGAAATTAAAAACTATCTATCGCTATTCTTTTTTAACAAAGACGCGGGAAGGATGATGAATGAAAATGAAATCAAGGCAAATTATCTCGATATTTACATTGATATTTCTAAACTAGTAGAAAATCTTGAAAAGGTACAAAAACCCACCAACGACATTGTTGGCAAGTTTTTTGGATCCCCACCTGTGGCAGACTCGACTCTCGCTGAAATTAGCGAGTTTATTATCAGGCATACTCACAATGCCTACGTCGCTAATAATTTCTTTGGTGTCCCAGCTACATCTACGATGACTCTCGACGATATTATTAGGTTTATGGTGAGACAAGCAACACTTAATACCATCGTTGATAAATTTTTAGGGAGAACACGCGAATCTGAAACCACATCGTTGGCAGGTATGACTCTCGCGGAAATTAAAAGCGCGCTTGACGAACAAAGACTCACCAACGAGTTTGTTAAAAATTTCTTTAAGGGTTCTGAAAGTCTCCATAACACGACGACATATTCTCAACTCCACGGGCATTATATAATCCAAAATGGTATAGAATCTAACTTACTTTTGATTTCATTTTTTAAACACGGCGATGGAACGGTGATAAAAGCTACCGGAATCAAAAAAAACTATCTCGACGTCATCGACGATATTGCTAAATTACGAGAAGATTTTGAAAAGGTAAAAATTCAGCATCCAGACATAGGCGTTAAAAATATCGTGTATAAGGTCAATCATGGGACCTTTGATTGGGTAAAAAACTCTAATGCTAAATTGAAAGTCACTAACGTGAAGTGGCCCCATGGTATCTACAGGATGACGTTAATCTCTAACAATCAATTTGATATCATCGTGAAAGGTAAAACCTACTTTGGTGGCACCGCGACAGTAATTATCGCGGGGGGGAGAAGAAGAATTTGAGATTATCGCGGTTGATAACACCATTAGATCAACAATAACCTGGTGTTTAGAATTCGTAGGTGAAGTAGACATCCCCTGATCTACTACCCTGACGATGATGAATAATTGAAAACACTAGTGTTTTTAAATAAAAATGATTTCATCAACGTAATGTCGCTATGATCAGGTCAGAGAATTTCAAACTAGACTCAAAACCCTCGCCGAGGAGTATCAAATAAAAATAAAAAAATACCGACGAAGAATCACCGCAATTGATATTACTATGTACTCGTTGTCAAGCGTTCTCGCTGGCGCCGGAATAATACTTGCATCGGTTACAATGATTGCCCCGGTCGTAGTTCCAATTTGCATATCTGCGGTGGCTACAATCGCGGGTATATCAACCGGGATAACAAAAAAAATATCATCATGCAGCCAGAGTAAACTGCAAGACTACGTGCTTAAATTTCATATTGTATCAACCGCATACTCGCAATTATCCTCGATGATATCGTCGTCACTCGATAATACGATTATATCAGATAGTGAGTTCTCAGCGATGGTCAGTATTTTTGATTCCGCGATATCAAAATTAGAGAGACAACAACAGTATAGCAACGATGACAACACTGATGGAATTGGAAAACACGAACCCGAAAAGCAGAATGATCTCAATAACCTCAACGATATCAGAGAGTGAGTTCTCAGTGATGGTCAGTATTTATGATTCCGCGATATCAAAATTAGAGCGACAACATGAGTATAGCAACGATGACAACACCGATGGAATTACTTCAACAAATAGTGGAGAACACGAACCCAGTACAAACAAGCATGATATCAATGACATCAACAACCCCTGAATTTACTGTGAACTTTCCTTCTCCGATTCCAGTGCGTGAGATCGCGCTGGCAAAATTACGAGTATATCATAGCTGGCCTAATATCAGATCGGTTGCATTTGGCGGTCAGCAACCCAATAACGCACTGGTGTTCTCGTATAAGAATAAACCCAATGGTATTCCAGCGTGGGAAACTGTTTCGTTACCAACTGGGTCGTACCAAATTGAGCAAATCGATGCTGAAATTCAGCGTAGAATAAAATCAATTACTGAAAAAGAATCAAAAATAGCTATTAAACTTCATGAACCGACGCTCTCGTCGTCGATCGAAATAAGCACAGAGGGATACGCTGTAGATATATATAACAGCTCGTTAAGAACAGTGTTAGGATGGCCTGAAAAACCACCGGAAAAATCCACCGCCGACTTAACCACGGACGTAAAATCATATCATGAAATCAATCCCAGTTATCGAGATAATTTATCTGATATAAGAAAAGGAAAAATCGGCGATAGATTTATATTTACCAACAAAGACACATTGCAATGGGATTTTATCATTAAAAGAACAGCCGACTCATCTGTTACTATTTCATTTACGCTAAATGACGTCAGTGGTTATTTTAATGAAATTAAACAATTATATAACACACAACTAGAACAAATACGGAAAACAAGATCGCAAAAAAACGTTGAAATAATAAATCAACTTATATCTGACATGGAATATATCCATGAACTAATTATTCAAACAATAATTAATGACAACAGCGACAATAAACAACGATTCCTAACCGATTACAATATCACAGAGGCCGATCTGCATAATTTCAAGTTTCCCGGATATAACGTTGATGAACTAGCAAAAATTGTTAAGATTATCGCGATATTACAAAAACCAGATTCAACTGTCCTCCTTAAATATAATAATGATCCAGATGGCGGTGGTAGGCATATTGCCCCGCATAATGTAAATATTTCAGCGGTGATTGCTCTCAATTTAGTATGTGATGTTATCGAAGGAAGCTATCAAATTAATCTAGAGCAATCAAATCAAGCTCAGCAGGGATATATTCTTTATTCGTTTGCACCAACAGCTCCTCCAGGATTCCTAATTATTGAAAACCCAATTAATCCTGTCTACATGCGATGCCATAATAATTCACTAACCAGAATTAATTTCAAACTCACAGACCAGTCAAATTACTTGATTGATCTACAAGAGGAGGTGTTAGCGATTAGTTTGTTTGTGAGATCCTAAAGACTCGATCAAATATTCGGTTGAACTCGTAAAAAAATTATTAACCTGTAGCAGCAGAGAGGGTGGATGACAACGACGCTGGCGTCATTGACGAAGTCATCGAGGAAGCGTTGGTTGTCGACGCTTTTTTATACAATTCGTAGCTTTTTTACGATTTCGACGCTTGTCGCTTGTTGTAGGGTTCACCCTCTCTGCTGCTCCTTATCTAATTTCTACGGGTCTCTCGGTACATTCAATTTTGCTAGTGGATGTTGGTGATGCATTATTTAAACAGTTTTTGGGACATGGCTGCCACCTTTTTCTCCAACATGAATATTTCGTATCTGCTTATGTAAATGATAGTTGTATGCGGATTATTTGAGTGTCTTGCCTCAATAAATGAATACATGCTACAAATACGAGTATAGTAGAACCTGTATCAAAAGATCACCCATTCTAAAATAGGCAATGTTCTTTAAAGACAGGTAGTCTCTCAAAACGTGTCATAATATTATATAATAAATAGAACGTTGGATAACCGGACCTCTCAAGACAGTGAGTCTATCAAGAGGTGTTGTTCTCAAGATTGGAATGTTAGGGAAGGTGTTTTATACATTTGGAAGTTATTTTGTGTAAGAGGCGCCTTACTATCCGGAAGCATTTTTTCTGTTAGCTTGCTAACAACACCTGTCACAATGATGTCTCTGTAGGCATTAGGCTGAGTATGGTCTTTCCATTATTTTTGCATACCCACGTTTAATACTTGTGAGATACGGCCGCTTTTGAAGATGTTGTTAAGACATCTGGTGATAAACAAAGCCATAAGCTGTCCATAATGCTAACAATGTTTTGCATTTATGTCAGGGTGGTCTGAAGCCATGTTTTGTTGATAGATTCGTAGTGCCGTACTTGTGTTTCTTCCAGTATAGGGAAGGGTTCTGATATAGTGCAACTTAAACAAAGTATTCATTTGATACCAATTTCAGGTTGGAATCTTCATTATGTGGGGATGTTAACAGGTCAGAATGGCGTTTCCATTAATGTTATGTTTTCCGACAGTGTACTAATGTGTTAACCGTGTCTGTACACGATGGGTGTTCCTCTGCCTGTTTACCAGTCCGTAGAACGTATGATGACCAAATGAAGCTTCTACCATGATTTCGGTATAGAACGGCAGCTGATTTGGTTTCCTCCATGACACTTTCGAGATGGAACACAATTTGTAATAGGGTATAGCTGCCCTGACACTTTTGATGTAAGTCTAGATGATTAATATAGATGTTCCCAGTATATATTTCAGGTAGCAAGTTTTCCATCTTGTTCTGTTTGGCATAGTTCTTTTGCAATTTGCTTGCTTCTTCGTAGTTGTTAAGGATATATCTAAGCGATGATTTTAACAATGCATGATCAGATGTTTTAATTCGATCATTGTAATGAGTCTAATGTTTTACACTAAATGACATCAAAGAGTGAAAACCAAAATGTTTTGTAAGATTCAACAATTTCTATTGAAAGTGAAAAATTAAAAATAACTTAGAAAATGGACAATGAAATCCTAATTGATTATTAATATTATATTATATATGACAAAGTAAACATGAACGTGAGGACTAAAATAACACTTTGGCATTTTTGAGAACTATTCAAAGACATACTCGATGAGATAAATGTTGTACATTCTTGACAACATGTACATCAGAATATTCAATACGTTTCATACAGCAAGACGTTCAAAAGTATTTTAATTTATTAAGAACATTGCATACGTGTGAAATTATGATACAATATTTTTTTTGTGATTTAAAGTACCATACCAGTGTAGATAAAGCAAATAAAATTCAATATTATTTTAATAGAAATAACGTTTGAAAGCGGTATAAAAGCCCGATGGAAACATTAGCCATCATAACTGAGAAATGCTCTGTTTTTGTTTCGAAAATAATACACATCGGATCAATTTTACCGCTCGGTAATTTTTGGTGTGTGTAGGTCGCCTGACGTCATAATTTGTACATAGATCTTACTTCCGTTTCTCTCCAAACATAAGCAAAGCACGTGCTACGTTATATAATACGTTGAACATTTTATTACAATCATGCCCAGCGTACATCGTGGAGGTACAGACAAGGGAAACGGGGTCAGGTGTGTTTGAGCAAATTGTGTGGATACAAATGATGATGGGTTTCCATGCATTTCTTCCCGAAAGATCGTCGTAGGTGGACAGATTTTGTAAACATCAAACGAGCAAACTAAGATGGTCAGACTGAGTTTCTACTCTCTGCTTCTTTTATTTCACACAAGAATGTTTCGCATATAGGTTTAAGGTTTAATCATATGGATAGGGCACTAAAGAAAATCAAACTCATTTTAGATATTGTCTCTTATATCAACTCTGTGAAGGACATTTGCAGCCACGCCCAGGTAACTGCATATGCATCATCACCTTTAACACTAAAGCATTAGCTGTGTTGGCTTGAAATATTGTCACCATTAGAACAAGTAACTTGTCAAGTGTTACCGCCAAAGAAAATAAGAAGCGGTTATTCAAGGAGAGAAGCAGCATGGGTAATATTTTACTGGCAAGTAATATATTATTATATCTATGATATTCAAGAAATATATCAGTCAAATTATCATTTCCATTTGTATCTTGTGATCGTATATATATATATATATATATAAATATATATATATATATATATATATATATATATATATATATATATATATATATATATATATATATATATATAGACATTCACTAATGTGATGAGGTTTTTCCGCATCCCCAATTAATATAAATCTCTATATACTTTGATGACACATGATTGGCGTTTTCTTTTATCAAATACTTTGTTGTGTGCCAGTAAATCGATAGTTATGTTTAGTACTTCAAACTGATCTAGATGAAAGTACATTAAAGAACTTGTATTCATGTATGTAAAATTGTTCTGCTTTTATAAAATATTTTCGTTATTCTAAGAGTGCAGATTTTATTGATAATAGACCAGTGATGAGAGATGCTATTCAGTTAGTCCGTCCCAATTACTTTCCGTTTGATACCAAACCGACAGCTTGAAACATTTTCCAATAAAGTCTATCAGCCAGCAATTGTAAGGAACCACTATCGTCACCAGTGAAAGACGAATTGTCACACAGTGACTCTGAGCCACCAACTTTCCATCAGTCATTAGATGACGATAATAGAATTGAAGAACTGGAAAACAGTTAACGTGACCGTCCTTTTATAGTATTTGCCTATTGGCTGAATTCACTAGCACGATGATGCAGAAAAATGCCAGGATAACTAATATAAATACTACTCTCTGCCCTTTATTGCAATGTTAAGATAAACAGCCGCTACCTTCTTGAAATACAAGTTATGAATAGCGTATTGACAGATATGGACGATAATAATGGACATGCAAGAACAGATTGAGTAGAGTAATATGAAGAAAATAATGATATTTAAGTTTAAAACCCGCTGTTTAGAACAAGATATGTATTTTACTTGTAGTACGCTTCCTTGTGGAATGGCTATTCAATATATGGATCAAACTACTATTTTGCAGTACTGTTCCAGCTGATGCGGAAACTACACTTTTAGTCTTTGAATCAATTCTGATGGAGTTATTTAGATGTTGTACCAAGTGATGTTCAAACAACCACAGTTGGTGAAATTGTTTATGTAAATGGATCTTTGGCAAGGATAAAACAAGAATGCAAGAACTGCTTTATGTTCGCCGCTGGTTTAGTAAGCCTTTTGTTAGTAGTAGACCAGATGAACATTTGCTAATATCAGTAGGAATGTTATTTTCTGGTTCAATTCTTAGCAATTCCGTACGCATGTACAAATTCCTAAATGTGTCTTCAGAAGCAAATCAATATTTATAAACCATCAGAAATTATTCCTGTATTCTGCTTTTGGAACTGTTTTGCACAGTTTTCAAAACCCCGATGTGTACGAAATCAATGAACAACATATATATGCTACACGTAAAGTGATGGTAGAACTGAAACTCCTAAACACAGTGCCAAATATGGCAGCTACAGTATACTCTATTTTGACAATGGCATTATTGTTGATGTGGGAATTTCACAGATATAAAATAATATATGAAAACAATAATTAAAATTTACCTTTTAATCAAATACATTTTTCATTGGGATCTGATGATTTTATTGTAATTTACACTTTAAATTGTATCATGTACATTTCTCTATGTCCTTGATGGTATGGTCCTTTGTGTTCTTGATTAAAAGCGTTCTAAGGTCATAGGCTTGAATCCCATTTGGTACAAAGTGTACTTGGCTTCACATCACATAACATAGTTTGTCAGTTGTTTGAGGTTTTGTGCGTATACTGCAGCCTGTTGTCTATACTGGTAGCATACAACTTTTAAAACATGGATGTCGTGAAAAGCTTGACTGTACCATTGATGGTGTGTTATACATTGTTTCGCCTGGTATTCATTGTGAACACTTGTGACCTTCTCTACATCACAACAGCTTATACATTCCCTTGCTGTGGTCATTAACAAACGCTGTCCACACTTACATCTAGAATAGTTTTCCTCTTTATTGCAAAGTGCTTTGCTTGTCAAATTTAATCTCATAATTATGAACACATCAAAAGCACAGTACAATGACACAAACGGACTAAAATCAGGAACAGGTAAAACATTTGATACAGCACTTTACAATTAAGTTCGATATGAAATAAAATAAAAGTTGTAATTAGATTATTGCCACAGAAACAAAGGGTTTATTGCATTGTTTATAACACTTAGCTACTAACATACATAAGAGACATTCGAAACTTACACTTATACTACAGAATATGAATTAAATTTTGATTTCACGAGGGTAATATTCTGCCTATCTCAACAGATCTGCAAAAGATTATCTCCTCTCCTAGGAATCTGAAGTATTTCTCATTTGAATCAATTTGTTCACAGGTGTTCGTAGCATAGAAATGTGATTCAATGAACCTATTACTTATCAAAGGATCAATCCGTATCTACCCATGACATTCAATACACTTGTACAGACTATATTAAAGGTGAGAAAAATCAACATCATTGTAAATATAGTCGATCACATATATGTATTGAAACCTGTATACATACGAAAATGATTGCCACGAATTGTCCTTCAATCTATCTTGTCTTTCGTTTACGTCATTGTTACGAGTCTATGTTCTTAATGCAATTGGCAAAAAGAAGACTGAAAACAATAAGCTTTATAAACGTTAACAATTTTTTTATTTCCCTAGAATACAAAGTGAAACATGAGAAAAAAAAGAACTTAGGAATTTACGAATTAAATCCAAACATATACCAATACTTGAAAATAGATCTTCGATTCCCAATTATATCCAAAATTGAAGGCGATGACGCCTGTATTATCCTACAAAGTGCCGCTGTGTCAATAGCCTTTTGTTAAATCACAGAAAATATTATTCCAGTTTTGAGTTCAGTATAAATTTTAATGAATTCCATGAAATTTGTCAAATGGTTTCCAGACCATTTGACACGTATAACAAGATTTACAGTATTTGGGAAAATCATTTTCAATTTTTGCTCCAGAAAAGTGAATCAAGATTTTGTGATCAGTCTAATTAAATGGTCAGCCGAATGATTTTTATGGGCCAGACTAAGTATATTCTGTCTGTAAGGTTTTGTAACAACAATTAGATAGTACACTGATTACTCGTCACCAGCAGGTACCTTTTGAGGTCTCCATTATCTGATAAGATTTCATTTTTAATGAAATAAAAGACATGTATCTCAGTGGTTTCAGTGTCAGTAATGGCTTTTTTAAACAAAAAGATATCATAATATTTGTCCTGTTCGACGACAAGCGATTGTCGTTTAACACCCTGATTAGAGAATGAATAGTTAATGGCGTATCATTGTGATCAATACCTTCTGATTGATCCAAACAAAGAATGAAAGTATCCTCATCAAAAGCCAGATCAATTCACGTGCCAGCTAAAGGAATACGTTCCTTATCAACATCATTCTCAAAAGCTTTCTTTATTAATATTATAATTGGATCGACTTTCTGATCCAAACAAGGCTTGTTAGTTACAAGATGATTAATCACAACTTTGTGTTCAGCTGGTCGTTGCCTAGTAATAAATGAATGCCCTCTATGGGTAAAACATAGATTGTCTCAACTGATATTAAGTCTCATGAAAACTTTACACAATGGAAAGGAATATTAACAAAGCTGCACTCTACCCCTTGAATAAGAACACTCTCATTAGAAGAAGACTTCTCAGAAAAAAGCAAATTACCTGAGAAATAAAAGACTCTGAGAAGCTCATGTGGTCCTTACAACTTTAATAGGGGTAGGACTGGCCGAATCACATAAAAGTAATATAGAACTCTTCGATGTGAATGGTTCATAATTCACCATAATACATTCAGACTGGGTTTTTATTACACCCAAAACATGTATTGCTTTTATTGCATGACATTGACCTGAACCTCTTAGAAATTAGAGCATTTGGAATATGTCTGTCTTGATTTTAATGCCTATGTTTCAATTTGTTACAATCTAGAATCAAGCTTCCGTGTTGTTTGATTTTTAGAAGTTGTACCAGCTTGACGTTTATAATTTCATGTATTAGGATGAAATGCTTTCCTTTAAAAACAAACTGTTGAGTAGAAGTATTATTTACAAATAGAACTTTATAGGTTAAAGAGTATTCATCAGCAGCACGTGCATCAGTTTCCAAGGTTTCAATCCTGTACTCGTCAAGATAGTTCTTATTGTCACTATGGGAAATGTTCTTAAACTCTTCAAGTAATAGACATTGTTTTCAGGTTTTCAACCTTCTTGGCTAAGCACCAGCTATCAAATAACTGTTCTTTTTCTCTAGCAAAGTGGCATGAATTTGTCCAGCTTCTTGTTCATAGTTTCTGAATTTTTCCAGATAAGCTACAGGGACTAACTCATAACCCCTTAAACTTTATTCTTTAACCGCATCATAGTCACCTCTTTAGTGAACTGACAGTGAATTGTAAATATCACTAACGTTACCATCAATTAATTGTCAAGTTTTCCTCACTCAAGGTAACGAAGAGTTTGTCGGCTTTGCCTTATCTGCCAAATCACCTACCCTTCAATATATATTCATTTAGGGTCAATAAAAGTAAAATACAGTGCAGCAATACAAACGTATTGTTTGGTTTAACACCATTTTTCAGCACATTGTATCACAGTAATACATATAATATGCATGTATGTAAAACAGTTATATTTCACTACTAAGACTGCCAATTAGATTCATATCACAACTTATATATTGTCGTCCAATTGTACTCTTCCATACACAGGTATCCTTCTGTGATGTGTAAGGAGCCATACTCATAGAGTGGCGTATGGTTAGGAGAAACATGACCTTAGGAATTTACATCTTGGCACATACGAAAAGAAAGAAACAGTTTCTCTCTAAAAGGATCAAAATGTAATCTCTTAGACAAAGAACAAAAACACTAAGTGTTCTGCAATATACAGATTTTATTTTCACATAGTTACATACATGCAGACAGGATGTAACTACATTTATTTGCAGCCTCTATTGCTTGGTTTAATTTTCAAAACATGCCTATATATAATTTTAGTGTGGATGAAAAATATAAGGAAATAGATCAAAAATGGTTGATATCTACCATTTATATGCTATTTGAGCCACTTTCCTCAGTGATGTAGGCACAATGCTATTTTAATTTCCTATATGAAAGTAAAGATTTGTTTCCTAATCTTTTTGATAGGATTGTGAAAATTGTGAAGATGTTCACAACATTACACTCTTTTATTCCACTCAAACTCTCTCAGGCATTCACACACATACAAAACTTAGAAAACTTCTAATGCTAAATATGTGCCACACAGTAAGTAAAATGCATGTCAGACTGAAATCGCATTACGTCTTCATTATATTCTGCCCACGTCGTTTTCAGTCAGACCATGTTTAAAATAGAGATCATATTTTCAAACAAAATATTAATACATTTATTTTGCAATAAATGTTGGAAATGATACCTAGAAATATTTCTTGATTTATGCAAAGACCACTATTACTATTTTATTTCAAAATAAGTGGTTGTTGTCAAGGTCATGGGACTAAATGATTTTAGAAGTAAACAACATTATTATTTTGATTTCTAAAGTAAAATGGTTTCCCTCAGGATCTTGTTAAGCGTACTTGATCTAAACTCGATCATGTAGTTCCCCATCGATTTCGCAACTTGGGGATTTTCGAAACTGCGTTTTAGAATACGATACAACCATTGTTTAAGAGATATATTCCCAGTTTGTGGTTTTTACTTTACATTGGAAAGCGTCTGTATTACCTAGTTTTCAAATTCATATTAATTTGCTTCAGACCGGTTGGATTTTAAAGGATTAATTCATTTCTATGGAAATATTTGATGTGATCATACAGAATTCTTGGACAAAGACAGTTCATAAATATTTTAGTCGCATATCCAATATCGAAGTGTTAAATATTGTGTTTATGTGTTTCTACAAGGAACTGTAGATAAGCACAGTACTGATTATAACAAATGTCATCGTCTTTCATCTCGGAATTTCCAATAGGACTCAACGTTTAATTTATTGGAACGTTTCATAATCAGGACGTTTGTAATTTAATTAGTGAATTATTCTTCGAATATATTTTGGATCTGAATTTAAAACTAAGTTCTTTTTTCATTTTTAAAATCTTAATTGTATGCAGCTTTTTTAAAAACTTTATTTGTGTTACGGTTTATTAGAGCATAAAAAAGAAACATAATTAGGTAGGTAATTTGACTTTTGGCTACAATATTTTTGAAGATATTGTGTATTAGCAATTTGAATTAACAATAGTTTTTATATTTTTTTATATTAAAATCCTAAGTGAGATCAGCAAAACGTTTTCTAAAATGTCATGGAAAGTGGAAATCTTTCTTTCAATGAATGCAAACACACTTGTACGCTGATAGTAGCATTATATGGTTATTTGGAGTGTTGACGAATGTGAGTATCGGAAACCTTGGCATACTTTGTGATATTTTGATGCATTTACAGTATTTAATATCTGACTGCAATTTAAATGTTATCGAAATAAATGAACGCAAAGGTATTAATTTAAAGCATGTGATCTCCTCTTCATAAATATAATGAATTGATAGTAGTATAATTATATTTATATTTAATTCATTTACAATTTTTAATGTAAATGTATATTGAATGTAAGTTTTTTTCTCCAGACTATTGGTTGTAGTATTCGATTTACCTCTGCGTTTCCAGTAGGTATTCAGGATCTTATAGTAAGGTTTTGTTTGTGTCTCCTTCTTCTTTTCCAAGATAGTTTAGAACGTGCTTCAAATGAAGGAGGTACGCTTTAGGAGGTATGTATACACACCGTCAGTGTTGCATGGTCTTATAGTAGATAGTCTTATAGTAGAGTCTGGCATAACTATTTATGCCAGAACAGAAGATTTACCCGTCTGTAAACTTCAGACAGATGTCTGAAATTGCTGACCGCCAACGTTCAGTAAAATAATTTTATCCTGGGCCAGCTTCATCTTCTGAATCCTGAGAATCCGAGTCCTCGGTTTCGATAAATGGAGACTGAGAATAAAACCTGGTATATGGCAAGTACCTGCAGAATACAGTAAGGAGCAGACAAACACTCAGTAACCTGAATGAAGGTCAGACAACAACCTCATTAGCGTATCAAATAGCATTGGTGGCAGGACTAACAATATGCTGTGCTAAACCATCTCCGTTTTAAGAGAATGACCGGAAAATGGACATTGAGAACTATATTGCAAAATAGCTAGAATTGGCAGAAGTCAGAGGAAAAAGCACTAGTGTAGTATTAACTCACTGCTTCTCTTCAAAAGTTAACAGCAACAAAAGTGATGCCTTAACTTCTTGAATCAGTATACGTCAGATAAAATTTTGTTAAAATATATATTGCCACATAGCAAAATTTATATATATTAAGAACTTTACAGATATGTAGGAGATTCATGACCTCAAACAAATGATGCCATAACTTATGTGTGATATGTGCATCGATTGTCAACAACAATACCTTATCGAAGAAACAATTGTGATGCATATTTAAAGCAAATTCTGAAAGACAAACTGATATTCAAAGATCTATTTTTCCCAGAAAGGTAGCTGTTACTATTTAAAATTCACTTAGTTTTTCAGAACCAAAATGAAGAAATAGCTTGTTTAATTGATAGTATTATTTTAATTATATGTAGTAATATGGCAAATATGTTAATCAGCTGCTAAGATAACTTAAGCGAGTTCATCCTTGCTCATACCGTCTAGACCTTACACATCCCTTGTGTAGTGTACACCATTAGAATGCAAGATTGGCTTTCTCCATGTAATGTAAAACCTGGAATATTTAGCGTTCTATCGTTGCAACTATTGCTAAAAGATTTAAATACGAATACATTCATTGAAAATATGGTAAGTTCTGAATATGAAACGAAATGGAGCCATTAATGAATGAGATGCATCCACTCGACCTGATGCAATGGTGCATATAATTCTGCAGAAAAAAGTACGAACAAGCTATAAAAAGTAGAGATTTTTGATAAAAGAAGCGGATGTTTGTTGATATTATTGGATGTACAACATACGCTTTTTCTCAAAACGTTTTTGACTATTATTGTTTTATGGCTGTGAGATATGGACTTTTATAATAATTCCAATTTTGAATATGGACGTATTGATGTCGCAAAAATAGTTTTAGTTTCAGGACAATGTGGGATACTACATATGTTATTTGGAGAAGCCGATATCATAATTCGGGTTGTGATATAATGTGGACTTTACGGAAGAAATGAGAGACATCTAAAAACATATTAGGTGATATTATGTTAGACCTGCTTATGCTGCTACTAGTGTATGACTTCTGCTTATCAGGCATTTTATAGTGATTTATGAAAGAATACTATATGGATATTTCCCCACTGCTGGTTGAATGAAAAAGACATACACAAATTTGGCATTATTACATTTCACATTCCTCTACATGACGATCTTATCAGATATTCAACTACTATTTATATTCTGATCCATATTAAACAAATCTCTGTGATGCCAACACCCATTCGTAATCTGCATTTTTGTGATCTTTGGTAGACCTGGCTTGGCAATACAGTTTAGTTTTATTCATTTTGTTCAAAGTGCTCTACGTTTTCTTTATTTGTCTGTTCCGTTTGTGTGTCAAATGTTTAATGTTATTATTAAGCGTATTGTACTAGCTTTAATATGTATATATTACAAGGATGCATGCTGTATGGTAGATTTCATGGTTTATTTCAAATGTACTTATATTATTTTAGTTATACTTTTTGGTGGCAATAGCTCTACATAGCTTAGTTTTTGTTCATAAATGTTAATGCTCTTCTATGATATGGTGACTCACATTTCACAAAACATATTTTCACGAAAAAATAGATTTTGACTTCCAAGAATTGAATTACTTTCACTTTAGAACATATTTATCTTTGGTTCCAAAACGATACGTACGCTTTATAAAAAAAATTTAAAATTTACTTCTATCTGAATAGTCACATCATAATAGAGGGAAGATCTTCATTTAATATTCAATAAGTACTTTTAGCATGCAGGTTATCATATTACGCTAGGTCTACAAAACTATAAGAATGTATATTGCTTCATTCAAATGACCTGCGTAAGCGGGTCTTTTACTCTACATAAATTATATAATTTCAAGCCTGTTAGGTCCGGATGCAATGTACTTACGTCTGCATACTTTTTGTATCACTTGTTAACACATTATAGACACGTGGCAGATTAATATGTTATCGAAAATGTTAAATCTTCACTAGACCAAGGTTATTAGTATTATTATTATTATTATTATTATTATAAATATTATTATTTAAAGCTTGAAAATTATATTATGAGATCATTCAGATCAGGATAAATTGTAGTCAATTTCACAAAGCATATATCTCGTCTGGGGACAACAGATAAATCAGCCCAAAATTGATGTTAACGGTGTCCGTGATAGTAAAAATATACTTTTCTAAATATTATTACAACAAGTTCGGTGAAATCTGAGTCATCGTGCCATACTATGATAATATCCGTTAAGAATGCAAATAAAAACCCCTTTTGAAATAACGACAAAAGCTTCTTTCATATCGACGGTTATCAGATAACCTTAACTATAATTACCAATAAGGCATTTGTGTCACGTGACAACGTGTTTAATTGCTGCCTTTAAACATGATCATTTTACATTCGATTTAGCCGGCTACACTGTTCCTTCCTTCAAGCAATATGACACCGTCATCACTGATGGATTCGAGGTAGGACAGTCTTGACATATCAATTAGGTCATTGTTTGCAGGGTAAGATGTAAACATCCTCTTGACATATATATACCACACTTGTAAACAACAACACAGAATTAGTCTACTATCAATCCTTTTGAATGTCATTGTTCATCAACATCAGACGTTGACACATGCAGTGACATGAGGAAGTCAAACGAGGGAGAGAGAGAGAGAGAGAGAGAGAGAGAGAGAGAGAGAGAGAGAGAGAGAGAGAATCTGTGTGATCTGGGTTGTTAACGTAGCTTAAATAATTTTTCAATCATATCCCTACGATACCTGCCGTGTGGCGGTTTATAGCGATGTCTAACAGTGAGGAATCATGCCGCAGACATGCAGCATTATGTGTCAGCCCGTCACATTATCCTAACAGAGGGCCTACCAGTTCTAGCACTAACCTATTAATGCTGAGTGCCAAGCGAGAAAGTTTGTAGTACTACATTTACAAGTCTTTGGCATGACTAGGTCGGGTGTTCGAACCCACGATCTCACGAGTCAAAGGCTGACGCTCTAAATATATACGTCAACAGAGCGCTCAGAAATGTAAAAAAATTTAAATGGAAAGAGAATCAACATTTTTGAGCGCCTGTACAGAAAACGTTAATGACATTGAAAGTGATTGTATATAGAACACAAGGTGATAAATTGTCACCTTTATCACCTTGTGTTCTATATACAATCACTTTCAATGTTAGGGTTTCCCTTAAACATAGAAAAAACATTTTTTTTTATTTCTCTAGCATCTGAACCCTCAGAATGGTTCCATTTATTGTAGAAACAGATGAGAAATAATATTATGAAAAAATATTAATAATTAGGGGTGGCTCAAGCACATCAAAGTTTACCATTAGAGTCTGAAATTCGTCATTTGGTCATTAAAACGAACGACACAGAGTTTACTGTTTGTCAATCAATGTTGACTTTTTTGCATCTGGAAATTGTTTCCGGTTCTGCTCTATTACGTGGAGAGCATACTGCAGCTGGTCTTCACATCTAAAGCGCCCTGACTGGACTGCATCTTGAATGAGGGCAACGCTCCCTTCTGCGTGGTCATTTGTAACCGAAAGCGTCTTGACCATTGCCTCAGCAGCTTTGAAGTCATCTCTACTGTTCCATGACTCGGGATCTTCAGCTAAGAATCCAGAAGGCAAGCCCAGAATTGTAAATAGTTTTCTGCTGGACTTTATGACAAAATCTACGAGTGTCTTCTGTTCCACGGCTGCCATGTCAATGCGTGCCCATTTTGTTGGATCCAGTTCTCCATCCTTTTCTTACGACCCTCTGACAAGTGCTTGCTTTGTGGCAATATCTAGTTCTGGATCAAAGAGGCTGAGCAGTGTTAAATCTTCCGAGAGGTACCACAGATGCCCAGCCATCTTACGTGACGTTTCGACACTGATGGCACGATCTGAATATGAATGGAACAGCTGCAGGAGTTGGAGGTCATTTCTGGCTGCAGTAGGAGCAACAGGTGCCTGGTAC
Organism: Unio pictorum; assembly: GCA_030141615.1. Classification (NCBI taxonomy): domain Eukaryota; kingdom Metazoa; phylum Mollusca; class Bivalvia; order Unionida; family Unionidae; genus Unio; species Unio pictorum. The sequence continues at coordinate 2,559,335 of JARLTB010000051.1, read as the reverse complement.
CAAAACTTGATATCAATCTTTGCACGAAATATGTTCAAACGTAGAAGCCCTTGAGATTCTCGGGTTGTCAGCTTGAACTGGGACCGGAAAAGCCATACCTTGATGCTGTAGATGGTTTTTGCCATCCAGCGTGCTTGATGCAATGGACCAGGCCTTCTGAACGTCATCTTGTCCGAAGACTTTTTCCCTAAGAAGACGAGCATTAGTTGCAACAGCTCACGATAGTCATCTCTAGGTTGATTATCTTCAAGTTGTCGTTCGCAGAATGCAATGACTTCGACTTGAACATCTGCAAGTTCGGTAGATGCATAATCATCTGAAAAGGCGTCACTAACTCCGTCTTGGTCTATGCTTGACCACTGTTGTTTAAAACGCTTGAATATGAGAATTTCTGGTGCCTTGCTGGGTCCCATACAGATTCCAACACCCAGGACCAGTTCCATTATATGATGCCGACAAGCAAAGTGCAGAAGAGACCGTCCCAGTAACTGCTCGAGAATGATGCAAGCACCTGACAGTCTACCAGTATTGGAGCTCGTGGTGTCGAAGCACATGACCTGAACCAAACTGGTAAGTTTCCATTCACATATGGCATTGTAAACTGCCTCTGCCTCAGCTTTGCCAGTTCCTGCAGGTATCTTTGGAATTTGTAAAAGCTTCTTCTCCACCATTGTCGAAACCAGAATTGGTAGCCTGTTCGCCTTTTCTATACCAGTTAAGTTAGGCATTAGCTTGCCATCACAATGGACAGTTAAAGCTGTGGTTCGTTTTAATGCTTTTTTAATGCCAGCAGCTGCTGCTTTACGGTGTTTTTGGCGTTCACGCTGTATGGTCGTCCTGTTTAGAGCAAGCTGCTCTGATTCTTGTCCGATAGCCCTCATTGATTCAAAAATGACCATCATGGCAGCCCTGTCACTCAACAGATTTCTATCGAGCATTGCTGTCAGAGGGGCTGATATTACCTGCTTTTTACCTCGTTTTCGTGGTGGAGGAGCAGCCGCACTTGTGCTGGGGATTGAATCTTGGTCGTCAGACTCAGATGATGTTTCCATGTCCGAATTATTGCTACTGCTGTCCAGCTCAACCACTTGGGACAACAACTCCTTTTCAAGTTCAGAACGTTTTCGTCTTCTTTGCAATGTCTCCACGTTTTTCTTCTGCAGTTCTTGTTGTCTGAGCAGCACATTGTCCACACCCGTCATGCATCCAGGCCGTCCCTTCTTCCGCTGACATTCAAGGAATAATTTGTCTTCTTCATTCTCTATGAGTAGCATTGCATCAGCGTGTGCAATATCAAACAGTTCTTTGATCATTTCTGTAAACATGACTTCATTTGCTTGCCGAGTCTGTGTCTTACGGTTCTTGTTCTTCTTCAGACCTTTCCACTGGTAGAATAGTTCTTTAAGTGTTTTTATTGAATCTTGTCGATGCTTGACTGGAATTCTTGCACGGAACCAAAAATCTTCCACTCGTATTATGCTGTTGTTTGCTGCTGTTCGGATTTCCTCTTTAAGAACATTGTGACGATGCACGAAATAGCTGAGAACTTGCTCTGCTGAGGGCAGTTTACTACCTTCTATCCCATCTGCGCTGGTAACAAGATAATCTTGTGAGCGTGTTGTCACTTTTGTGGCTGCTGTCACTGCTGCTGCCATTATTAACAGGTAAGTATCAACCAAAACCGGAACAATTATACTCTATTTAACACTCAACAGTCCACAGTCCAGAGTTCACAAAATTCCCTCTTTAACCTTTCAAGTCCAACAACTGTTGCAAAAGCTTCCAGAATTGCAGATTTGTTACTTTTTTAACTGAAAATTTAACAGTCAACACTCAACATCTGAATTTCCTGAAAACATAAACGTAAACAACTAAACAATAAAACTTGCAAATTGCAAAGAATATTTAATAATAACAAGTCATTAGTCAATAAATAAGTAAGTAAGGAAAAAAGTTTAAATTTATACTGTGGTTCTACATTCTACAATCTATATTACAAACAGTAAATATGGACATTATGAACGTGATTACCACAAATTTCAGTGTCATTGAGCTACCTCTAAACCTTGTTCAATTTTGCAGATTTTTTGCATACTGTGTTTTTTTATCTTTTAGAACAAAATGAGAGGTCCAGAAATATATAATTCAAAACTTGATTTCTAAGGGCCACCCTAGTGTACAATAGCTCAATCTGTTCAGGAGTTGAACATAATCATAAGGCTGTATAGCTAGCACAAAATTATAGTCTGTATTTTGATAATATAGCTGTATCCAATTTTATCAAGTTGAACTACTTCAAGATAATGCCTTAGGACAATTAAATGTTAGCACAAGTAATTGTTACGTTACTGGGAATTTGACATGTTTTTTTTTAAATTGTCAGAGATACGTATTTAGACTCCTCAGCAAATTTTAATAACCGCAAAGGGTAGCCAATGCCACCTGCCTTTTGTATCCTTGAAAGTAATCCCTCATAGTGATACAAAAGCCATTGTTGGGCTGGTGCCCTGAGCATGCACTTAGTGTGCTTAATGGGTAATCCAGCACTGCAAGCAATTAGCAGAAATAGAGTAATCTATAGCAAAATCTTAACTATAAATAAAATAATTAAATACATTTGTAGTTCATGAAATAAATTTTTATTAAAGTTCATTATGTTGGGACACTGGTTAATATCAATCATTAAGAAAATGTAAAAGTTCAGAATGAAAAAAAAGTTTATTGATGTCATATCTTGGTGCATTTTTATTCTTTAAGGTTACATTGCACTCCTGAAACAGGCATTGCTCGACTTGAGGCAGGACTTGCCTACACACACAGAGGTATACATGTTCATGAAAGGGGTATCTCAGTATCCACCGCCGCTCACAGCATCATACAAACAATTTTCAAAAAGATGAACTCATCATAAAGCAAAATTCATGCTTTTTAAAATCCAATAATTTATATATTGTTGCATATTTGAAGCCAACATATTCCTCTAAGGAAAACAATTCTTTTATTTTTGAAACAACACAGGATGGAAGCACTTTATGGCTTTGTCTGCCTAGTCGATTCCAAATCCATTTGACAAAACGCAGATATGCTATATGCCTTTATGTTCTGAAAATAAATATAGACTACATGTAAGAGTTAAGATATTTCGTCTTTGGTAGATTATGCTGAATTGTACTTTTAGTACTTTAGGTGAATTATGTTTCAAATATTTATCTTTTTATCAAATTATTAATCTTCTTTAAATACATATACATACATGTGAAATGACTCATACCATTATAAAATTGTTCTATTTATTTGTTGTTTGTTTAGTGTTCGTGAAGATTCATTAAACCTAGTTGATAAACAAAAAATGTATAAACCATTGTCAACATAGTATTTATTATAATTTATAGCCAACCTGCTATTCCTTTCTCAAAACAAGCAGTTTTATTTATCGAGGCTATATATTGTTAAACAAGTTTAAGTAAAACAATAAAAAAGGGTAAAGTCTTTAAAAGAGAAAACTACATTTTCTTCTAAAAAAAACTGCATTCTTTTCATAAGTTCAAGACCATCACAGTTTGATCATAATGGAATCCATCCTTCTGCAAATGTTGCCTACATCAGTTGTAATATGAAAACACTTTGAAGAAAATCTTGCAAATTGTTTGTTTTGTTAAATGTATCCCAAAGATTGTCACAAGTAAAGGAAAATCTTATATAAAAATATCAACAGGAATTTTAAAGAAATTTGTGTTAGATTGGACAAATTACTTGTGTATTGGTTTATTATCATCCAAAGGTCCATGATGTTCCAGGTATTCAAACAGGGATACTTCCAGCATGTGTCTGTTTAAGCAGTTTGCAATGAAACTTTCATGGAGGGTCAGGTCACCCTTCTTTTTCTCAATCATCTCCACCTCATGACAGCATAAGGGCTCAATTGCCAAGTGAATCATTTAGCAATATCTACAATCACACCTGTAAGTAAAGAGCACAACATAATTTGGACCATTCACGAATGTTTAAAAATCACTTTCAACTTTTTGAAAGCATTGAACAGAAAAGATGCGGATTAGAAATAGCATGTTGATTTTGCATTTAAAATAAAGTTTGACAAAACAATATTATTTCTCAGTATGTTGCCTTTCAAAGTTTAGAGTAAGCATTGTCAAGTCCATGTGATATTATGAGTCGAATTGTATTTAATAGATTAATATTCAGTGTAACTTGTGATAACATTAAACCTGTGATTAAAATGTTTATAGATGGCAGAAGGAGTTAATCGTTGGTGTGTACAGACATTCATTATCATAGTCCTGTATTCTGCAAGGGCTTTTGTCCTTTATTTGAAAAAGAAAACATATACTTCACTGTGTGAAGGAGTAAATGTAGTTGAAGTTTAAAATAATGAACAACAAAAAAATATGTGCTTACAGTGTACAGTGTACAGCACGGCACTATTTCCACTAGAATAAGTGTTCTGAAACAATGCAGAAATTATAAATTTACAAAATATATATGTGGCTTTCATTGCTTTAAAAATTATCAAAACATTGCTAAATAATATTTTTAAAAATGTTTAATTTAGCAAGACATAAACACTAAAATACAGCTTTATGAGCATTTGCTTTGATAACCAGCGCTATCGGTAATCTTTAAAAGTTTCTGGCAATCATGGGAGGATTTCACCAAAGCTTGCATATTTATTCACACAGGAGTTGACAAAGTTTCAGTTTCTGTTAGTCAAATGTAACGTGCGTTCTGCTCATTTTAAATATATATGAAATGCATGCTGCAAGTTTAAATCGGTACAAACCAGTGTGTGTTCTCGAGTCGTCCTTCTTCACTCTGCAAACTATCCTCATCATTCTGACAGTGACATTCGAAGAACATGACGACGTGTCATCACTACCTACTTCGTTGTTAGTCTTCAAACTGGCTCAAGCTGATACGGTAAATTATTCACGCTTACAGAGAAGTAAGGGAAATCATTCTCGCAATTTTCCTTCATGCAAAAGGATAAAGAAATTATCTGAATCATGCTAGCAGCAACCATTTCAGATAGCATTGTTGACTGTTAGCAATAGATCCTGTGACGTCACTACTAACCACGTGATACGTATCTAATTATCTCTCAAGGCACTTGCGCGGATAACCAAATATTTCCTTGTAGTAACTAAATGGCCCGAGAACGGAGTAAGGGGCAAAGATAAAATATAATTTTGAATGACAGGCAATCAGATAATATAACATCAACTTGTACGCTTCCTATTCCTTTAAAGATGGCAATACACTTTAAATAAACATATATACTTGATGATAGTAGGTTAGGATTTGTTAGTTTCAAATTAAACGTTTATACATAGTCATTTGTATATTTTATTTTAATGTGCTCTTTTGATATTTCAATAAAACTATTCTTTAGTATTTTCTTACACATTGTTTCACAATATTGACTGTTGGGTAGGCAGAAATGGCGTTATCTTGGAAAGCGTCCTGAACTGAAAAGCATGTCTGATCTACATAATTTGTTGGAGAGAGTGATATTTTGTTAATTTAACTGTTTATTGATAAGGTAATTCATATAATCCCTCGCCTTCTGAAATGGATGGACGACTTACCTAGACAAACACAAACATACAATTTTACTTAAACTATTGACCGTGAAATAAAACTTTAAAAATGTATAGTTACGTATAAAGCTTTCGAAGCTGAAATACAATTGTTACCTATTGATTTTGTTCGACAGATTTAATTTAACAGTTTAATGATAGGATAATTCATATAATGTCTCCCTTTTTCAAATTAACTGGAGAGTGCACACATCAGCACCACCACCCGCTACACACACACACACACTCACGCACGCACGCACGCACAATTTTAACTTATATTATTGACCCTGTAATAAAACTTTAAAATGTATAGTGACTTTTAAATAACCTGAAGGACAAAAATTAATTGTACAAAAATATTTTAGAACTTATTTGCCTTTTCTCCCATTGAATATTACTCGGTCTGACTCAAAGCATTATTTTATCGAGATGTATTTATCATTCGTTTTGCTGCTCAGCATGAATTTCTGACCTGGACCAGTGCTCTACAAAGGTAGTTTTCGTTTCCTTTGTTTTTTTACAATATTTTCTTTGAATTCCTGGACTGGGGCGATAACGAATGGTGACACAGTTTATAAGATACATTATTTTAATGAACAATGTGCTCTTACATATTATAGTGTTGATAACCAGTCTTATATCATTCTACGGAAGAAAGTTTCTGAATTTCTGAGAATGCAGGCTTGAATAGGTCAACAAGTTTCTTCACTGTAACAGTTTTCTTCGCTGAATGAAGAAAAAGTTTTCAATACTTAATAATCTCTTTTGCATGAGCTTTAAATATAGAACGATGCCACTACCATTGACAAATTGCTGGCAGTCAGAATCATCTGCCAAAAATAAGACATCTGCATACATATCCTATCAATTTTTATCACAATTAAAAGATAAGGTCAATTTAAAAAGTACATGGAAACCAAAGTGCCACAAAATATCACATGAACTCTGTTAGAAAATATTGTTTCAAATTATTTTCCGTAATATGTTATCTTTTATAAATATTACATTGATCTGGTTTTTATAAATAGTGGCTTTGTCTTGAATCCTACTATAAAATATCCTGATAGATATTTTCTGTGCATGGCAAACAAAACTGAGATAAAGAAAATCCATTAAGGAGCGATGTGACAACAAGATTTTTAACAGACATTCTGGTAACCATATTTGATATATGTGGCACCAACTAGGAACGTACGACGTGTTTTGGAAAATCTCCATGTCGAAATAGCCATATATCTGGAGACGAATTATGACTACACTATTCTTAAGATATGACCTCCTATTCAGACGCTGTAGCCATACTTAATATTTTTTAAAACTGATTGTTGAAATTCAGATCGGCGCCATCTTTATTTAGGACGAACGGATCATTTTAGTGGGTCTTCTTATGAAAATCTCATGTCAATATGACTTTCCTTTTAAGTAGAGAGATAACAATATTTCACGATGGCGGCCATATTGGATGTCAGTTTGGCACTATTTTTACATAGGGCTATGAACACATATTAAGAAGTATTTTAGAGGAGACCCCGTATTCATACAACCATTCATTTATGAGTAGTAATGATACAAATATTTTGAAGATTTCTGCCAAAGCGGCCATAGTAAACATCACATCAATACCAGTTTTATTTAAAAACAACCAGCCATCATAAGACGTCATTCAGTACAAACACAGAATTCATAAAGCCATTCAATTTGGAGTAGCAATAACAGGATTTTAAAGATGATTGCTGTGGAGTACGTTATATTTAATTCCTCTCATTACGGAAAAACTAAACGATATCATAAATGTTCATGTGTGTGTGTATATATATAACATTATAATTGCAATCTTCCAAGTAGTTTAGCAGGAATGTTGATAGCAAACTTCTGCAAACGGACGGACTGCGAGCAAAGTACCATCACATAAGCGTATCTGGTCTATAACCACTACAATTCATTAGATTCTATGCAGCCTCTATTTAGAAAAGGAGGTTGACAGCTGCAACAATTGATTGTTAGGTATGGCGTTGTTGTCTTTAAACAAATATAGAAAGGTAGCCTTACTATATTGTGTTGAAACATATTAAACAATTCAATGATTTCCATGCTATAATGCGGAGTTAATCGAGTTTGTCCATGGATGTGGACAGACCAAGGAACCATTGCCGTAATCTTCACATGAATTATAACAGCATTGTAGCTGGCAGAACAGTTGACGATGCGGCGCGTTTCTATCATGAACGGGCAAATATCGATCAAGTATGAAAAAAGGTATTATCTTTATGGAGTATTCTATATATCCGCAGATTATTTCATGTTTATATGCCAAGGCTTAGCAAATTATTTTTTATATAAATAATATAAATCTTTCCTTTCTTCATTACCCCACATTGCTTTACTGTCACAATAAGAATAAAGTTCATATATGGAAGACCGAGAGAATGTTCTGGGGTTGTTGTGGACCCTAACGGGTCCTCAATACCAATCAGATTCAACACTGTTATATAAGAACGACAACATTTTTCACTAGTTTTGGAAGGGTCGTTGGCGACATTTTGGCGTAAATTATATTGATCGCAATGCAATTCATGACCGCCGGGCCAATCCAAGGAGAGGAAAAGTAGTCAAATGGATATATAAGGCTTAATATTGATATAGAATATACTTTCGAAAATATATGGGAAATTTTAAAAAACAAAACAAAACATGCTGTTATTGGTGGGTAGACTATTGGCGGTTTCACTGGTATCACGTCTGAATTGAAAGTATATCTTAAGACGAAGACTGTAAATGGCCAAGATTTCATTGTGAAAATTTACTATCTGGTTATAATGAAAAGATATTGATAGTTTTTCAGCAATGTCCTAACAGTTAAGATCAAAGGATATGGAAACTTATAAGACCAATGTTAATGATGGCAATGGCATATATATATATATATATATATATATATATATATATATATATATATATATATATATATATATATACTTCAACAAAACAATTCGACACTATTTTCTCAATCATTTATTGGACAATAATAAAGGCTGCATGGACTGGAAAGACATTATCCTAGATAGCTTCTAAACTTGAAATGCAACTTTTATATACATGATTGTCTGGACAAATTGACATCTTAATTTAACTGTTTATTAGTAACTTAATTCACATAATCCCTACTCTTTTCAAATGGACAGAAATCAACGCCTCTGACACAGAAAAAACGTTCACTTATAACATTAGCTCTGTAAGACAACATTAAAAATATATAGCTATTTTTAATTAACCTGAAAGAATAATAAGTATCAAAAAGTAATTGAGAAGTTTCTTGAAGTTTTGCATCTGAACATTACGCGGTCTTTCTTTCTTATACATTCCACAGTCAAAGGTCTTTCTTCCTTATACATTCCACAGTCAAAGGATGGTCGTTTAGAGATTTGTTTACTTAGAGACAATAATTTCCATTTGTTAGTCTGGAGAGTATTATCGTATAATGATTGTCTATCCATATGTTACCATATATATTTGGGCACAATAACAAGTATTCACTATCTACATTGTTGATTCCACTTATACATTGATTTCCCTGTAGTATATTCTGCACTGTATTCTTAGGAAAGAAGAATAGTGTGAATATGTAAATGTAACCTCGGCGATATATTCGTCGCACGTGTCAGTTTTCGTTAGCCCGTCCTTCAATTCATCATTGGGCCATTTTGCAGGTAATGTTCCGTTTTTTGTAAGACTCACGAACGTTTTGTAGCTTCCCAAAAATGGATTGCTGAAACCGATATACAGATATAAATCTTTTCCTACTACTTTAAACTTCCATCCACCACTCACGCCTGTGAAATAAGCTGTGTTGGCTAAAAAATAAACAGAGCCTGAATGAGGTACAACGTCACGTGGGCGCTCATTGATCCGGAGCATTCCTCCGTTGAAAAAGTATCCCTCGATAAAAGAAAGTGCCTCCGAAGTTTTGTTATATATGCATATCTCTAGAGACCTAAAGCGTTGTTGGAACTCCTTGATTTCTGTAGGAGAAAGGTCAGGATAATACAGTTGTACATACCTGGCCATGCTTGCTTGATCAATCTGAAAGTAATAATGTAAAACTGGCATGTTGCAAAGGTTTGATGCAACTGTGTTTACTTACTTAAATATAATTTCAAGTTTTTTTAATGCATAAACGAAAATTGTTAAAAACGTACGATATCTCAGATAAAATATAATGATATTGGACGGTTATTCATTGTCCGTCACCTAAATCCGCTGATAAAACACCTCTTAATATTATTTAATCCAGGATTTTGTTTGAAAAGCTAGTACCACTTGTCGCAGGATAAAATGGATATGAGCAACAGCAAATGACGGATAGAAACAAGCCACCTACATTCAATCATTGACACTTTGCAAGATTCATGTGGAAAAACCTTTATAAATAAACTAATCCTTGTGTGGGTGGTATTCGTTGGAGCTTGTTTTAGGTTTAACGTATATCACATCCTCATAAGTATATATTTTTACAGTGTTGGCATCTTTTAACATCTCTTCATCCTTATTAAAAGACAGACAGACAGATGCACAGACGGGGACAGGAGTGAGAATAAACATATATCATTAGACTCGTTGATTACTTTCCATGCGTTATTGCTCCAAAATATAACTGTAATGATACGGGACATACGTTAGAATAAACAGTTTCAACGTATAAGAATGTATTTCCAAATCTGATGGGTATTAAACAGTTACGATCCTATTTAAAGGTGCCAAAATGGAGTGTGTGTGTGTGTGTGTGTGTGTGTGTGTGTGTGTGTGTGTGTGTGTTGTAACGTAGTATAAACACTGTATCCATATTGCTACGATATTGTGGCAGCTTATAGTAATCGGTAGCACTGGTGTATCATGCAGCAGACATACAGCATGATGTCCCACCCAGTCACATTATCCTGACACCTGGCCGACTAGTTCTAACACAAACCTCTTAATGCTGACACCACCTAGCAAGACAGCTGTTAGTACCATTTGCATAAGTCTCTTGCATGACTCAGAAAGGTTCGAACCCGCGACCTATCACATCCGAGGAGGACGCTCTAACCACTAGGCCACCGGAGCGGTTGTGACACATGAACAGTTTGTATTTCTTATATATATATATATATATATATATATATATATATATATATATATATATATATATATATATATACATTCAAGCTCCCTTGGATAAAACATGACTCACTTTGGTGTTACGACTCTAGGTTTAAAATTAAGTAACAGAAAGAAGTGAAACTAATAATGTATGTAAATCTGCAAGTTAATTATTTCCCCACAATACAAGTCAAAATTCAAGAAACAGCATTTTCAATTAAATCCCAAATAGTTCCAAATGTATTATCACAGATCCAAATGCCTTAAATATTTTGAAGAACAGCAATGATTCAATCCCTAATGCCTTTGAATGAGTCCAAATTAATTCTAAAGTAATGTGTTAATCCAACGTCAGTGACCACTTAACAATTCCAAGAAGTTAAATAAATAATTGCTCTGAAATAACAACACAACTGTTAAGGTTTCCCATAGACGGATATTAAGACATAAATGAATTATTTGTTTGACCATGTCCCTATTTATTTTTGACGTTTTCCCTTGACCTAGTTGTGAATATTTCTTATTAAATATTTCAATACGATTGTAAACTAGTCTGTTTCTAGAATATAGTATGCTCATAGAGCTATGTCAACGTCTTTTTTACAGCTTACAATAATGGACAAAAGTTTGTTATGTAAACATGCTGGTTACATAAATACATTATCTTACAGCATATTCTACAATCATGTAAAACATTAAGGACACGATAAACGTATGCATCATAATGTGGTATGTTGTGACCAGAAACGTGATGTTCAACCTAAACCACCATTTAAATGCTTTGTCACCTAGGTTCAGCTGAATTCACAAATATAGGTCGGTTTATTTTCATCCTAACCACGTTTCTAAACAGCAATTAAAAATATATATTGTATTCGGGTCACAATGTCACAACACATTGGTTAACATATAAGAACAAAAATTGTGTAAATAGATAGATCGATAACTGTGCCTCGGAGAGTAAGGACTACGACAATAACTCAATGCTGCTTTGATTTAGTGTCTTCGCTCCATCAAACTACTGCATCAAACTACTGAAACATTTTCCCAGCTTTGTTCATGTATTTACCACTATGTGACGTTTTCCAAAGCTAGCTCTCTCTCTCTCTCTCTCTCTCTCTCTCTCTCTCTCTCTCTCTCTCTTGTCATCTGTCTCTGACGTTAAGATGTTGTCTTAAATATGTCAAAACACCTTTAATTTTGTACAAACAATAACAAGTTGAACGAAAAGAAAACCATAGAAACAGGCATGTTCTCTAAACAAAATAGCTGCATTTACTGAGAACAAAAAATGTTGCACATTGCAAGTGGACACAACATGGTTTCATGCTTCAAGATCAACATGATAATGCACCGTGTAAGATCGAATACATAATACGCAAGATCATAACCAAACCGTTATCACGGAGGCATATTTAGATCAGTGCCGGCGAATGTACAACGGATAAACCTACAACATAACGTTGTACAATATTGTTCTTGGCTCATACTAAAATACCCTCATTGATGCGTATGTATGATACTGTTTCAAATACCAGCTGATTCATGGGGTACAGTAATACATATAAGAGATCGAGATTGATCATGGTCGTAAGAATCATTCAAAGTTTGGAATATTCAGTGTCATACTCGGTTGGATATACATTATACATATACATATACTGAAATTAAGCCTTACCTTGAGTTGCGTGAATTAAGTCAAGTAGAAAATATGAATTAGCAATGCAGTAGAAGTAAGGAGTGAACACACAGGTTTAGTTGTCATAGATATCATCTGCCTATGATAAAGTTATTGAACGTTCCTCCACGTTTCAATTCAATATGGCGGATGCGGATGATAATTTAACTTATCTGATTGGATTAGTCACATACAATAGGTCGAGGTTATTATACATGTCGTGATTTGACGAAGGTTAGACATTCACACTTTATATCTGAACGGCAGGCTTATGTAATCATCCAACAAGGACATAGTTTTGTAAGGAGGTAAATCTATACACCAAGGAAGTTCACGTTTACACATGCATGTGAGCTTTCTTTTCTAAGTCAATTCAAAAAGCGTGATCCTTTGCCCAGTGTTTATCATATAGGCAATATATATATATATATATATATATATATATATATATATATATATATATATATATATATATATATATATATATATATATATATATATATATATATAATAGTAATAATAATAATAATAATAATAATAATAATAATGAGGACTTTGTATAGCGCCTAATCTTTCGAAGCTCTAAGCACTTTACACCATCAATAATGATTCGACTACACTACAGAACAACAAATGACAAAACCAATGAAATTGAAAAACATAAAAAACATGCTGAAAACATATAAGATACAAAACATGATTAGGTCGCAGCAAAGTTTGTTCCTGCAGTCGAAACAGGTGAGTCTCAAGAGCACTCTTAAAAGGGACCACTGTGTCTTTGTGTCTAATTTCAATGGTAAATTCGTTCCACGTCGCCGGGCCCTGGTGTGCAAACGAACGTTGTCCATATGATTTTGTTTTCACCTTGGGAACAATGAGTATACTATTATCAGAAGAAGAGCGTAAGGATCTAGCTGGTGTATAAACATGGGTAAGGTTGGATAGGTATGTTGGACTGGAGTGTGTCATTGAAACATATCACAGAGAACAAATTTTGTGTTTGATTCTGTAACGAATTGATAGCCAGTGTAGGGTACAGAGCAGTGGTGAGGTGTGCTCTGATCGAGGTACTGGCTGATGCAGCATATGTTACACAATTTCAGTAAGCACAATTTGATGTCAGTGTTCAAAATGAAGTTCTTCAGGCCGATATGTTATTTTAACCACACAACACGATTAACATTTTAACAAGTCGATCAGCATTCATATATGCGTTAACTGTTGTTGACGTTGCGAGTAGATATGAAAATGACCTCAGCTACTACAAAATCAGATGAGCTAAGAATTTCCGGGTGCAATATAGTCGTTGATCAAAAACGTACCGCAATTTATCGTGATCAGGATTTAATTGAACACTTGCGGAGCGTTTATTGGGATATCAATACCCAAAGGAATTAACTCAAATAAATACGAGATCTACTGAATGGGTTACAAGAATACCAAGTGAGATAGCTGCGTTAAATAATGAGGTTACTCGTGCAACTGCTTTGAACCCCGTTAATGCCATCACATAAAAATATACTTGTACATCATGATTTTTCAACATAATCATTTTTAGGTGATGTGACTGAGGTATTTTTATGAACCAGGTGAACAATTGCAAGTAATTATTGAAGAAAGACAATTACCATCGCGATCACTTTTGTAAAGTGCCAGAATCCTACGTCGATTACGCTCAAGACACGTCAGCTTTTTCTCATGTGTGACCAAAACTACTATTTTTTCTATGTGGGTAATTGAATTGGATTATTAGAATACTTTTCGACAACATTACTGTGCTACAGCTCACACAATGATTATTATTATATTGTATTAATGTCATGATAAATTCAAGATCAAAGTCTCGCTTATATTTTGTCACCATTTTTATAACTAACTATTTTGCTTCTTATTATCTCGTTGTCAATAACTTCAACAACTTCTGTAGCGTCTATGACATATCTTCGCATTTATATTTTCCGAACTCAAGACACTGCTAGATAAATTAAGTTTGACCACTCGATACGATAATCAACGATCCAAACTCGAGTATCAGAGATGGTTATTTTGTCGTCGTGTATCAACCGGTCGTTAACAAAACTACGGGTAGACTTGAAAAAATGTATTATGTAATATAAATAATTTCTGTTGAAGTGTATTGCGAACAATCTTTCTATTTGCCACTGTCACGGAATTGTATAAACCCTTTTATTTATTTATTAAAGTCATATACTAGAATTTCGTTTTTGACGTAAAAGGATACCCGAGGGTGAATAATATAATATGTGTCGTATTTCAAAATTGTGAGTTTGGTTCATCCTTTGCCGCACTTCCGATGTGCCTTCGATGAGATGAACCGATTACATTAAATTCACAGACAATACATGTGTATAAATTACCTCAACGTATGTAAATCTCTTTATAGTACGAAATGTCTTGTAAGTCGGGGTATACTATAAGAAATAGCATATGTCCAGCTGTTGAGATAGGTAATTTTAAATCATTTCTCGTATATACCATAAGACTAGTGTTCTAACACGTCGATTTCTACATCATTTGTAGTTTTGTCTTACACAAAATAATGGACACCTTTATATTCTTGTTTACGACTTAGCAAAGGATTTTTGTATTAGTAATATAAGGCTACATTTTTAAGAAATGTTTAGTACAGTAGGATTCTTATCAAGCAAGATTATGTTTATTTCTGAACTTGTTGTTTTGTAATTATTGTGCCGGTAATATTATCTGTATAACTTACCGTATTTAACGTTATTATGTTTTTATGTACTTGTCATTTAAATAGTACACGGTATTTGATATGTTTTAGCTGTACAGAATCTGGAGTGTCAGGTGTTATTCGGTGTTATCCGGTGTTGTTAAGAGTAACTAGAGGGACCCGAGCGTTCCAAGTATCGGATGAATTGAGGTCTACGTGGTGCAAGTTGTAAAGCCAACAACAGGAATTGTAGCAGCTATAAATCTGGACATAAGCAGCCGTGGAGCTGAAATAAAGTATTCTGACAACGGAGTGTATCTCCTTGCATGTAATATTGTAGCCATGTGCTAATTTGGAAGTTCGTAAAATCCCGTTGCATCTTTCATGACTGTAAAGATTAGTTATATATCTGGCCTTTTGCATTCTCATAATTTCACAATGAGTGAATTCATTTTATTACATGAGTAAAATTCTACATTGTTTGCCAGCTGAGTAAACTATATCCATCTTTCCACTGTTTATTCACTATGAATCATTCACGCCTAGTGTTTGTCGTTTATAGAGTAATATGTTTGTAATTTTTATTACATTAGCGCGTTATTACGTTAATAATATAATATTTATATTAAATATATACGCACGTATTCATAATATAATTGTTCAATGTTCATTCAAGTCATTCATTATCAAACATTGTATTTGTATCATCGTCAAACGTTTACATTTTCATTTGAAAACTGTGTTTCTGAGCTTCTGAAATTACAATGAATAAATTACCAGATATATAAGGTACCAGAAACGTTATCTGCTTATTTTTATACAATTTACCTCTGGCATTCAGGAAGTGAAAATGTCCAAGTTGAGCTAGCACGGTTTTGAAAGGTGTAAGGAGTAAGGCATAGCTGTATACTCTATAACCCATATTTAACCCATTAATCATACACCAAAATAAAGGTATCAAAGGTATTGTGAACTATACCCGAGATAACAAGCACTTTGTAAATAGCCAGTATAACTAGGAAGGAAAGCCATGGAGATTCTCCATTCTATAAAATTCTAACCTAATGCCAAAAACGAAACTGTAGAACGCCACCTAAAAAAAACAATATAACACTGTATGCAATTACGTTTCGTATATTCATGTCATTATTTATGTCATTAGTATTGATGTTAAGCATAACATAAGCTAATTATAATCATTTTGCTCTTGATTACATAATTTGCCACGAGGAATGTTTGTGTGAGTAGTGACCTTAATTATGGGTCCATTAGAAGTCTTAGAATATAGGAATAGAGTCAACTTAAATTTGAAACTATTGCATTATATAAATAAATAATGTAAATGTTTCTTTTCATTATTTTGCAAATTCGCTTCTTCCTTATTAAACAAAAGGCTTTGACCTTTGACCTTTGTTAACCTCATCTGTTCCATCCCTTTTCAAACTGTGGACTACCGATCTTTTTCGAGTGGTGCAGCTTTTTAGGTATTATTCGCACCTTGCTAGCCACGAGGGAGTGGTCCGTATAACAGTCGGTACTGTGGTAGTTGTGGATGATGAGGACACTGGCCAGTTCCGCACGCATGGTTATGGCGAGGTCTAGCTGTTGCCAGTGGCGGAAAAGTGGATGTCTCCATGACCCCTGTTGGACCTCCTTGCATTTGAAGAAGGCGTTTGTCACACCAAGGCGGTGAGATCAGCATATCTGCAGCAGTCGCTGGCAATTCACGTTGTTCTTGCCTCTTCTGTGAAAACCGAGGAAGGTGTACCAGGCCTCATGGTCAGCGCTCACTCAAACATTGAAGTCTCCTAGTAGGTAGAGACCTTCACTGTTCTGGATACTGTATATTACCTGATCCAGAGCTTCGTAGAACTTGTCTTTCTCCTCGTGGATGGAGCACATGGCTGGAGCATACACGCTGACGATGTTGTCAGGGCCCGTGGATGCTGACAGACGAAAGGAAAGGGTCCTCTCAGTGGCTGAATATGTAGGATCAATGAAGGTGACTAGAGTGTTCTTTACAGAGAAGTAAACACAGTGCTACCTGGGTTTGTACGAGGGGCTCTCTTGCCTAAAAGATGTTTTGTTGGCTTCCCTGATAGTGCCGCTGTCGGCCAGTCGTTGAAGGCAAGCAATGTCGAAATTCAGTTTGGAGTGTTTTCTGCCAATGATAGTCTTCCGTGCGTCATCGTTCTGCTGCAGGTTATTGGTGAATCCCGGACACGTAATCCAGCTTACAAAAGGAAGAGATCGAGTCTTCTTATTTCTTCTTTGAGTCTTGCCTGTTGCGGAGTTTGTAGATCACTTGTTGAGATGTTTCACTAAGCTCTATGCACCCAGTGGCCATTTCGGGGGAACACCTTATTGAATGGGCCTACCCAGAATGAAGCAGCCGTTTGCTGTCCAATAAGACATGGTGATATCCCCCACCGTTACAAGCAACAACCCCGGGCGCCAAGCACAAAGCTGATAGAGCTGGCTTAAAACCGGTAAACTGCTGCTTCCTGTGTTGTGCCGACGAATTACAACTACACTGAAGTATTCTCTGCAGCAGAGATACAAAGGCTGGGCAGGGTTGTATTAGGAATCAGCTGTTGCCCATGCATCAGATACCCCTCTCCACGCAGCTGGTGGATTCATGTGAACGACGAATGCCGTTAC
This sequence comes from Unio pictorum, assembly GCA_030141615.1. NCBI lineage: Eukaryota > Metazoa > Mollusca > Bivalvia > Unionida > Unionidae > Unio > Unio pictorum. The sequence goes on along the minus strand of JARLTB010000051.1, from coordinate 2,541,568 downwards.
AGCTTGACACCAACGGCGTAGCATGAATTGCCGTAATAACGTTGAAGTCAATGTCAGACCAACTAAGGGACTTCGCCTCCGGATTTTCTATCGGACTTTACTCCCATAGCCTTTCCCGTGAGTGGGCATAGCCGCAAACCAGCGGATGTTTTGGAATCGGATTTTTCCTTCTCCTATTTGAGCGACCATTCTAGGTTTACGAGTCCGATCTACCGGAAGCGACTAGTTTTAAGGCGATAGCCTATAGCTCATCAGTAGCTTACTTATAATATCGGCAATTGTTAATGCCTTACGTTTGAAAAACGTTCAGAGTGTTTGCATTCATGTTTGTTGCGTATAGATTGGGCAGTATATCGTATATGTCTCCGTTCTTTGCTATCATTACCAATCAAAAGAGCCCAATTCATAGCTAGCTGGGGCCAAACGTTAGAGTACTCAACGTAGCGAATGGGTGTTTATGTGGCCGTTTAAAATATATATCACCGATACATTTACAGTTTGTTCAGGTTGGTAACAGTTTTGTAGACAGAATATATAATGCTGAGTTATTAAATGAAGCTGGAGCGCAGTGGCATCAAATAATGACAGAATGAACGAGATGCAAATTACGTTTCTGCAGAAGTATCATACAGAAATTAATACTATGAAATATTGAAATTGAAGGCATGGTTTGAAATGCCCCGGCCCTCATCGAAAATAGAACTGACCTTCATTAGCACTGCTTGGATTGATGAACATTAGCACTGTTCAATTAGACACCTTATTAGTACATACATGTTCACCTCTATCCAACCGAATGCTTCTTACAGGAAGACAAGTATTTAATGGACAATAACTATTGTTACATTATTTTATATTCAGCTATGGTTGCTACCAGCTGCAAGATTCCGAATTGGACACGTAGGCAGATTCTTGTAGTCATGTTCATATTTGAAATTCTTGCGTCATTTAAAATAGACTTATATCATTATAAATAACAACATCGCTTAGAATGTGTTGTTTAGCATTATCAAAATGATTAATAAACATCTAGTCTGCCTGCTGAAAAGAGAGTGAACCTTCGTTGTCTTCAACAAATCCTTAACGGGTCACCATGAGCTTCAATGCATCAATACCTTTTTGTACACAACAAATAAAAATACATAGTTTGAAACTATTAAGCCACATATGTCGTTCGTGACATTTTGAACGTGCCATCATTCCGTAATCGTCGTCGTGAACGAGCTACTTAGCACTTAATTATAATGATGCTACATTGAAAAGGAGTACATAGTGGATGTGAAAAACAACTAAAATGGTATAGACCATTAGTAAAGACGTACTGATTGTAATGGGTGTTTATGGTTGGCTGTATAGGATAACTACACTAGTTAATACACATACTTAATAATACAACAGCTTCAATATTCACAAAATGAAAAGGCGAATCATTTCAACTAAACCCGTCAGATCTTCGTCACGTGAAGGGAAAAGTTGGTAATGTGTATAAGGATTGTAATTTAAATTTTAGAGATACACAGCATACATCCCACTATTCATTCATAACTTCACACTGTATGTCAATCATGTATTAATCTATTGGAAACAGTGATCCGGATCATGAGTAAAAAGCAGTCTTAATAATGACTAGAAATACATTTCACTTATAAACCATCTTATAATATATAGTTTCAAATGCCTTAAGGAAGCGAAACAATACAGTCAAAATTACGATTATATTCGTTAATAGATTTCGTATTATGAAAAATGATTACAACAACTGTCTAAACTTAAATGACAAGTTTGTTGAAATTACCAGTATGTACATAAAGCCGTGAAACATTTCAAATTGAATACATTTGCTGAAATTCACAATAGACATCTGGAAAGTGTGTGACAATTTTGTTTTGTTCGAAACTATGAATGGCACAATAACTAGATAATACATATAATCAACTACAGAGGATTAGTTTATGATGAACGTTTGATCGATTATGACCTCTTCCCAGTGACTGATAGTGGAATAAGCCGTAGTAAAATCGGGATACTGCATATCTATTTGAAGGTAAATAGTGAATATTAAGTTGAAACAAATAAAATAAAAAGCAATACAGACTTCGAAGGGGAAAGGTTAAAATCATATCATTTATGTTGACAACACAAATCTACATGGTTCGGCAATGCGCAAATATAAAACCATGAAAGTCTTTAGATAGGAACAAACATACCCCGAAAATGGTTAAAAGTTCCTGTCTGTAGTGACATGTGGATATTGTGGATATGTGAAGTTTAAACGTCCATTTCAATGACCACATATGTTCATATGATTTTCTCTCAGGAGGGTTATAACGTGCTATTCTGTATTGCCTCGTAAGCTCTGTGCTGCTGTCCGGCTATATTCGCAAACATTGAAGCCTTTGTGCACGGAGGAACGCAAAGCTAGTCGATCGTATTCTGTTTGCTCCAAGTAATCAGGATTTATTTTGAATGCTTTCAATGCAGCTTTCAGATGGTCTTTAAAGCGTGTCTTCTGACCTCCATGAGATCGATCGCTGACCTTGCTGTAGCTCGCCATTGAATAGTTTCTTCAGCAGCCGGTGGCCTGGCATGCGTACAGTATGTCCTGTCCAGCGTAGCTGACACTGCATAAATATAGTGTGGATGCTGGGAAGACATTCTGGGCCGAGTACCTAAATGTCTGTAACCTTATTATGTCACTTGATGTTGAGGATTCTCCTGAGACTTGTAGTGTAAAAGTGGTTCAGCATTTTGTCATGGATTTTGGTACACCGTCAACATTATCGCATGTGTAAAGTAATGTGGGGAGCACAAGTGCCCTGTAGACCTTTCGTTTGGTCTGGATGCTGATGCCACTTCTATTCCATTCGTACACCGAAAGTGGCGCTGACTCTGACAATGCGAAGGTTCACATCGTCGTCAATAGTGATACTCTGTGACAGTGTGCTGATGGTGATACCAAAGTTTGTGCTGAAGTTGGATAACGTATCAAAGCTGCATTGCAGGTTAGCATTTGAGCCAGCATTGAGTACACAGTCATAAACAAATAAGAAAGTCTTGATAGCGACTGACATAACCATGGTTTACGCTTGAAGCCTTCTTGGAATGAATAGTTTTTCTATCTGTATGGTACCTGATGCCGTTTCCAACCTTTCCGTCTCTGCAAGAATTAGTCAGCATGGTGGATAATACCATCCTGAAGAGTGTTTGACGCCACTGGTTATTTGGAATGTTTCAAATGTCTCTTAATTGTCTTGGAGTCGTGCCAGCATGCCGTCGTGGAAATGCTCCACTGTGGATATATATTTTCTCCATACTTGGCCATTACCTACCACAATCCTTAACTGCTGACAGTATCAACGGCCTTTGTGAAGTCAACATAGATGGATAAAAGGTCGATGGTTTGCTCTGGACATTCCTCTTGTATCTGCCTTGCAGCAAACACCATGTCGATGGTCCAACGTTCTTTTCGGAAACCACACTGGCTTTGTTTCTGGCAGGAGTCCCTGGTCAATGTGCGGAGTGAGGTGGTTCAGTAGGACTTTGGAGATTATCTTTCCTGAAATTGAGAAAATCTACCCGGTAGTTGTCGCATTCCTGCCTTTTCCCTTTGCGCTTATAAAGGTGCATTATGGAAGCATCTTTGAATTCCTGGGAAATCGTCTCTTACAACCACATCAATAAAATCAGTTGGTGTAGCCGTTTTATCAGGGTTGTGCCAACTAACTTGTAGATTTCATCAAATATTTAGTCTGCACCAGATGATTTGTTAATGGAGAGAAGAGGTATCAAGGTTGGAGGGTCAATCAGTGCTTAAAAGATGGTTAATTGTGGAGACGACTCATGGCTTTATAGGATGAAGGGCGATTTAGAACGCTGTCAAAGTGGGCAGCCCATCGTTGAAGATTCTTCGCTGTCAATAATTATTCTGATCCCGTCTGCTCTGAGAAAGAGGATGATCCAGAGGATGTAGGACCGTACACTTCTTTCAGGGCATTTTATAATTTTATAAGTTCTTCATGTCATGCTGGTCTGTATCGCACTGAATTATATCAGCTTTGTAGTTCAACCATGTGTCTTGCATCTGACGGAGGTTCTGCTTTACAGTTCTGCGTATATTGTTGCACTCATCTTTCCTAGAGGTGGACTTAGTGTTGTTGAGGTAGGTTTGAAAAAGGCGGTGTTTCGCATCCATCAACTTTTATATCTCGTCGCACTTCTCATCGAACCGGTTCTTATGCTTTCTGGTTGATTCTCCTAGGATTTCTGAAGATGTGCTACAGACCAACTCTCTGAATGCCGCCCAGTCGGTCTCCACATTCAGATTGTACAGAGGTGTGGATTTCAGACATTCTTCCATGGCATCCACGAGAGATTGTTTGGTACAGGTGCATGTCATAGTTTCATTTTGTAGTTTAGTCCTTTATAAGCCTTCTTTTCCTATTTGGCGTCTTTTGTGATGAATGTGAATGTTTTGCTTGGTGATGATGATACGGTTGTCTATCCTGCAGTCAGATCCGCAATAAGGACTTGGTCACACGTACATCATGCCTGTCTCTCTTCCTGACAATAACGTAGTCGATAAGGTGCCAGTGCTTAGAGCGAGGGTGCATCCAAGACGTCCCGATACGGGTAGGAGGCAAACGACTGTATTGGTGATCAGCAGTTCATGCTCGACGCACGTCTGGAGCAAAAGGGGACAGTTAATGTAACAGTGACTATCTCCATGCTCTCCGTGCATACTATCCCAGGCAACATGATCATAGCCTACTCTTGCAATGAAATCGCTAAGAATGGCAAGTATGTCTGCCAGTGGAACGTCAGCAATGACGGAATCCTCATATAACCTGACTTCACTTCATCTGGGTTGGTCATGGTTGGAGCGTACCATCTGATGACGGTAAGTGCTTTCTTCCAGACAAGAGGTGGATTTTCATGGTCATGAGTCTGTCGTTTAATCCCTTGGGAGGTACAGCCAATTTGCCAACCACTGCTGTTTTCACTACAAAGCCGATACCAGCCTCACGGTGCTCTTCACATCATCGGCCGCTCCTAAAGAAAGTGTATCCTGAGACCCTTTTACAGTGTTCGCATTCTCTTGCATGCCAGGTTTAGCTCAAGGCAGCAATGTCCACATGGTATTTGGTGAGTTCCTTTCCTATTATTGCGGTTCTCATCTTGGGTTTTCTGCATCGTCTCTGTCCAGTACGGTGCGCACAGTCCATGGGCCAAATGTGAGTGGAACAATCTTCATTTTCATCGTTGTAGTCTGACCGCTGGATTAGGGTCTCTGCAAGCCGTGGTATGCATGCTAGGAACGTTTATAGCAGAAAATGTTTAGGGCACCTTTTCCAACCCCTTCCTCGTGCTAGGGATGTAATCAGTGCATTACTGAAGATGGTCTAATCAGTCGCTCAGGGGCGGCCGGATTTCACTGCTGCTCCCTGCCAGTGGTAAACGAACCTAATGGCCTGAGCCGCTTGTGTGCAGCTTTAAGGCAACGGCTATGATAAGAATGACTTCCGCTGTGATTTTGTTTTAAATGACAACGAGTTGAGCTCTTCGTCGACCTTACACTCTAGCCCAAAGCCATCTGAGTCCAGCAGTCTGACATCGTCGAGACGACCGGAGACGGAGTTGAGTGCAGTGGATGACCATGACGTCTAACGTGTCTCCTCGAACTCAGCGTTCCACAGCGCTTTGCTGCGAATCGCCTTTTAGCCCGAAAACCAGCTTGTTATTCCACTCCGCAGGCTGCAGAATCCAGTCTTCTCATGCTAGATATATAAAGCTTGACCAAGGGTTTAAGATTTGTAGGCTACTCTCAGCCTGTTAAACCCGGACAGTTGAGGCAGTTTTCCTAGATTTGGCCGCAGCACATGACAGAGATTCCTGAATCCACAGGTGAGAGCTGAGTGCTAAGTGGGGACCAAAGTTGGGCAAGCTACCATGGAAGGAGTAGGACTGCTTAGCCAGCCAGAGGTGTTAACCCTCCCTATGAAATTAAATCAAACAAAACGTAAAGTGGCTAGTTCATACGAGTAAATGATTGACATATAGGATCCTAATACACTGTATGGCACGCATGAGTGCAATATGAAGTAAACGTGAGTGTAATATCGTAAAATACTGAACGATTCTGACAATGTAAATGTAACAGAAAAAAATGAGCACATAATATAATTTATGTTCTTGCACGATAATCCAGTATTACGTATTGCAGGATTGTGACCTAAATAGTTATTAATTTTTTTTAACGTGGTTCATCAGCACAGAAAGTATTATAATTTCAGAAGAACCAAATGATGACGATGACCTTGAAGTACAAATAGTTCGAGTGCTTATAAATACAGCAATGAAAAGTGTTGTTCTTTATCACGAGTTTAGTTTATTAAGATATTTTAAGCTCTTAAATTACTCGAATTTGGATTTTCTGATTCATCCACGGACAAAGAAAGTCTTAACATACTAGATGTAATATAATAACATCAGGAAATCTTTTCATATCGGAATAGCAAAATGTGAAGGTAGATGGTCACGCTTTATATAAGACTATATCTTAACATTCTGACAGATTTATTTTAAAAAATACTTTTCATTTGCAATAGTTCATGCAGTGTGCTTCTTGGTGATATTTAGGTCCCATTTGTGAATTCAACACAGACGAAACAATTCTAAGTAATCTAAGCTACCGAAAGGTCACTCGAGTAATTAGTCTTGAAAACTTTGTCGAGGTAACGTCCTCGATGATGTTGATAGACTAGAAATTCTAATTAGTGGAAATCCCCGTACGAATTGTTACAATAAATGTTCACGATCCTCTGACACGATATTGCGTTGGTCTCGATACAATATTGTTTGAGAGACCAGTCTCCTGACAGCAGTACTGATCCTTTACCACCAAGGATGAGTACAAACATATGTTGTTGACTCATGAACGATGTCGTCCACGGACAATTTGACACACATGGTCAAAGGGGGATAACCATTAGAGGCCTCGGTATATCTTGCTGACATTATATGTACAATTTCCCATATCTTTTGTCGAAGTTGCTGATTTCATATTGCTAAAATCTATTATGCTAATTACTTCCTATCCGTTTTTGGTATTTCACAAATGGGACCTTCCACCTAACGCTATATGATCCTATAGTACATTAAGTAAATTATATTTTGGATGGAAATCAATGTGGACTTAATAAATATGGCTTACATAAAATTTGACCTTACTGTTACTTTCACCTGTGAATTTGTTATAAAGCATTGTCAAAGATAACTACATGTTAGTAAATTTCTATTATAACATACTTCATAGTTCAAAAGTTATATTACATAGCGAAGATGTAATTATTCTTGAACGGACACAAGTAAATCTCCATAAAACACCAGTACGAAACCGACGTTAGAGATATGACTAGTTGGACTAGGATCTCTCTATTTTACTACATGTGCGACTATTTCGTTTCAATAAAACTATATTTCCATAAGAACTGTGGTCGCTTCTACGACCTTATGTACCTTCGAATATAGTTGGTATTTACAAGAATCAGAATATAAAGATAGTTTTAAAACATGCACTCGAAAACAGATGTAAATGTAAGGCTTCTTTAAGCCCTTTATTCAATAAAGTATACTGTTATAGTGTACTGGCACCAATGCAATAATCATTTTTATGAAACTTAAATGTATGTAAGAACGGTATATGCACATAAATCCATGTTTAACTGTTTACCAAAGAATCAGTATTTGTATGTTTTAAAAAGGCATACACATCAAACATTTTACGTTGTACTCTGATTAAAACGTACGTTTAAATAAATATTGTATTGCACACACACACACACACACACACACATTAGTAATTAACCATCTTGGAACCTTATCACCTTGACCAACATATAGCTCAAGTATCGACTTTGCATCTTAGATCCCAATTGGTATCAAATCATGGAGTAGCAAACGGGCTCTTGAATCCACACTATCGCACATGTCATTCACGAAAATTATATCATGCAAACACTCCGACCATTTGTTTGAATAACAGTCGTTTTACTATAAAATGTAATCAAAGCGCAAAGGTATCAGGAAGTTAATTACGATGGAGGATACGATCATAATAATAACAGAAATGAGGACTTTGTATAGCGCCTAATTTTACGAAGCTCTAAGTGCTTTACACCGTCAATAATGATATGACTACACTACAGAACAACAAATGTTTGTTTGATTAGGATTTTTAACGTAGCTTCAACAGTTTTTCAGTCATATCGCTACGATGTCTGCAGTGGGGCAGTTTATAGTGATGTCTAGCACTGAGACATCATGCCGCAGACATGTAGCATGATGTCTCACCCAGTCACATTATCCTGACACCAGGCCGACCAGTCCTAACACTAACCTCTTTATGCTGAGCGTCAAGCGAGGCAGCTGTTAGTACCATTTTTGTAAGTCTTTGGTATGACTCGGCCGGGGATCGAACCGACGACCTCCCGCTTCCGGGGCGGACGCTCTAACCACTAGGCCACCTGAGCGGTTAACAACAAATGACAAAATCAATGAAATTGGGAAACATAAAAACATGCTGATAGCAATGCATGTGCTAAGTATTAACAAAATAGTATTCACACCAAAATGAAATTAAATCAAAAAACTCCATGTGTCAGTAAAATCTTATTTTTTTATTATGCTTACGGTATATGGCTTATTGATCAGCAGCGATATGTTTTCTTTTTGGTTTTAAGGGCCCTTTCTATCATATTAACCTCTGAATATGAGTTCATGCCTACTTATAATTAAAAGTAAAAGTGTATGTATGTATGTATGTATGTATGTATGTATGTATGTATGTATGTATGTATGTATGTATGTATGTATGTATGTATGTATGTATGTATGTATGTATGCAAACTTATGTGACATCTCTCTACTTATAATTAAAAGTAAAAGTGGCGAATATTCTCGCATGAAATTTGGTTAGTGTTTGATATTTAGAGTCAAGGAGCATGTCGTCTTACAAAAGATTAATTTCAATATCTAACAAATGTTTCATGGTTGAACAGATGACAGATGCAGTGTTGTAAATGTTGTCAAGTTATTTTAGGTGGTCCATGACTCGTTAATACAAACGACTGGACACAGTGATCATTGGGAGCGACAATAACCAGGTGGAAAATAACTTATTGGTAGGCTCATAACACAGGACAGTACAACACGGAAGCATTGAAACAGTTTAGTAATGGAAAACCAAACAAACGGCATTTTGGTATAATATGTCATCATCGTCATCATTATCATCAGCATCCTTTTGTGTAATGTAAGACTACATTAATGTTTCTTAATTGCATTTCATTTTCACATGCGCGTACTTGTAAGCAGATATTTCATACATTGTTAAGAGAGTTTATTGGTTAAGTGTGACAAAGACGAGAAAGACTGATAAAATTAAAATAAGAAAATACATTAAATGAAAAAATAATTGAAAGGTCATTCACTAATTGCATGAAGGATTTCACGCCTGCCTGAATGGTTTGAAATATTAGACTGTACATTTTATTAAAAGTGTTATACGTGTATATACGTACAAAAGTAAATCATCTGTGCACCCGACACATACTGAAACCCGGATTGGTATGTGACAATACCTGTAAATCATATTTCAGAACTTTTGTACAAGACAGTTTTATGATGCAGAAGTTAATTCATCGCCTTGTTTATCAAGAAAGCTACTTCAAACGGAAGGTGTTGTTGATACTTTATAGACAAAATAGCATTTTTGATATACGAAGTAACTAAGCGATACAAGATACGTGAAGACAAATGAAATTTCCATTTTTTTCTATATAAGTTAACATCGTTATATGTTTGGCAACTGAATTTAACCTTCATTAAAAAATGCTTTTACATTTTTTACAAAACGATTACGTAAAACGAAAAACTTAATGCACGAACGAAAAGATGAATAAAAAAATAAAATGTGTTGGAATATGAGTTTCACTTCGCTCGAACTCATACTATGTACAGTTGTCGCTCTCGATAAAGATTTTATTTATGTATATAGAGAATATCTCATGACTGAGTTGGTAACATCGTTTCGTCACAAGTAGCGACACCACGATTTACCATGAAAAACGATTCCACTTCACAAATTTAGATTTTTTTTTTTATGATATGCGTTAAAGGCAAAGCAGTCGATTAGCATTGGTTTTCTCCATTGTGTGGTAATGCGATTCACAACTGCAATACTACATCGCTAAAATAAAATCCTAAATGTTAATGATAATATTAAGACGGCGAAGTTCCACAAGTTGAGCCTCATTGTATATTGCGAAATTGTGTATTTTCATCCTACTAATGAATGTGTTCATACGAAAATGGAATTTTCATTTTTGTATACATTTCATTAGCTGATTGATACTGTTGTATTGGGACAAGTAAAATATAGCAGTGCGATTGCATGTGACAGACTTCAGAGAGTAACATCTTTAAACAAAAGATTAAATTATTTTAATTATACCTGTATGGATTTTCGTTCTGCATTTTATTTATTTCTACTTTTAAAAAAAAGTAAATTTGGACGTGGCCATTGGCCATATTCAGACGTGGCCATATGTGTGTTCAATTACTGACAGTTTCCGCGATTCACGGAGCAAGCAAATCATCGCTGTTTTGGAGTTTGTTTTAGGGATTTTTCATGGCACCTCTTTAATTGCATAAATGTACACCATGAGGTCTACAGTAAACACATTTTAAGATCTATTCATCTTGATGTGGAGGGAGAGAGGAAAGAGCAGAAAAGAAGAAAAAAATCGAATAGGTCTAAATATGAAAATATGCGGACACATATAAGGGGAGAAATACTTTCTAAACAGACCGCTCCGGTGACCTAGTGATCAGCAATAAGAGGTTAATGTTAGGTCTGGTCGGCCTGGTGTCCGGATAATGTGACTGGGTGGGACATCATGCTACATGTCTCCGGTATGGTGCCCTAGTGCTAGACATCACTATAAACTGTCAAAATGCAAACAAACTGACTGAAAAATTGTAAAAAGATACGTTAAAACTCTAAATCACACACACACACACACACACACACACACTTTCTAAATTGGAAATAAGTGATATCGCCACCGTGTCGATAAAATTAGTATAATCATGGTGTCGATAAAATTAGTATAATAATGGTGGCGATATCATTTTGCTCTTACTGAGATATTTCGGACTCTCACTATGGAATAAGATGAGATCTCATTATACTTAGTGAAACCTAAGTTTTGGTTGTTTGTACCTCACTATAAGATAGCCCTACTTACAGTTTCATAGCTACCCGGAAGACATACTAGCTAGGGAGCACTGTATTGTGAACCTTATGTTTCCAGTTTATGAGTGATTATGGATCAATAGAAACGATTTATTGCATTGCATTCCACGCCAACACGATATTATAGCACTGCGCCTACATCGTATAATGTAAGGTCACCTGACAAGATAAAACAAAAGTAAAAACTTAAGCACGCTAATAAAAGATTTTATTTTCAAGTCTTGATCACTCTTTTTTTCTGCTCTATAAGGACAGATATACCCGTTCGCATACACCTTATAATTTTATTTTGCTTCTATTTTTGTGTTGCCTTTGCAGATGTTTACATACAAAATTACACGAAAACAGTTTAAAGCTTTGAATCCTCGACATTATCATTTCATATGTTAACATTTTATTTTGTCAATATAAATATTGCATTTTTGAAGACGGGGATTTAAAGTTGGATGCAGTAAGACGAAATCAAATAAACCAAATAAATAAAAGAAAATGAATTGATAAATAATGCATGCGGAGAGTAATTCTTAACAAGAGAGCAAGCTTCCTATAGACGCAAACGTTTGTTACGGAACGTAATACTTATAGTCCCATGGCGAATCTTATAGCCTGGGTTATCTCTCTTTGACCTTATCCGATGACTATTGTAGTCTACGAACTCGAATATCTAACCAAAAGAATTATCTCTACGCATAGTTCTATTAGAGTAAACCTAATTTAATGTAATAACCACAGTGTTTAAAATATAATTTTAATCTGTCTTCTTCTTGTGCATCCCCAATAAAGCATTCTTATATTTTCTTATAACAACAAGAGCCATGAAAGATGGATAACTTAATTAATTTTAATTCATTACGACTATATTTCCTTCTTGCTTTCTGACCCAATCTGAGTTTTTGGCGGGTCCAGGGTGCAAATTGGGTTGAATTTTCAATTTGCAGATCAACATTCATCTTTAAAAAAAAAAATCAAATTTTGAAAACAAAATCTGATAGAAGTGAATGGCACGGATCGATATTTAAATGATTGAAGAATCAATCGATGTAAGCCAAGTCTTAACTTGGTATACATTTTGGCACGGATGATCTAGCACGTCTACTTGAGTTTCAACACTTGTAATTTCTGTAACATATATACCCACTTTCCACCTCAGTTCCACTGCTGTTATAATCAGATTGATTCCACCTATTCTATAGACATTATGTAGCTTCACTTAGCATTCAGCTTTCTTCTTTATTGCACCTACACAGTCAGGTAATAAATTTATAGATCGATCGACCAAAGTAGTTTTAAAAACATCACACAGAGAGAGAGAGAGAGAGAGAGAGAGAGAGAGAGAGAGAGAGAGAGAGAGAGAGAGAGAGAGAGAGAGAGAGAGATGAAAGAAACACGTTAAAAAGGTGAATGTCAACAACATTGTGAACATGCATTAATATCCACTACAGACATTCATTTGATCTTAAGACATATCCCTCAATATTTTAAAATGGAACTATTGCTTTCTTTGGAGAAAAGTGCAAAAACCAGTAAAATCCAGTATAGTACCCAGGTCTACATGGTTCGAGATTAATTACATGACCTCTTGTAAATACCTTTTGATCCAAATTCATTATTTATGGCGCATTTCAGACTATCCAACCTATGGTCGTAGCAGAATCGACCGCGATTGTATATCATTATCTTGCCTCTATTAATTTATCTTTGAAGTGAATTCCTATGGGAAATAAGCTACATACCCAAACAATTATATCACATTTATTGCCAGGAAATGGTATCCGGTAAAACTCCGGATTACAACGGATCAGTGATTCTACATATTATCTCCTGAACGAATTCAACCTTTCATGCGTTATCAGTAAAGACAAATTAACCATAACTATACAGACCACTTTAACATTTAGGAATATGGTGTTACGACATTACTATGTTTCATGATAAAAGTTTTATTAACTAAACTATGCTGTGTGATATTTTATATAAATTGTTAACACTTGAGTGTAGTTTATGTATATTTTTAACGTTTTATCCTCCTCAACCAACATTAATTAGATTCAGCTGAGGTAGTACTTTATATATATGGCCTATGTCGATAAGATGTAAATATTTCATCAATAATCCTTTCTGAAGTTTCATTATGCATATTTCTTTCTACCCCACTTCGGATGTTGGTACAGTAAAATTGTCACCAAAGAACAGAGATAATAAAAAAAACAATCTCACATATATAATGTCTTAAAAAGAAATTAGAATACTTCGAACATATATTTATGTATATAATAAAACCTTTGTATAGCGCCTGACGTTTAGAAAGTCTAAGCGCTTTACAACGTATAAAATGATACGACTACCAGCAAAAATACCATGAAATTAGAAAACAAAAACATGCTGAAATTATTTGAGGTAGGAAATATTATTAGGTCTTTAAGTCTGTTCTAGCAGTCGAAATATGTGAGTTTTAAGAGCACACTTGAAATTATCACTGTGTATGTGTGTCTATGTTCAACTGGCAATTCGTTTCACGTTTCTGGGACTTGGTAAGCATGTGACTTCGATTGTATTTACATGTGTTGAAAAAGAGAAAAAAAATCACACACAACAATGCTATGATGTTTAGATAATACAACGTTTAAAAGATATAGAAGAATTATTTCTGATGACAATGTTTTTATATCATCTTTAACAGAGTTAGGTCAGCATCTTTTAAATAGAAATTACCATGTTCATGTAATGTCCCTCAATATAGGACAGGCATACCTA